>JAKSZT010053929.1:51750930-51964542 GCA_026826555.1 Tolypeutes matacus
AAATAGCATAATACCCCAAAACCTCTTATGAGAGGATAAGACACATTTGCACAGAAATATTTTTAATATTTTGAGTTACTTCAAAGAGTTGTAAAGAAAATATGGAGAAAACAGGGTAAAAATCAAAAAGTATACAATGATGTAGGAATAGAAATAAAATGAAATACATTTTTTTCCTACCATAGGAAGAGAGAACTCTCAAATGAAAGTGTAATTTCCATTTCAGAATACATTAACATTTAAATTGATTAATGGATTTATTAAATTGGAGAGGCAGTGGTGGGGTAGTAGGTTGGACCTTGAGATGATTATAAGTAGGGCATTGTCCCATATTTGAATACTTTTCCAGTCAAAGGTAGCTTAAAAGGGCAGCCCTGACAGCTTTAAGGTGATTACACTTAAGTTCTGAACCTCTTTTAAAACTCACATTCACATTTCATTTCACATAAAAAAAATTTTCTGATTATAAAAGGGATATAGATCTACCCTGGAAATGTTGAGAAATACAGAAAAGAATAAAAGAAAATGACCATCACGACACTACCAAAGAGGCAACCACAATTAATAATTTCATATAGCTCTTCCTGGATTTTTCCTGTGATTTTTTTATTTTTTTTATTTTACCAGGAGGTCTCGGGGATTGAACCCAGGTCGCTCCATATGGGAGATGGATGCCCAACCAGTTGAGCCACATCCGCCCCCCTCTTCCTGTGATTTTTAAAATAGGGAGTATGATAATTGTGACAGTTTGATATTATTTATGAATTCCAAAAGAGATATATTATGTTTATAAACTGGTCTGTTCCTCTGGGTGTGATAACCCTTTGATTGTATTAGATTGAGCTGAAACATCTGATTAAATTATGTTAAGATTAGGCTTTGATTCAAGCATGTCATTAGTCTCAGCTCCCTTGGTGGGCTGGGAAAACAGATTCTCACACACAGGAGAAGAACACAGAGGAACGGAGACAGCTCCATAGACATAGCAGAGGCCCGGGCAAGAGAGATGAGCCTGATAGTTTACAGCTGACCTTGTGAACAGACCAGAGCAGCTGAGTCTGGAAAGAAATAAGCCCCAGAGGAAGGGAGACAAGACTTATGCCAGCCTACAGCAGAGATTGGGAGAAGCTGGGACCACAGAGCCTTAAGAGGAAAGAGGAAGGCTGAACCCTCACAGACATCACCCTCCACTTGGCAACAGACTTTGGGTAAGGAAGTAACCTTGAGTTGGACTCTTTAGGGCCTTGTAACTGTAAGCTTCTACCCCAAATTAATACCCTTTATAAAAGCCAACAGATTTCTGGTTCTTGCATCAGCACCCCTTTGGCTGACAAATACAATAATATATCCAGAATATTTTCACCCTGCTTTTTCACTTAAGATAATATCATAAGCATTTCTCGCTTTCAATAAAAACTTTTCATAGCATGGTTTTTAAGGTTTTGTATTTCATTACTGAGATATTAAGATTTACTGAATCACTGCACTAATATTGCATAGATCGTTCCCATTTTCACTATGATTACAAAAGTAATATTTGAATAAACATCTTTGCCCATGAATATCTGTCCATTTTATTTATATGTTGGTCTTTAGAACAGATTCCTTATAGTGGAATACTGGGTCAAAGTTTAGGAAGATTTTGAAGATTTTTGGCATATATATTTCCAAATTTTTATTCAGGTAATGTTAGGGATTGTATCATGTCCCCCACAAAAGGCATGTTCAGGTCCCAACCCCTGATCCTGTGGGTGTGAACCTATCTGTAAATAGGACCTTTGAAGATATTATTAGGTAAGTTGTGACCAAACTGAATGAGGGTGGCCTTAATCCAATATGGATGAAGTCCTTAAAAGCAAAGGAAATAAGACATGGAAAGAGAGGCCATGGGAAGAGCTAGAAGCTGCAAGTCAATGGAACCCAGAAAAGAAAGGAGAAGATGCTGCCATGTGCATTGCCATGTGATGGAAAAGCCAAGGACCCAGGATCACCGGTAACCAGCCCCAGAATGCCACAGTCTTCAGGAAGAAAGCACTACCTTGCTGACACTTCCATTTTGGACTTCTCCTAGGTTCAAATCCAACAAATGCCAGCTGTTTAAGCCAACCCATGGAATGGTTTTGCTTTAGCAGATAAGAAACTAACAGATAATTTCGCCGGTTTATACTCCCATCAACAGTGTATGAAAATGTTGTTCTCTTTGCTTTGTCAATATTGAGTGTAATCATTTTTTTTAATTTTCTAAAGGGAAAAGTCTAAGAAATATACATTTCTTTAGTGTACTGATCTTAGATTACTAGGGAGACAAAACATTCTGTTCATGTTTACTAATCATTTGTATTTCCTGTTTTGAAAACCTCTAGGCCATGATTTTGTCCATTTACTTTATTTAAGTAGGGGCTTGGTGTTTTCTTCCAGATTTCTATGAATTCTTTGCATATTAAGGATATCCACCCTTATTGTTTCACATACTTTTCCTACCTTGTCGTTTGCTTTTGTTTTTGATGTGCAAAAGTGTTCTTTAAAAAAAATGTTCAAAACTGCCTTTTAAAACATCTTTCATGGTCAGTTTTAATTTTGTAGCTATATAATATTTCAGTTGTCTGGAATGACAAAGTGCCCTTGGCAGATCTTTTTTAAAAAGATTCACAAGTATTTTTACACATTTTTTTCTTCAAGGGTCATTTTGTCAAGTTAAAAAGTCACATTAAATCTATAAATTAACTTAGTTAGAACTGAAATCTGTACAATATTCAGGTTTCCTAAGAAGAAATATTATGTTATTCAGAGTTTTTGTTTATTTGTGTTTTTTATAGTTTTATTTCCCCCTCACACATTGTTGTCTTGCATTTTTTAATAGGTTTCCTGCATATTTTGTTTGTTCTCATTGTTGTAAGAGGGATTCCTTTTCATTCTTTGCATTCTTTTCTTAACTGATTATTACTGCTGGCCTTTTAAGAATGTGTGCTGTCTTGTTCCAATGTTGATTTTGTAATCAATAACTTTGTTGAAACTCAATTAATTTTAAGAGTTTTAAGATTGAAACTTTGTAGTTTCTCAGGAATCTGAATACATCACAATATTACAATAGTTTTGAATCTTCCTTTCTAATAGCTACCCCTGTTTTGTATGTTAGTATCATTTTCCTCTAAGAAGTTCTACTACATTGAAAAATAATAATGGACATCTGTGTTTAGTTTCTTATTTAATAGGATCACCTGTGATATTTTATGGTTAAGTATGATACCTTGAGATACTTAACCTGTTTAAGGAAATTATCTTTATGGTCCTAGTTTTTATAGAGGTTTTGTGTTTTTTTTTTAAATTTGGCATGGACTGTCATGTTCAGTCTACCAGAACAGGAGATTTCTAAAACAGAGGAAAAAAACATTTATATTTACTGAAAACATTAAGTGCTTACTTGGCATTCTTCCAGTCTTCCAAGGCAGTGGTGTCAACACATAGCCATCTTTATAAGCAATAATGGTTAAGCTGAGCCCCAGTTTATAGGGTACATTTATGAACACTGCTCCATTACTTTTAGTTACTGTGGAATTTGTCTTCCTGTAGTTTACAAACACTTCTACAATGGCTTGACTCAGGTACTGATGACTGATGATGTCATTCACCTGGACTTTCAGCATAAATAGAGACACTGAAAGAAAAAGAAAGCCACAAATTGCATGTTAGATCCTAAAATGTGTAAGCCATTATATTTTAAAGACATGATGAGACATCTGAAAAATAGTATAAAACCCTGGATAAATTTAGGAAATACGTAAGTTTAGGTGAAGGAACAAAAGAAGTATAAAAACATTCCAATAAATTCATTATTCTTCCTCAAACTGAATAAATTTGAATATTTATTAATAATAAGGCACAATATTATTACTCCATTTTTTTCTACCAATTAAAAGAAGAAATTATGGAAATGAGTAATGGAAAGACAGGTTTTCCTCAGGAAAAAAGCATTTTTACTTCCTCTCACTAACTCTAATGTTAGTAAATTATATAGATTTAATACTAATTGCAAATGTAGTCAAATTTCTTAGAATGAAGTGTCATTTAAGCATGGCTACAACCTTTACTTTGTTCTGTTATCTGGAAAGCAGGGGGTGTTTTTTAGTTCCAGGTGTACAAAATATCAAACAAAAATCTCTCTCTAAAATATTAAAGAGCATTATCTGTTAAATATATAAGAAAATGTATCAGCATAATAAATTGGGGAAAATGAGAATCCAAGTTTGCTCCTACTTAAAATCTGCACTTTACTTCTTGAGTACAGATTTTTTTTTTTTTTTTTTTAAAGATTTTATTTATTTATTCATTTATCCCCCCCTTGCTGCTTGTGCTCGCTGGGTCAGCTAACCACGCCGTGCAGGCGGGCTTGCCTTCACCAGGAGGCCCCGGGAACCGAACCCGGGGCCTCCCATATGGTAAACGGGAGCCCTACTGATTGAGCCACAGCCGCTTCCTTGAGTACAGATTTTGACGATGTGCTCATGAATACTGACTGAGTCACCAATATAGATTTTAATTTTGCACTCTTCCCCCAAAAATATCAATTACTAATGACAGTTTCTGGCTGCAAAATAACTTGTACCACCATGAAAATGCCACTGTAAAGTATGTATCATAACCTCTTTGCCAAAGATGTTTTCTCTACCACTGTGAACAGACTTCGGAATTAGTCAAGATCCACCTCTGCCTTTCCTTAGTGTGTGACCTTTGGTAAGTTACTCACCTCTCTTGCTCATCTATAAAATCAGGAGAATAGTAACTACTTTAAGTAATACAATAAAATAAGGCAAATAATGTGCATGGTACAGTGTCTGCCTGTCACTTAACAAATGTGAGGTTATTAATAACAATTATTGGGAAGCGGCTGTGGCTCAATCAGTAGGGCTCCCGTTTACCATATGGGAGGCCCCGGGTTCGGTTCCCGGGGCCTCCTGGTAAAGGCAAGCCCGCCCGCACGTGGTTAGCTGACCCAGCGAGCACAAGCAGCAAGGGGGGAATAAATGAATAAATAAATAAAATCTTAAAAAAAAAATAAAATAAAATAAAAATAACAATTATTACTCCACATGGGAGACCACTTCACAGAGTATATTGATAAGAAATATCTCAAAAGAATTGATTATGCTACTATGCAGATGCATAAACAAATCCATTTTTGCTCAAAATAATATTTATCAAGAACAGCATGTCAAATAAAAAATCCTAGTCAATGCTGACTAAGCCACAATATTGCTATCAAATTGTTGCTATGCCTTGTCTATTCTAACTTAACTAAAATAAACTGGATTTTAAACTGCTTCTGGACCATAACAAAGACTTTTAAAATACAAATAGAACCACTGTAGTAACTGCCCAATCCTAAGGAAGGTATGATCCAGCAAGTTAGAAAATAGCTCTGATTCTTCATCAGTCTAAAAACGAAGTTAAATGTTATCCAAACACTGTTCCCTGTATATTCATCTCTATATATTCAGACACAAACATTTTTATATTTCCTCTGATAATAATTATATATAAAATGTGCTAAGGGTTAATGAGCCAGGCATTGAGCACTGCGAGGGATTCTACTGTTTTCTTCATTTTGCATATTGGTAACCGAGAGTTAGCACAGTTAGCCACTGTCAACCCACAATAGATGGAGGAAAAGGACACAAACTTGGGACCATCTCTTCTTAATGCTTGTGAATTAAACTACTGCACTACAACTGCTTAATTATACTCTAAAAGCAACTCTATTCCCAAATTACAATGTGGAAATAGGAAGAACTGACTGAAAACAGGAGAGAAAAGGGAAGATTATATCCTGGACAACCATATCTTAAAATGAGGGTTTCATACGTGTACTGGTAACCACAGCCCATCTTCCAACACATGGTTAACTGTGTTATATAGTTAGTGGTAATAGTCTGATCATGTTTGTTCATAATCTGTAATAAATGTTCTACAATAATGTAAAGTGTTGGTGTAGGGGTGATGTATGGGAATTCTCCACATTATACATGATTGTTTTGTAAGCTCACAACTTCTCTAATAAAAATAAATAATAAATAATAAAAATAAAAATAATGAGGATTTCATTAGTCTATCTGAAACACTATTCATTTCCAGGACAACAATCACATATATATTCAAAAGTAAACATGGATATTCTACTATAGACATTGTGATTCAAGCAATGGAAGAAATTACAACACTGATGTGGAGCTAGTGGCCACTGGAGGCTCTGGGGCCAGGGAGAGGGAAAAGCAGTTGTAATACAGGGGCTTTTTCGGGACTTGGGAGTTGTCCTGAGTGACATTGCAACGACAGATACAGGCCATTTTATATCATCACATAACATGCAGAACTGTGTGGGAGACAGTGTGGTCTACAATGTGAACTATGGTCCATGCTTAATGGCAAAGCCCTAGGATGTGTTTATCAATTGCAATTAATATGCCACACTAATGAAGGATGTTTATGTGGGAGGGTGTGGGAGGTGTGGGAGGTGGGGCGTATGGAAATCCCTGTATTTTTTGTGTAACACTTATGTAATCTAATTATCTTAAAAAAAAAAAAAAAAAAAAAAAGTAAATATGGAAATGAGATTCCAAATATATAGATAACTAAATTTTATCCACACCTCTGCATTTTTAATTAAAATAAATAACGTTGTAGGATGTCAAATTATTTTAAGTAGTCATTTACTATCATTACTTTTAATAAACAAATTTAGAAGCCTCAGGTACTAAAAGGTCAACAAAGTCTTGGGCCTTGACTTCAACTATTCCTCAAATTATTTAGCTTTTTCAGTAATATCATAAATTCAGACCCATTTCTATTACTTTGCTCTAAAATAAATAAAATCATGCTTGTAACAATTTAAAATCAAAATAGGAAGAAACGCTGGAAATAAATATATGTTCCTAGAAGCAAGCCTTATATATAAATTATCACAAAACTCTCAATATAACTTTGTAAAATATGTAATAACAATTCAATTTTCCCAATGGGGAAATGAGGATTCAAACAGATTATTCAAACTGCCAAAGTCTCACTGATATTAAGAGGGTATGCCAGCCTTCAAGTACATCCATGACTCTAAAGCCCTCTGAATCATGTAACAGTGAATCATGGTGTTACATTACTGAAATTAATTCATGGAATGTATGCTTGCAATTATTACAAGAACTTAAATTCTTACTTACCACCAGTTAAAAAGGGAAAAATGTTTTCCCTGACCACATACACAAACTCATGTCAAACCATGGCCTCAAATTCAAATGGTAAATATAACTCGGGTTAAAAAAATAAAATTAAAGGTGGTAATATATACTACATTATGGGCTCATGAATTGGTCCATCCAGTTCCAAATAATTTATGAGTGTACAGGGCGGAAGCTGCTGCCCAATTCAAATAAATCCCCCAGCTACCCAGCCCCTAATCTCTTCATCTTAATTTATTGAACCATTAGCATAAAACATCTTACTAACGCAGGCCAGACTGATTCTATCAAGACCTTGAAATGTGAATGACAATAAGCAAAGGCCAAAGATTGCTGGAAAAGAATCATCGTACAGAAAAAATCTACTGGCATCTATTCACTGTGCTTCCCAGAGCTTCGCTGGTCCCTCACCTTCCAGAAGCTGAATTGTGTAGCCCCTCTCACTAAATCTGCATGCTACATCATAATCCTGCCTATAAATTCCCTTTATTGCTTGTAGCCTTTCAGTTTCTGTTGCTTGCTTCTAAAAAACCTTAAGTGATATTGACTGTAACTATAGATATATCTTATTTAATAGGCTACTATATCTTTTATAAGAGAAGGTGAAGGAAGAATAATGTAAAGTACAAAAATATGACAATCCATATGAGCGAGAAACTTGATGTAATTAAAAGATAAGGGAATTGTAATTTTCTATTACATTTTGAAAATGAGTCTAATTCAATCCAAACACACCTACAATGGCTCCTTCAACACCATATTCAGAAATGTGACTTGATATTTTTATTGATTTATTTGCTCCAAAGCTTAATTTCAGAAATTCTCATAATCTTTGAATTTACTGACATTTTCTACTGTGTAGTAAGAGCCTAAATTAGATTCATAAAAAACTCTGTATATCCCATCTGTTTTATCCTTGTAACAATTCAGTTGCCAAAATAAGACACATTAAAATCCCCTGATATTCTGAACCTGGGTTTGATTCACAAAATGTTTTCTAAAACGTTTTCTAATCCAGAATGAATGTTTTTATTTTTTCAAGAATAATAATGACATTTATATAATAAATTTGATAAGAAAATAAACATCAAATTCAGAAGAAAAAAAAAAAAACTTGCAAAGGTCAAATCTTCAGCTATCAAAGTCATGGTATCCCTCTCTGATGGGATCCCCTAAATCTATACATTAGGTTGCTCAATACCCTTAATACATAATGTAAGCCCAGGAGGATCCTCTCTAGCTCAACTTTGAAAAAACTAACTCTTCCCTTGCAATTGTCCATACCCTAACCCTTGTACTTAGTGACTGCTGACATCATAAAACATAGGTTTTACATATGCATTTGTGTTCTTTTGCATGATTATATATATACACACACACAGGTTTGTTTGTTTATTTGTGTGAGATACCCAGACACACACCCTAGTCCCAGTACTAGAAACTTTACACATGTTATCTGATTTCATCCTAATGTAACCTTGTAAGACATTTCCCCATTTTTAAGGCAAGGAAATTGAGGCTAAAATTACACAGCTGAGGAAAGCGGCTGTGGCTCAATCAGTAGGGCTCCCGTTTACCATATGGGAGGCCCCAGGTTCGGTTCCCGGGGCCTCCTGGTGAAGGCAAGCCTGCCCGCACGGCGTGGTTAGCTGACCCAGCGAGCACAAGCAGCAAGGGGGGGAATAAATGAATAAATAAATAAAAATCTTTAAAAAAAAAAAAAAAATTACACAGCTGATAAGGGTATAGCCAGGAGTCACAGACAGGTGCTTGTTTTCTTTACTCCACACCATCTCTTGTCGACAGGAAGTAGGGATTTGGTTTTCATCATATTTACTAGTTTACCTATTTCCCCCAACCAATGCAAAGATGGAAATACTTATTCATTGACCCTTTAAGTCTCTCTTCCCCATCCTAAGCGTGGTTTGTCTGGGCCCCGCACAAGTAGCAGCAAAAGGAGCATAAGAAAAACTAGGTTGAAAGAATAGTCCGAGCAACTAAAGAGACACAAACATCTCTTTTTCCTACAAATAAAAGGAAAAGTTGTAGAGAATTACCTGGACAGGACGCTTCTGACTTCAGTGATCAAGAAAACAAGGCTAGCAACCAGAAGCAATATATATGCATAACAAACCCTTTAAAAGTGCTCTCCTTCAACAAAAATACTTTGGCATTTAGATCAGGCAGATTCCAGTGGTTAAATATATGATTTTCAACCAGAGATTCTTTTGTCCGCCTACTCTTTTCCATTGTATTTTTCCTCTTTCCTTGCACATGTTATTTTCTCTGTCACTTAATTATTATCATTACAATTTGCCTACACAATCTTCTTTTCGATATGTCACCATTGGGTTAAAAATGGTTCAATATCAAATATTTCAACTGTACCCTCAGAAAACATATAATCTAAATGTTGAGAAAAACAAGTAAAAATAAAATGCACATCAATAAGCAGTCTTGAATTGCTGGAAAAGATTTAACTATCACATGATTAGAAGCATTGTTAAGTAGTGAGGAACACTAAAATTCCGAAGAATAATTAATAGGTATAAACTAGTGTTTTTGAGGAAGCATATTAGAATGGATACTACATTATGGTTTTGCCATAGGATACAGATACATAATGCAAAGTGCAGAAAAGGCTTTAAAAAATACCACTAAATATTTATTTGGATCACATCTAGAGCTTGAGGTGAGCTGGGATGATAAAATTACTATCCCACTTCTTTTCAGGAAAACTTGACATCAACCTTATTAGGATGAAATGCCATCTCATTTTCAGATTTCTCCAGAAGAAAAATTAGCCCACTTGGTTACCATTATGTTTCAAGTATCAAGCAATAATTTCATTTAATACACTACAATTTTTTTCCTCTACAGGAAAATCATGTTAAATGATTACAGTAAGCTTTTATGAATATATCACAAGTCAAATAAAAAATTAAATATTTTAATAATTAAAAATTCAAAAAATTTCATTGAGGTTTATGCATTCTGATGAGAACTAGAAAACAGAAATGAAGAGCACAAAAATATAATGGAATAAAATAGTTGGTTGGGAACAATTAGAAATGTTCAACTACATTCATTCAATAAATGTTTACTGAGTGCCTACTTTAGGTCAGATCTGCACTAATTATTAGGGATTCAAATGTCAATAAGACATGGTCTTGCTTTGAGGTTTATTCTGAGGGGGAAGCCATGAGAAAAAAATTATGTGTAATTACTGCTATAAAGGAAAAAAACAATAATGAAACACAGGCAAAAGAAGAACTTTCTATAGTACCTAACACAGTCTTCTTTGAGATTATGTAGAAATTAATTTAGAATTGATATATAATAATTCTTATAATAGATATCCAAAAATATGGATTTCTTATGTACTTTGAACAGAGAATGTCAACATTTTGAGTTTTTTTTTTTTTTTTTTTTTTTTTAAAGATTTTATTTATTTATTCATTTATCCCCCCCTTGCTGCTTGTGCTCGCTGGGTCAGCTAACCACGCCGTGCGGGCGGGCTTGCCTTCACCAGGAGGCCCTGGGAGCCGAACCCGGGGCCTCCCATATGGTAAACGGGAGCCCTACTGATTGAGCCACAGCCGCTTCCCGACATTTTGAGTTCTGACACCCAAAGTGCCATGTATTCTTTCCCATTTTCCACAATCTGACTTTTTGGTTCATTCCAGTAGAGACTTCATAATTAGAATCCAAAAGATGCCAAACTTCGGGCTAGCCTAAATCAAGCTTTACTGGGGGCAATCAGAAATCTAGTTCACTCCCATCTACCATTTTCATATGTAATATTCAGTCACTGAGAAATCTTAGATGGGTGTAACTATACAAATTTATTAAGGTATAAACAGAAAACAACTGGTTCCAAATCGAGATGTCTATTCATTTAAAACCTTTTGTAGAGCCATACAATCATGGCTTTACAAAAGAGAGTATCAATTGATTCTTGGCATTCAAAATCTTCTGAGATTTGGCCATCACTTCCCTTTCCAGCCTATTTCCCCTTAATCGTACTCTTTATCAGGGATTGGCAAACTACACCCAGCAGGCCAACTCCAGTGCCCCAACTGTTTTTATAAATAAAGTTTTATTGGATGTTAATTCATTTATATATTGCCTATGGCTGCTTTGCTACAATGACAGAGTTAATAGCTGCATCAGAAATGGCCTGTAAAGACTAAAATACTATCTAGCACTTTACAGAAAAAGTTTGCCAACCACTGCTCTACTGTTATATAAATAGGCCATTGGCCACTGTGCAAGCCTAACCTACTTTCCTGCTATAATATCACTATTCATTTCTTTCTTCTATCTTAAATGCCCTCTTTTTGTTATCATCATTCAAAATCCCAATTCATCTTTCAACGTTTAGGTAAAATGCCCTCTCTTAAAATAAATTTGCCCTTATCCCAATCAGACGGGATCTCCTCTTCTATACTGACTGGTCTAAGAGCACATAATACATTCTGATATATGTTTTACTTTTCTGTGTATTTTTCTTCTCTGTCCTTGAGAATAGGCTTCTTGACAGCCAATATTGATTCAAAGTGAGCTTAGTGAAACGTTCAGAATATATGGATAGATACTCGCTGAGTGGGAGAGGGGTAGAGAAGAAGGAAGGAAAAAAACGGGAGAAGAGGAAAGCAAAGGAGTAAAGGGAGAGAGGTAAAGAAAGAGGGAGCATAGAGAAGAGGAGAAGCAGTCAAGCACCTGGGAAAAGAAAGATAATTGTAACATTTCCATACAGAGGCCACCTGAAGTTAGAGCCAGCTGCCCCAGTATTCAGGGTGAAATTTTGAGCTTAATCCCACCATTGTCCCTGAGAAATATTTTGCATTAATATAGTATACAACAATAAATACTAAGATTTCTTTTCTTCTTAGAAATTCATACACCTTTCTCTACTTTTTCATAAGAATAGTTAACCTGGAAATTTTGACCAGAGAATATATATAGCAAAACTTCCTAAATAAATATTTACTTTGTATCATAACAAAGATTAAATAAAGAATTTTATTTTTACTATTAGAAAATGATACCAACAAAGTAGTTTCACAATTCTTTCTCCCAGGGTGCTAGCACAATTTCCCTATTTTATAGGAACAAGAGCCAAAATTTAGATAAAAGCTGAGGAAACCAAAGCAGATCATAAAGAAAAAAGGCCATATTATTATGCATTCTGTAAAGCAGAGTAAAAAGGGCTTAAACTTTACAGCATTTCAAATATGGATATCCTGCATAGAATTTAACATCCCAAACTGAAAATATCCCCCAAGAAAGTATCCCAAACATATTATCCTTCAAAATTTCTTACAAGAATATAATATCCCAAAATAGCAGATAATTGTAAAGGGTGAGTATTGTTTTGAGCTGTCAACTAAACCAAGGGACCTGGAGGGTCAGTAAGAGAGATTTCATTATTGCTGGAGTCAATGTTTGTTTTCGTTTCCTTGGCTGCTCACACAAATATCATGCAATGGTTTAGATTAAACAATGGGAATTTATTTGCTCACTGTTTTGAGGTTAGGAAAAAAGTCCAAATCAAGGCATCATCAAGGCAATGCCTTCTCCCCAGAGACTGTAGAGTTCTGGGGGCTGGCTGCTAGTGATCCTTGGTCCTTAGCTTGTCACCGGGCAAGACACATGGCGGCATCTTCTGATCTCTCCCTTCTCTTCTGGGTTCCCTTGATGTTCACCTTCTTGCTTCCTGTGGCTTTCTCTCTCTGTGCCTGAATTTCATACCACTTATAAGGGACTCCATTAATAGGATGATGGCCCATCCTAATTGAGGTGGGCTACATCTTAACTGAAGTAACCTCCTCACAAGTTCCTCCTTACCATGGGTTCACACCCACAGGAATGGATTCAGTTTAAGAACATGTTTTCCTGAGGTACATCGCTCCAAACCAACACAATGTTAAAGCATTTCAATGGGTTTTAAAGTGTGGATACTGTCTGCCACCAACTGGGTGACCAGTGGCTTCAGCTCCCACCAAGAAAACTGCTCAGCACAGCCCAAAGGCCTTCATCTCTAAACCCCATGCAACAAAAAAAATCCAGTTCTCTCTATCCTGCAGCAGGGATGTTTCTTTACTGTTGGTTTTAAGAGGCATTCATATTTCGGAAACATTAAGGTGTGAAAAAGTGTTGATCTCAGAATCAAAGGTATTGCAAGTACTTATCACAGTGTCACAGTGCCTTGAAACTAGTAAGTGCTTTGAAAGTACCTATTTTTAGTGGTCTTGCACATTAAAATGGAAAAGAAACAGTGTGACCAGTCTTCCCTCTAAGAATGCACATATAGGCTCAGCAATGGAATGCTGAATTGAATAGTGAATATGTGATGCTCAAAGACACCAGTTTGATGCCACAAACTCACAGCGGTGCCAGAAGATATTTTAAATTTTCAAGGCAAGCCCAGTGCAGTGATGCTATACCTGCAGACACAACAAAATTGAGAGGGCTCAGTTTCAACATTAGATCACGCTACACTCAATTTGATGATGTTAGGTATTTGCAGAGTTGGGTTTTCAGTGGTTGCACTGATAAAAAAGCAAACAAACACCACGTGGAAATCAATGTCAAGCAGGAGATGAGGTTGGCAGTGTTCAATCTCATTCAAAGGTTTGAGGAGTTGTACAGAGCCTGACAGGCACATATATACCATTAAGTAATTAGCAAATAGGTATTATTTTTCTCAAATGACCACTAAGTTGTTAGGAGTTATTAAGTTGCTTGAACATAGCTACTTAATAAATAGAATAATTAGGTATCTCTTTGGGCTTAGGGTTGCCAAACACACAAAAAAATTAATGAGATATGAAGGGGACTGTGAACCAAGTAAATTTGGGAGCCTCGTGCTACACACTTTTGTTAGGCACCTAGTATATGCAAGAGCTGTCCTTGTCACTGCAAGAGATACAGGAAATGAGTTGCTTTTCCAGGAGCTCTCCATATATTGGAGAGAAAATATGTATAGTAAAGACTAGGTTGGGGAAGTGATAATGCCAAGAGAAAAATACAGATGAAGTATTTAACTGTTCAGAGAACGATATAATAACATTATTCTGGTTAACAAAGTTAAGCAGGAAATCCATCATATGTACACACTTGTATATCTTTCTAAGAATATTCTGGGAAACACAATTTCTCTTATAAAAATACATTATTATAAACAGACATATGCCTGTTTAACTGTTTTCTGAATGTATGACTGATTGCTTGAATGAATAAATAAATGAAAAATTGAATGAGATCTTACAAAACCTCAAGATTACCATCTGCATAATGGTTACTGTTGTTCACTTTTTCACATACTTAAGTCTTTTGGCCTAGGACAGTGGTTCTCAACCCTGGCTGCACATCAGAATCACCTGGGAAACTGTTGCTAACTTCTCAGGCCCCACTCCAGTGAATTAAGTGAGAATCACTGCAGATGGAGCTAGGGAATCAGTTTCTTAAAAAGTTTCAGCTGATTCTAATGCACAACCAAGCTTTAGAACCACTGATCTAGATTTAAAAAACATCCCCCAAGTGATAAGGGATATGACCTAAAGTTATCCTCTTAACTCATTTATTTTTCCTTAAAATTTATACAAAGTTTAATTATGTTGTTTCTTTTAATATATAACTAAGAAATTAAATTGTTTATCTTTGATTAAAATAGGCATGCCACATTTAATCCATGGTTTGCCCCAGCTCCCTCTCCTGCATACTCCTAAAGGCATGAGTACCACAGAGAATCAGAAATGAAAACTGACCTTGGTGGCTTTTATTTCTACTTGTAATTACTGTTGCTTATTTTTAATAAACTTTTTATTTTTAAGTAATTCCAATCCTATAGGACAGTTGCAAAAATAATACAAAACCCATACAGAGAACTCCAACATACTCCCCCATCCTGATACCCAGATCCACCATTTAACATTTTGCCACATTTACTGTATCATTTTTTTCTTTCTTTCTATGTGTTTGTCTATCTACTTTCTACTTTGTGAGTAGGTTGTGTACATCATGCTCCTTGAACAATAATTCTGTGTATCTTTCCTCAGAAAAAAAGATATTCATTCATTTCTGTAACCATCTCATGTACAATTATTAAGTTTAAGAAATTTAACATTGCACTGCATGGTATCTGCAATCAGCATTTTTTTTCCTGCTGGGGTGTTCAAAAGACAGTGCTATAGAAATTCAGTATCTGGCATCGTTGGTTTTCTTGGTTTTGTGCATGTTAAACCTGGTATTACTATTGATATAGGATTTCCATAGATTTTCCAATACCGTTGAGATTGATGTAATCATCAGTAAGAACAAATTCTTTGGTTTTTCTAGGTTGTCCGAAATTTTGAACCATGCAAGCCCACCAATTTATTCTAAAGGACCTAAAATGAATAACTTGAAGAAATTAGGATCCAAGAATTCTAGTGAATAGGTGGAGAGTATCTGAAGCATAACATCAGTTTGTCCATACAAGTGGAGATGAAAAGAAGCCCATCTAAAAAACAGAGCTCACAGAAGGAAGCTGGCTCCAGAACTCATTCCTGGATATAACCTTTATATTCTGGTGACTGGAAACAGCTGTGGATTCTTTTTAAGAGGGCTATGGAAGATAAATCTTGTTTCATTGTTTCAAGCTTCAGAGGAACTAAGTTTGACTTTGATAATTAAGCAGTGGAATGATCACACGTTTAATTCTGTAAATAAAAAAATTTATTAACTTAATTTGCTACACATAATAAAAATACTTTTTACACTGTAGGAAAAAAAAAAAGAA
Organism: Tolypeutes matacus; assembly: GCA_026826555.1. Lineage (NCBI taxonomy): Eukaryota > Metazoa > Chordata > Mammalia > Cingulata > Chlamyphoridae > Tolypeutes > Tolypeutes matacus. The sequence continues at coordinate 51,766,942 of JAKSZT010053929.1, forward strand.
AAGAAATTTAACATTCATATAAAGCTTACAGTCTGTATTCCAATTTTTTCAGATGACCCCAGAATGTCCTTTTGGATATATATATATATTTTTTTAATCACTGATATCTGCTAGTTTTTAGTCATTTCTTTCTTTCTCCACATATTGAAGCTACCTGGTTAACTTGGAGCTGGTTTGACTCACTTAAAAATTATTTTTACATATTTTAGATAGAAAATTTAAAAATACAGAAAACTATAAAAGAAAATAAAAATATTTCACAATCCCATTTTTCAGAGGCAACTGGGATTCCATCTAGTACTTTTAAAAACATATTGAAAAAAATCGATTTACAAATGAAAATCATATTGTATATATGTGTATACATATGAATACATGTTTGTATAAGCCTGGAGAAAGACGTGAAAGAAACCAAATTGTTAATATTGATTACATCAATTAGATTATCTGGGGAATTAATATGATTTGACTGCTGCAAGGTATGATCTGATTTGCTGCAGTGAACATGTATTACAGGTAAGAAGGGGGAAAGAAGCCAATAAAAAAATGTTATATGCTGTGTTTTTCAGTTAATATTGTAGTATTAGCATGTGTATTAGTCAGGCTTCTCTAGGGTAACAGAACCAACAGGAGATATCTGTAAATTGTATGAAATTTTATAAAATTCCCTCACACAACTGTGGGGATACACAAGTCCAAATTAATTTCCACAAGCAGGCTGCAAACCAGGGGTTCCAATGAAGGTATTGATGAGTTCCCAGGAGCTGTTGGCTATAGGAAGCAGATCTGGAAATTCTCTCTGAATGCTGAAATCACTTTCCCTTTTAAGGCAGAAGTTTAAGGCATTCAATTGATTAGATAAAATGTCACTCATTGAGGACAGCAATCTCCTTGGGTGATTGCAGATGTAAGCAGCCATCTAGGCAATCAACTCACTGATGATTAAAGTCCATAAATGTCCTTGTATTACAATTAGCCCAGTGTTTGCTTGTCCAAACAACTGGGCACAATTACCTGGTCTAGTTAACACATTAGCCTAACTTTGTCAACCTGGCAGCCATACACATCACCTTAAACCATACTTAGTCTCTAAATAAAAACAAAAACATACATATATATACTTCCACCTAACAATATTCAACTGTCCTGAATACAATCAGAAATGCACCAATTCCCTACAGAATAGGATTCAAGTCCTTCAGTAATAGTCACTCTTAAATTTGACACCCTTAAATATTACGACATGAAACTAATACAACTTATGTCATATGATACGGGAAAAAGAGAAGAAACCAAAGATAACCGTTTTGTGTACATATACAATTATATTCTTAACAAAACAAGGAAGACATATTCATGACCATTACGGTCCTCGTTTCTGTAACTGGTCATGTGGTTGAAGTTCATATTTACCACTACCTTCTTTCAATACCCATTCCATGTTCCCGCTACCCTCAACAAGCACCTCAGCTGGCCATGGTTCTTTGCCTGGTGGGGTGATCCAAACTTTCATTCCTGAAGATTCTGGGTCATTGTTAGTCCTGCTTGGATTGGGTTGTTGCACTTTTCCATTGACTTTAATCACAGGGCATGGCAGTACTAGGAGACACCCTAAAGGATCTCCAGTATTCCAGGCAAACTCTTCTTTACCTTCATGATGTAGATGCAGTCCCATTTCCCCTTGATAGTCAGGATCAATCATCCCAGCCAGTACAGTAATTCCCTTCTTTGCCTGTTGATTCAAAGGCATGGGGAGCCCAAAGTGGCCAGGTGGCAATCTTAATTTCCAGTTCAATGGAATCATTGTTGTATTCCCTGGTGGAAACACTCCTACTTTTGGGACTAAGACTTGTAGACCAGCAGAGCTTAAGGGTGCAAGGACAGAAAGCAAAAATTTTTCTAGTCGATCACTAGGGGTAACAGTGCCACTCCTATTTTCACCCCTTGATTCCTGGACCCATGAATCCTGGCTATAGAGAAAGAGCACCATAGAGTAGACGTTGATTTAGAGCACACACAGCCTCCTGGAGAACATTGCCCCAGCCCTGCAAGGTATTGCCACCTAGCTGGTACCGTAATTGGGTCTTCAAAATGCCATTCCGGCATTCTATCAATCCAGCTGCTTTAGGATGATGGGGAACATGGTAAGACCAGTGAATTCCATGGGCATGTGCTGTGAAATGAGTTCCTCGATCAGAAGCAATGCTGTACAGAATGCCATGGCAGTGGATAAGACATTTGGTAAGTCCATGGATGGTAGTTTTGGAAGAAGCACTGTGTGCAGGGAAATCAAACCCATATCTGGGGTATGTGTCTATTTCAGTTAAAACAAATCACTGCCCTTTCCATGATGTGACATTATGATTCTCCTACAGGGGCCTGCCAAAGGCTCCAGACAGCATCTCTTTTTGCCACTGACACTTCCAGCACCATTGGATCTGCTTGATTATATGGCCCAAGTAGTAGTGCAGCTTGCACAGCAGGCTGGGCCAGTCGCAGAGCCTCCTCTTGTCCCGGTACCCAGTCAAAACTAGCAGCTTTTCTGGTCACTCAGTAATGGGCTGGAGTGGCACACCCAAATGAGGAATGTGTTGTTTCCAAAATCCAAAAAGGCCAACTAGGCATTGTGCCTCTTTTTTGGTTGTAGGAGGGACCAGATGCAACAACTTATCCTTCACTTTAGAAAGGATATCTCGACATGCCCCACACCACTGGACACCTAGAAACTTCACCAAGGTGGAAGGTCCCTGTATTTTTGTTGGACTTATCTCCCGTCCTCTCTCATGCAAATGCCTTACCAATAAGTCTAGAGTCATTGCTACTTCTTGCTCACTAGGTCTTATCAACATGGTATCACCAATATAATGAACCAGTGTGATGTCCTGTGGGAGGGAGAGACGATCAAGGTCCTTGCAGACAACATTATGACACAGGGCTGGAGAGTTGATATACCCCTGAGGCAGGACAGTGAAGGCATACTGCTGGCCTTGCCGGCTGAAAGCAAACTGTTTCTGGTGGTCCTTACTAATGGTAATTGAGAAAAAAGCATTTGTCAGATCAATAGCTGCATACTAGGCACCAGGGGATGTGTTGATTTGCTCAAGCAATGATACCACATCTGGGACAGCAGCTGCAATTGGAGTCACCACCTAGTTAAGTTTATGATAATCTACTGTCATCCTCCAAGATCCATCTGTTCTGCACAGGCCAAATAGGAGTGTTGAATGTGGATGTGGTAGGAATCACCACCCCTGCATCCTTCAGATCCTTGATGGTGGCACTAATCTCTGCAATCCCTCCAGGAATCTGGTATTGCTTTTGATTTACTATTTTGTTATGTAGGGGCAGTTTTAGTGGCTTCCACTTTCCTACCATAATAGCCCTCACTCCACAAGTCAGAGATCTAATGTGGGGATTCTGCCAGTATGTCTATTCCAATTATGCATTCTGGAACTGGAGAAATAACCACAGAATGGGTCCAGGGACCCGCTAGACTCACTGTGAGATGAACCTGAGCTAAAACTCCATCAATCACCTGACGTCCATAAGCCCCTACTCTGACTGGTGGACCACAGTGACATTTGGGTCTCCTGGAATTAATGTCACTTCTGAGCCAGTGTCTAATAATGTCTAAAATGTCTGATCATTTCCTTTTCCCCAATGCACAGTTACTCTGGTAAAAGGCTGTAGGTCTCCTTGAGGAAAGCAGGGAGGAAGATTAATGGTATAAATTTTTGGCAGTGTGACAAGACCCTTCCCCAAGGGGACCTAGCCTTCTCCTCATTCAAGGGACTATGGGTCTGTAAACTGTCTCAAGTCTGGGAATTGATTAAGGGGCCATGATTCTCTGTCTGTAATTCAAGTTAGGATTTTGTTCACTCAACCTAGAAATCTTCTGCTTATACAGATCAAGTAGGAATTTAGTAGACTGCCCATGTATTTCGCTTCTAGGTACCCCATGATGTAGTAGCCAACGCCACAGCTCTATGCAACTCAGACTCTTTTGATTGCTGCTTTGAGTCTGCCTTTCATTGCGGTAGCCACGCCCTGTCTTTGGTGATTAACTGCTCATACTTGACTTTTACCAGCCCAAGATCCCATCATCCCCATAATGATTAAGGATTCTAGTTCCATGACAGAAGTTCCCACAGTAATATCTGGACTACAAAGAAGAGCAAACACAGAGTACTTCAGCAAAGATGGAGTTAGTCTTACAAATTCATTCCTCACAGTCCTGGTTAAAGGTGTGCGCTCTGGACATCCCTGGGATAGGTGGGCAGGTCTTAAATGGTAAATCCATTCTAGCATTCTAATCTCTCTAAGCCTTTGAATTCCCTCTTCTACAGTATACCAGGGTAAACTGGGTATCTCAACCTCAGACATTCCAGCCCATCTTTTGTTCCATGTTTCAGCCAGCACCCAAATAAACTTTGAGCTACAGCGCTGAATCCAGAATTTCTGCTTAGTGGACCAATATCAATAAATTCAGCCTGATCCAACTTTATGTTCCTTCCACCATTATTCCATACCTTTAGTATCCATTCTCACACATGTTCCTCTGATTCCTGTCTCTATAAGTTGGAAAACTCATACACAGTTCTTTTACAGTATAGTGTACTTCCTAATAGGTCACACTTTGTACTTCACCTTTGGGGACTTGTTGTATTTTAGTCTAGTAATAGATCTCGAAGAGAAGACAGGTGAGGGAATGGGTGAGGAGAAGGATTAGAAATGCCTTGCAAGCTACTGATCTCAGGCCATTCCCTGGCATTTTAGTCTAGTGAGACAGGATTAATCTCTTCAGGCAAGGGTTAGAAAGCAGACTCCTCAGGACAGGGTGGAGGTTAGGCAGTACATGCTGGAGTTTTGCTGGTATATGCTGGAGTTTGGCTGGTATCTGCCTCAGGGCTGGGAGGATGTCCGGACTCCCTGGGGCAGGCCAGAGGCTGGGTGATACAAGCTTGATATTGTGTGGTCTCCACAGGGCAGGCCATCACAGGTTTACCTGGCAAAGTCTCAGCAGAATTTAGGGTTTCACTGTCCCTACCAATATCATCAACTCATGTCTCCATCCCAATCCTCAGGGTTCCACTCCTTTCCAATCAATGCCTTCACTTTAACAGCAGACACCATGCGAGGTTGAGATTTTAGTTTCCTCTGTAACTCTGCTACTCATACAATGAGACTCTGTGTATGGTTTTCAGAGATCTCAAGTCTGTGGCTGCACGAAACAAGATTTTCTTTCAGAGCACACATAGAAACTTTCACATCATTCATGCCGCATTTAAGTTGCAAATTTGAAGCCTTTAGCTCATCCCTTTCTTTTGTAACTGTACCAGAGTATTTAGGAAGAGCCTGCCAACATCGCTGTAACTTTTGATTCCACAAAACTCTGTTAAGGTGTTGAAAGATCCTTGTTAAGTTGTTAAGAGATCCTTGCCTCTTATAAGCATGGAAGTAGAGGAATCCAGTGGTGATATTGTGCATATCTCCATTGCCAACTCACATCATGGACTGTCATCAGCCTCTTGATTATTGGAAAGGGAGTCATCTGTACCCTTGAGTCCAATTAGAGTGAGAGCTAATTGTAAAACTCCCAGAACCACTTCAGAAATCCCATTTTTAAGATTCTGTTTCTCAAGAGCCACTTCTGGTACCAAGCTGTTTAGTCAGGGTTCTCTAGGGAAACAGAACCAACAGGAGATATCTGTAAGTAGTATGAAATTTTATAAAATTCTCTCACATGATTGTGGAGATGCACAAGTCCAAATTCTGCAGGCAGGCTGCAAACCCAGGGTTCCGATGAAGGTTCTTGATGAGTTCCCAGGAGATGCTGGCTGAAGGAAGTAGAGCTGGAAATTCTCTCTGAATGCTGAAATCACTTCCCCTTTAAGGCATTCAACGGATTAGATAAAATATCACTCATTGCTGACAGCAATCTCCTTGGTTGCTTGTAGATGTAATCAGTCATCTAGGCAATCAACTCACTGATTACTAAAGTCCATAAATGTCCTTGTATTACAATTAGCCCAGTGCTTGCTTGACCAAACAACTGAGCACAATTACCTGGCCAAGTTGACACATTAGCCTAACCATCACAGCATGTATCCATGATATCAAATATTCTTCAAAATTACTGTATTTCATTATTGAAGAACACTGTAGAGGTTATTATTTTTTTTTTAAAGATTTATTTATTTACTTTATCCATTTTAAACCCCCCCTTCCCCATTTGCTGTTTTGTGTCCATTCGCTGGGCAATTCTGTGTGTCTGTTTCCTGCCATCTCTTTTCATCCTCCTCCTCCAGGGTTATTATTTATTTAACTCTTCTCCTATTGCCATATGTTTAGCCATTTCTAATTTTTCATATTTGTACACAATGCTTCAATTAAAATCTACATATATCTATCTCTGTCTTTCACATAATTCCTTGGGAGGGGAAATAATACCAAAACATATGAACTATTTAGCGTTTCTTGATATGCATTACTAAATTGCTTTCCAGAAGGTGATACCAATTTGTACTGTAAACAGGAGAGTATTAATATTTTATTTTACTGTAGTTAATGTAACAAAGTGATGGTTCCTAACTCCCCAGGGAGTTAACAAGAATAAGTACGTTCAGTAAAGCTTTGAAATCATTCTATTTTCCATTAGCTTACCTTTTGTTCCCAGCATTGTTAGTTGCTTTATTTTTTTTCTTAATACCTTCTTGATAGGTTGAGAGGACCTCATATGAAGAAACTTAAATATACAATGAGCTGACACAAACAAGAACCCAATATACACTACTTTGTTGGTTTGGCATTCCACTGGGAAATTCATAGGCTGTATTTAGGGTAAAATAAAGCAGAAAGGACTTGAAACATCCATTCTCCCTTTACAGAAGGCATTTTCTCCTTGTTCTTTTTACATGCAAAGTATGTTTAAATCAATGAAGAGAAAACAGAACTTATTTAGAACCTGCTAGACACATACTTTAGCACCTCCTTTAGAAAGGGTTTGAAACTTACTGTCAGCATTTCATTTAAGCAGATGAGACCCACCCTGCTATAAGAGTAGCTAGATTTATACAGAATGAGCCAACAGCATTTTCTCCAATATTCCTCTGACACTTTCAGGGCTTCTTAACCTTTTTTTTCCATGGACCCCTTTGCCAGTCAGGTGAAAACCACGGACCCCTTATTAAGTCCACACTATACTGTGTATTATTTAATAAATATATCACACCTGCACCAACACGTCCCCACAAGAATGGTGGTTTTTTTTTTTTTTTTTCATTTAAATTCAAGCTCACAGACCCCTTGTAAAGAACCCTTGCTTTAGTGAAATGTAGTATTCTTCCCTGTAAATAGACATATAAAGGAATACTGACCAGTATATAGAAATTCAGGTGCCATGAGCACCTTGAGTGCGCACAGCATGAATCCCAAAGCAATAATGGATCACAGTATACAGAATTAGTGGATAGGCAAGATATTGACAGGCCTGGAAATTTTAAGCAAACACTAATTTATTTTTTTCTTTGAAAAATAGGAATAAATTGAAGGATCTTAAAGACAAAGCAGATACAATGCAATGAGTATAGAGTATGTATTTCTGTATGAAACAAAAATTCTCAGCATGCCAATATCTACAAAAATTAGTATATTGGTTAAATTCATATCAGTAAGTATTTATTGAAAACTGACCAGGCAAAAGGTAAAGTGCCAAGTCTAATGGGAGCATATATCAGAGTAGCTTCATTTACCCAACACCTTCTTTGTGTCAGAAAATGTTAAATTTTCATATACATTATTATATTATATTATATTATATTATATTATATTATATTATATTATATTATATTATATTATATTGCTCAATTTCAAGCCTGAAGTAGTCTGAAATCTAATGGGGGAGGAATACAAAAATGATATTAACAAAGAATTATGGGACTACAGGACAGAAAAATATGAATTCTAACTGAGGGAATCCAGGATATTTTCAAGTAGGAATTCATTAAAACTGAACTTTAAAGAATAGATAAAATTTAAAATATAGAGATGATGCAAGGGCACTGCAGGAAGAAGGAACAGCATGAAAATGGGCAGCAAGATTTGAAAAAAAAAATGTAAAGGCAATATTAAGAATATGATAGCCAGGTATAGCAAGAAAAAAAAAAAAGAGGGTGCAATGGAAGATGACTGAATTTCATTCTACTGCCTAGGTAATGAAAGGCTGAGCAGTGTGTTGAAATGACCATTCTGGTACAAAAAGATCTCTCTGGTAGCAATCTATAAAACGGACTGAGATGGTGAGAAACCGCGAGTAGCTAGTGGAAAAGTTGAGGATGAAGCAAAGAAAGCCAAAATTAGAGCGGAGGCAGTGACAAAGGGTCAAAAGCAAAGATATTTAGGATTTAGCATCTGACCCATTGGAGAATGAAGGATTAAAAATAATGCTTAAAAAAGTGAAAAAAAAAATAATGCTGAGATTTTTGAGCCAACTAGGGGAATGGAAATAATATTTACTTATTTAACAGCTATTTATTACCTAATTGTCAACCCAGGTGATAGTTGTTGATGGACTGGAAAGTCTAGCGGGAGGCCACAGACAAATCACTAGGCCGTTTCAACTGAATATGAAGAGGACATACAGTATAGTTCCTGATAGAGGTGAAAGCTAAGCTAACACCAGGAAGTTACTGCTCACCTCAACAGGCAGAAACTATCCAGAGAGGAAAGAATTCTAGCCTGACTAGAGCATGGAAGTGAAGAGAGCAGACTAAGACTGTCCTTCTGGAAAGAAACAAATTAAATGAGCTTTCAAAGTTTGGGCATAACTGTGATTCTATAACTCCACTTAAAAGACTCTCCTCTTTATTAAAGCAGCTATTCTTTAATCTTTCACCCTTTTGAGAATCTACAGATTTCTCTTCACCCCCACCATTACCAAACACACACGTGTGCACATATACACAATTTTGCATGCAATTTCATTGGCTGAGATATTTCCAGAAATGAGGGTTTCTAAATACTGTTAAGGATGCATGCTCTCTGCTTCACATTTTTAAAAAAGATTTATTATTTATTTATTTATTTCTCCCCATACCCTCGTTGTTTGCACTTGCTGTGTCTGTTCATCTTCCTTGATGTGGGAGGGAGTCACCTAATTGCTTGAGACACCTCTGTTACCTGCTTTGTTGTATCTCTCATTATGTTTTTCTTCTTATGTCTCTTGTTGCATCATCTTGTGTCAGCTTGCCACGCCTGCTCGTCGTGCCAGCTCACTGTCTTCTTTAGGAGGCACAAGGAACCGAACCACAGACCTCCCATGTAGTAGGTGGGAGCTCAATCACTTGAGCCACACCCGCTTCCTCCTGCTTCACATTTTTTAAAACAAGAATGATTGTTTTAACTACCACTGCCAAGTTAAAAAACGCTATTTTAAATTGATAGGTAAGAGATGGGTCAGTTTTCCCAGAGAGCCAGGGTTCCAATTCCAGCTCCATCTCTTACTACCCCTGTGATTGTGGTAATTTACACAGCCTGTCTGTGCCTGAATTTCTTCTATGGAATGAGGACAATAACAGCACTTGAGTAATAGGACTACCCCAAAGGGTTACTGGGGAATTAAATGAAATAATATAAGCAAAGTGCTTAGAACAGCACCTGCCCCTCAGTGAGTATTATTAGTATTTGGTGTTATTATTCCATACTTTAAATCTCTCTTTAGCTTAACAAAGATCTCCTCTAATATTTTTTGCTTGTTTGTTTGTTTGTTTGTTTTTCTCTTGTCCTCTGATACTTTTTGAAGTGATGCTATAACTTTACACGGAAACCTCCCTCAGAAAAATTAGCACATATTTCAGTGTGTATAACTTGGTCCTTCTGGAAGTTTCTTGCATTTTTAATAAGTTTAAATGAAGATTGTTTATAAAAGTCACCAAACTCAATTAAATACATCTGTATAAATGACAATTTATATAATATAATGGGTTAGGAGCATTAATATTTACTAAAAAGTCTTAAAGCAAATTTTTATTAAATGGTCTACATTAGTAAGTTACCAATTAGGAAAAAAAACACTTGATTTGTTTTTATTACTTCTATCAGGCAGAGATAGTAATCATATATTTAACATTCATTGCACTGACCTGAACTCTAGTTCAAATAAGAAATTCCATGAATTCAGCATATACATACTGACCAAGAAATGTTAACACTGGAATGGATAAGAACACTTTTGTCTACTGAGTCAGCCTTCTAAGTGTTTTGTATATATTAACTCATTTCAAGTCCCACAAACCCACATAAGGTATATCCCTTTCCAATTTAAAAATGAGGAAACAGGATTCAAAAAGTAACTTGTTCCAGGTCATCCCACCACTACCTCTGAAAGTCCTCTAATCTCAGAACTCTACACTTGCCAAAATCCCTAGGTAAGGTCCATTTCCTGCTCTGTTGAAGGAGACTGTGCCTGACCAACCTAGTTCTCCCTACCACGTAAGCAATGAATTCAGTATTCTGGTTTTCGTTTCAGATATTGAGTGGTGGTCTCATCCTTTGACACATGTCAGAATCACTGTTTCAGGCCTTAGCAGAAAGCTGAACACAGTATTTTCCACATTAATAAATAATTCTGCTAACATTCTTCCAGTCCTAGTACTACATCCTTCACACCAATACCATGCATGACATCATTTTCCTGATGGGTCATTTTCATTTTGAATTCTTTGAAAGCAATATTATTTCATAAATAAAATAACTTAAGAGAATCAATATTTAAGTAAAAATAATTTAGCACCAAATACAAATAACTGTAAATAGTGAATAATAATAAGTATAGGTGCTTTTTTAAATTGCTAATTAAAAGAAAAATCTAATAAGATTTAAATTATTTCATCTAAGTCTCTATACCTCATACTTTAAACAAAAATAAACTCCAGATGGATTAAAGACCTAAATATGAACATAAAAACTTACAGATTTAAATACAGTTTGTTTTTATTATGACATATTAGGGAAGGAACTCTTAAGTAAGCTATATAAGGAATTCTTAAACCAGATACAGAAAAGTAGTTATTAATAAATTTAGCTATGTTAAAATAAAATCTTTGCCACAAAAGGCTAAAAAACAATCTTAAAAGATAAACTAGACGCTGGAAAAAAAGAAATTCACAAAACATATAAACTACAAACGATTAACATTCAGAAGATATAAAGAACTACAAAATCAATAAGAAAAATAAAAACCACCTAATAGAAAAATGGGCAATGCATACTAAAAGACAAATCACAGAAAAGAAAAATGGATGGTAAAATATGGAAAAATGCTGAGCACTTAACTACAACCAGAAAAACAGACATTTAAACAACAAGCAAGTGATATTTTACTCCATCAGATTAGAAAATATTTTTAAAACTTTAGAATATCAACTGTTTGCAAAGACCCCATGGGGAAAGAAACCCATAGATTGAAATTCCGGCAAACCTAGAAACGTTAAAAATGCATATACCATATAATTCAGCAATTCTAATTCTTTGCATGAAACCTGGGCAAATTCTTATATACATCTAAAAGGAGACACCTACTAGATTGATCACTGCAACACTGCAAAATAGCAAAACACTGGATAAAACTGTCCAACAGTATGGTTGATTCATAACGGGATATTACACAGCAATTAAAATTAATGAGACATGCAGGTTTCAACAAGGAAAATCCCCCAACCATGGCACTGAGTAAAAAAAATCAAACTGCAAAAGGATATGCATAATATGTAAGTACATTTATTGTACATAAAAATTATTTTAGTTTTAATATATATACCAGTTTAGTGGTATTATAGTTTCTTAAATAGAAAATAATAGATGCCAATTTCAGTTTAGTGACTAATTCTGCTAAGGAGGGAAAAGAGATGAAATAGGGTTTAACTCTTTCTTTAATTTTTATTTCTTAAAAGAAAGAAATCTGAGGCAAATATAGCAAAATGTCACTGAATTAATCTCAGTGATCAGTATATAGTTGCCTATTAAATAAAACTATATGTGTATATATTTGGAATCTTTCAAAATTAAGATGAAATTAAGAAAATATATAAAGACAGGCTAGAAATGCGAGAATTCCTTCCTTCCCACATGAACTCAAAAGAGGTAGAAACTATATGCTTCAGTTGGCTGGGGAAATAGGCATGAAGGAAGAATTCTCCATCAGCCCAAATGGAAGCTCCTGGGGTACTTTAACAAGCCTAATGCATGAATGATGCTAACCAGAGGTCCCAGCTCTAAGGGACAGATGGGCCACTCAGCCTCCCTCAAGCATATCTAAGGAGACTACACTGCATGTAACTAATACAGTAAGCGGAAAAGAAAGGAGAAAGGCAAGCCTGGGGGAAGGGGGGAGACACAGACTGGCAGAACAGGTGGCCAAGGATGTAAAGGAAAGCAAACTACAGCCCCTCCCTACTCCACTGGCCAAGCTATGAGCTCTGCCTAGAGCTGCACCCGCTCGGTCAGGACACTTATTTCTAAATTTCTCATGTTAACTGTAACCCTGATCCCTGTCAACAGAGATGCTTCAGATCAAATTAATACTTCATTAATGATCCATCACCAAAAGGGAAATAAAAATCATCAAACTAGAATACTAACAATACTATTGTTGTTTATATTATGTAGAGTTACCAGCCACTTAAGTGTTCACAGAAAAAAATTAATCTGCTATAGATTTACAATATTTTACCCCCAAATTTAGTATTTACTCAAGTATTTATTTTGCTCAATCGAGTTCTACAACTTAAGATTCCAAGAAGTCAGCATGCATTTTATATTTCTTCTAAAAGAAACATATTTTTGAAAGGACTGCATAGGAAAATATATCCCACTGCCTTAAATCAGAATAAGCCACTGTAACTTCATATCCATATTTTTAGAAATATTTCATACATTTGATATAATTAAATGAGTGAAGCAAACTAGTAGCAAATCAATTATAGTTACTGCAATTTACTTTGAGCGTTCTAAAAGCTTAAGTGTATGTCCATTTTTAAAAAAGGAACTTTTTACTAATAATCATCTCTTGATTTTCCAGTAATTTAGCATGTAATTACTAACACTATATATGAGGCACTGCAAGCAATATAAGGCACTGTCTTCATAGAGCTTACAGATTATGGTTAGCATAGAAGAAAACACAGAGTCTCAGTTTTCCATTTATGAGATGTAGACACTAGGCTAAATACCTGCTTTAGACTCGTTCATCTTGCCATTCCACGGTTTCTTCATTCTATGTACCAATCTAAAAATATGTGTTGAGCATCTGCTACGAGCTGGTTATATAGAGACAATCCAGTAAATTCATTACACAACTCACTAATGAATTAGTACCACATTTTGCAAAACACATGCTAGAGTTGCCTGACATATATTAGGAGCAACAAGTATTTTTTAAATGATCTATTTCTAAAGTAATAAGGGTCTCACAAAATTAGTCTCATTAATTTATATTGTGACAGTGAATATGTAAATACAAAAACGCAAACAAAATCTTAGTTTCTATTTTCTGCCTTAAAGCATACTACCTAGCCTTCCATCTAGAGACAATCAGCAAAAAAAAAAAAATGTTCCCTTTTTCCTTTCCAGCCATCTGCGATGTAGATTCTAAAACTGTGGTGCTCCATAAGGCAGGTAATTAAGCCATAAACATTTGAGAAATCAGTTGCTTAATATTTGAAAGTTTGTCTTTCCTTCCATGTTCCCATAGTACTTTGAAACTCTAAAAGAGCACATTATAACATCTTGCTTTAATTTATACTTATTTATATTTCAGCTTTTTCTACCTATAAATGTTAGTTACCTAAGCAGAAGACTCACTCTTGAGTCTCTTCAAAAGCCAGAGACTTTGCATAGTAAATGTTCACCTCATTGCTAAATTGAATTGGAGGGTTGTACTATATGCCCATCTCTCTGTTTAAATAATTGTCTATCCTAGAATTTCAGTATATTATATCTAATTTTTAATTATTGGATTTTACAGACTTTAAGAAATCATCTCTTCTAAAGTAAATTTTTCTAATTTTTATTTCTTGAAAGAGAAAGAAATCTGAGGTATTTGCATTCTGTCTCTCTCTTTTATTTACTTATTTTTTTACAAAGCCTGAGAGAATAACATAAGCTGCTTTAGGTTAAAGAGTGAGAGAGGTTAAATCTTATATTTAGCCAGCCATCAATTTAGACCCAGCTGCCATATTAGCCTTTGCCACAGCTGTCACTCAATTCCATCCAGCTGATCAAGAAGCAAACATTTATTCATCAATTCAACCATCCATGAAGCTATTGCTGTCAACCTTACATAAATCCAGCACTGACATTGCCTTCCTGCTATTTCTAAGGCTTTGGAGGTACAGAGCAAAAAAGATTAGTTTGACATTGCTGCATTCTTTGTTTTCAGTTACATCCAAAGTGGACTAAAAAATAATCCCTAAATGACTTGCTCTGATTTATTTTGATCTACCAACATTCTAAACTTTCATCTGATGTATTACTTTAATTTGGACACAACCCTTAACCTGACTAGGAATTTTTAGTTAACTCCAGGTGAATCCTATTCAGCCTTTATAATTCATGACTTTACTCACATTCCCTACTCACAGAAGAAAGGTAAATATTTTCTCAACACTTCTCTCAATGTATAATTTCTAATTCTCTTCCATTCTTTCACCTTACCTTTTAATGAAAACTCCTTAAAGTGTTGGTTTGCTTGTGAATATTGGTAGCATTAGAAAATTTTAAACTGTTTAGATGCAACTGCCAAACCATTTTGGGAATTCTGCTTCGAATTACACAGAAGATAATCTTCTAGATCTAATCAATATATTAATCAATCAACTGCCTCCATTAGGATGTTAATGCCTTTCTCTGCTGTAAAGTAGCAACCACAATAATAGGGAGAAACATAATTTACTACTCCTTTGGGGTAAGTATTAAAAAAAAAAACAATATTTCATCTGCTTTGCAGCAGAATTCTTTTCCAAAGAAGCTGTTCCAACACACACCATTTTAGGAAGGGCTACCACTACCTAGCCCAAAGCCAAGGCTAGCAAAGAAAAAGGAGGAAGAGAGCTGCAGAGCACTCCTTGTTTTTCCATATAGAAGAAACATTATCTTTAAATAAAAAGGTTTCCAAAGGGTGACTTTATCACTTGGCTCATTTGGTATGCTGGTTCAGTTAGGATTTTCTGGACAGAAAAAAATAAAGAGTACTTTATTTTTTTTTTAATTCAGGCTTCCTTAAGAGCCAATCTATCTTCTCAGCAAAACAAAAGGAATCAATATAATAATGAAAACTTGAAGCTGACATATGAATACCTCACTCTGATTTTTGCTTGCTTGCTTGAAGTAGTGTTCCAAACACAATATTGTTTCTAGGTTGTTTTAAAAGAAAAACAGTAATTTTATTCTACAATGTGCTTTAGTATTTCTTACTACAGAAATATACATGCACTTTTAGTTTCGAATTTCAGGAAGACCAATTTAACAATGAAAACAATACAGAATCATTTACTAGAATGGTAAAACTGGTTTGTTAACTTCTCAGTCTATGTATTCAACCCTTACTAACATAATATCATAGAATATAAATCAGTAGGACAGAATATGCATACTTCTGAAATATTCAATTTAATAAAAATCCTCCCTAATTACAGTAATTGATAAGCACTGGTTAAATTCTAAATGTAAAATACATACATTATATCTAAATCATAACTATTCTGCAAGATAAGTATCATCTTTGAGAAAGTTGAAGTAATTTGCCCAAAAGCACACCTAAGAAGGGGTAGAGTAGGTTTTGAATTCCTGCTAACCACACTCCAAAGCCCATGCTCTAGGCACCGAACCTGGAACGCGTCCTCTGCTGAGGCTCCCACAACCTCTCGCCTCCTTCTCTCTAAGCCAGCCTAAGTGGCCATCTTAACGTGTCTCAAACTCACGACGGTCTTTCTGTCCGACATTACAATCATGAACTAATAGTTCAAAACCCAATTTTTAAGTGCCAAGAAAATAATTTGACTGTCTTAATTTGTCATGCTTTTTGTGACAGAGAGAACTTTGATTTGACAATTACTGAGGACTGATTAAGTGTGCTTATTTGCTATGGAGACTTGGAAATTTGTTTTTATAAATCAGAGGCCCTTGGACAGTATTTTGGGGGGAAAAGAGGGATTCTTGTTAGGAAGAGAGACTCCTAAGGGTATCTAAATTAGTACTGTGAAGTGAGGGAAAAATGGAGGTGAGAAATGGAGCAGGAGTGAGAAAGCATGAGACTATCATCATGGACCAAAAAAGTAACAAAACTAAGTGCTAATAAGAGACCAAAAAAAAAAAGGTAGAAATGGAATGAAACAGAAATAAAGACAGGGCAAGAAAAGGACCCCCAAAAATGCTCCAGGACTGTACTTTGTAAATTAATATGACTGACAAGTCTCAGTCTCAGAGCATCTCATAGTATTATCCAGTTCATCATCTTCAAATTAATTTTAATACCATCAGCATATGTCCCAAACCCCGAAATCTGAAAACTAATATTTTCAATTAAGAATTTTGGAGTACCAATTGTTTACCTAGCACTATGACAGGCACAAGGATACATCAGAGGACCAAAGTCATACAACTCATGGAATTTACTCAAAAGGGAGACAGACAACTATCAATTAATCCCACTTAAAAATATCGTGGGGCATGCAATGGGTACAAAGAAAAGGGTATGATGAGAAATTATATCTCATAATGATATATTTAGATAATTAAATGTTTTATTATATATCTTAAAACTACAGCAAAATTAATGCAATAAGGAATTTAACAATGTCAAGTAAAATACGGTTTAAATTATACTAAATATTCTGGAAGTAAATACATAAGGGAGACAAGATCAGCACATCAGAGACATCTAGAGACTAATTTAAGATAACATATTACCAAGTGTTGATCACCAAAAGGGAATTATAAATGATGGAATGAGATACTGGAGAGAAAGATAACCACGGACTGGAAATGCTTCATGGAAAAAGTAAAGCTAAACTGATTTCTGCTCAAGTTAGCAGAAATTTTTAAAAAAGGTAAGGGCAGTGCCAATGGGGAAAGAAAAGTGTCAAATGATTTAAAATTTGTTTAAAGTTATGATTTAGTATAAGAAATAACATATGGAACTAGTTAGGGCTTCTTTGGTTCTAAGTTATAGAAATACAACCAGAATTTGCTAAGGCAAAAATTCACAATTCACAGAATACAAAGAAATTCAAAGAATACAAAGAAATGTTGCCCAACCAAACCATAAGGATGACAGTTATTCAGCCAGATCTTGGAAATGACTAGAATCAGGAATTCTAACTCTGTGTATTGGCTTCATCCTTCCCATCACAGGCTGGCATTCTCCATATGGTGGGGGTGCAGGGCTGATAACAACTTACGGGTTTTACATCTCATTTCTACCACAAACTGATTCTTATTCTCACTTTCACAAAAATTCAAAAAAAAAAAAAAAAAAAAAAAAAAACTCCAGGGAAGTGTCTGGTTTGGGCGAGGTATCTACCTCTGTGTCAAGGGGTTAGGATTATTTATGTAAGATCACAGTGGCTTCCAAAGCAGCCACATGAATAGACTAGTGCGGTCTTGAGCAGAAGAAAGGTGAAGAGAGGGACAAGGAAGACATCTGTGTATACCTCCACCACAAAAATTACATGTAAACAGCAGAGTCAATGAATGGAAAATGACCCTAGCTTGGTAGGAAATGACCAGAACACAAAATAAATTGAAAGCCTGACAGAACCTCCCACTTTGGAGAGTAATGTAGCTGAAATGTTCATCTTTATACAAAACTCAGTTTTACCACAACTTGCTGGCCATGAAATATATTGCACAAATATAACAAATCAAACTGAAACATTCTTAAGAATTTTCCACACACACTATTAGACCCATCAAAACATTTTTAATAATTGCTCTTCTATTTCAAATATATATATAACTTGCCCATTGAAAGCTACCTTGAATTTAAAAAGTGCATGCTGAAGCTTTTTCAGATGAAAAGTCACAATATATATAAGTATCAGTTGGTTGTGCAAAACCAATATATGTATATGTGTATATAGATAGAAAGACAGATACTTAGATGGTTAATTTCATGCAGCACCTTGGCTAGGTTACAGTGGCCAGCTGTTTGGTCAAGCAAGTACAGGCCTGATTGTTACTGCTGAGGTATTTCATTAATGGATTTGCATCTGTAGTCATTTGATTGCATCTATGGCTTATTGCTTCTAGACTCAACGAAGGAGATTGCCTTCAGCAATGAGGGGAGTGTCCTCATTCAATCAGTTGGAGGTCTTAAAGCCAGAACTGAGGATTTCAGAAGTCAGAAGGAAGAGAAGCCGGCCAGCTTCTCCTTGGAAATTCAACTTCACCTTCATTGGGGTTTCCAGCTTGTAGCCTGCCGTATAGAGTTCAGACTTGCCAATCCTCACAGTTGCATGAGCCAATTCACATATACATGAATATAGGAATATAACATATATATATATGTTTCTCTGAAGAACCCTGACTAATACCAATACCAATAGAGATAAAGCATATATGATAAATTTTAACAATTGTTGCATCTTAGTGGAAAGGATGTGGGTATTCATTGTATTATTTCCATTTTTCTGTGTATTTCAAAGTATTCATTATAAAACGTTGGAAGTGGGTAGAAATCAGGGAGAAGACTTGAAATTTTAACGGGCAATATAAGAAAGTTTAAGAAAAGAAAGCAGTGTTTCAGGAAGATGCATGCAGCAAGGACACAGTATAATTGAGAAGGAGGAGAAAATGGGGAGGACTTACAGATTACTGTAATAGTCCAAACAGATGGAGTAGGAGCCTGAAGAGGGAAAATGGCTGTAAAAATAAAACAGGAGGAAGGGACACTAAGGACACTGGGATTGAACACTTTAAAAAACCTGGTGAGTGACAAGTTGTTGTGGGAAAGAGAGAAGACATACAGTCAATGATGATTCCAGGTTGGAAAGTTAGAGAAATGACCAAAATAGAAATGGACTAAAAAGGGAACAGATCTCTTAAGACAGTGCCTTTCATTAAGTAGATTTACATATTGCCTCTTCCATCTCTTATCAATATTGTCCATATTCTCAATTGTGGTGTACAAAGAATAATCTCCCCTTAGTCTCTGAAAGCCCAAAATGACAACGTGCCACACCCAAGTATTCTCAGAACACTGAGAAGCTGAACCCTGGAGCCTGAGGGAAGACAGCAGCCACTGTCAGCCCATATGCCTGCCCTGGTAAGCTACCTGTTTATCTCAGTTCCTCTAGCCTGGAAAAGTTACAGAATTTGGGGGCTTACAAAAAGAGAGAGAGAGAAACTGCACAATAGGATGCTTAAGTGGTAAGGGCCAACCAAAACTTTGACTGTATCCACAAAAATATATCAGTTTATATAGCTTAGGGTAAACAAGATATCCTTTCTTATGCTTTGATCATTTTCAGTTAAGTAGCCTCTTGCTACAAGTACATCTCTAGGCTAACCTTAATGAAGAAAAACCTCATGAATACATAAAATTCCCGATATTTGTTATGAGTTTTCATAAACTTTCCAATTTAGAAGGAAACCAGGCAACTGCTATGTGCAATAACATTTTCTAAGTCTCAGTTCAGATGTTGCAACCACAATCATTAACAGACATTATATTTTAAATGACTCACTGCCTTGTGGTAGGATATGGGAATGAAATCTGGGATCACCAAAGGGGAAAAGAGAGAAACCAGGTTGTTTTCATGATAAATTGAGGAAATATACAGTAGACTGGCACAGATGGGAAAAACAGAAGGAGGTTATAGGCAACGCCAGGACAAAATTGTTCTGTACTGTGTTCATATTGAGAACTGGTAAGTGAAAAAAAATATCACAATTTAGTTCAAGGTGGTGACACCCCACTGTTTTAGTGGCAGGGGAAAGTATTTCCACTATACATCAATGTAGTAAAGGCAAAAAATACCAATTGCTAGCTCCCAGGAGTAAATTGATAGAAATGGGGACTATGTTGAATTCTGAATTCAATTATTTAAGAAAAATTAGTCATCAGTCTGCTTCTTTCAAGAAACCAGACTGGGCATTGTGAAAGAAGCAATATTCTTTTTGTTTTTTTTCCTAACAATATTATTACTGGAATGAGAAATCATAAAAGTAGGAAATAAGAGCACAGATGTGGCTCAAGCAGTTTACCACATGGGAGGTTCCGGGTTTGGTCCCCAATCCTCCTAATAAAATAAAATAAACAAACAACAAGCAAATGAACGAAAAAAACAACTCAGGGGAGCCGATGTGGCTCAGTGGTTAAGCACCAACTTCCCACATATGAGGTCCCGGGTTCAATCCCCGGCCCCCGTGCCTAGAAAAAAAAACTTTTTTTTTAATTTGTTAAATCAAAATCAAAATTAAGAAAAATTATTTCCTCCTTCTGCTTTTCTACATCATTTGAAACTTCCCTTTAAAGGTGCCTTCTCGCATATCTACAACTGTAAGCAAAACAGCGCCATCCATCTAACCCATGGGATCTAAGGCCCCTCTCAATCAGAAGCAGAGTGGGTATCACCATGCCAAAATCCTCAAGATTGGGGAATGAACAAACATAAGGGGGACTAAAGTAGACTATGGACTAAAGCAGACTTCTTATTATTCTAATAATGGAAGAACTTGTAACATTGATATAAAGACAGTGGTCACCAGAGGTTCTCGGGGGAGGGAGAGGTAAGAATGGGTGTAACATGGGCTATTTTTGAGGACACTGGAATTGTTCTGCATGATATTGCAATGACAGGTACAGGCCATTATACATCTTGTCAAAACCTGTAAAATTGTGCCATATGAAGTATAAACCATAATGTAAAGTATAGACCATGGTTAGTAGCAATGCTTCAATAAGTGTTCATCAATTGTAACAAATGCACCACACTAATTAAAGATGCTGTTAATAGGGGAAAGTGTAGGAGGGATAGAGGGTGGGGTATATGGGAATCCCCTATATTTTCGATGTAACATTTATGTAATCTAAAGCTTCTTTAAAAATAAGGGGGGAACAAAAGTGTTCTCTTAGTAAACTCAGGTCAAATTACTTTGCCCCATCCTGTGTTCCCCCTCATATACTCCTTTAATATAGCACTTAATCACACTCTATTATCATTCACAGTCTCTTTATCTATGTCCCCTGACACGACACCCCACCCCCACCCCCACCCCCACCGTAGGTATTCTCTCCAAGAAGTGACAGTGTATTTTATTTCTATATCTTTAGTAAGGTAAATAGTCCCTGGCAGATACTAGATTCTCAATGAGTTTTGTTAGAAAGAAGGGAGGAAGTCTGGAATAAAAGGAGGGAGGGAGGGAGGGAGACGGGATCAGTTCCTGTAGGAATCCTGTCTGTTACCTCTGGCCCTATACATAAGCCATATATTATGCTGAATTCCGGTAAATACTAGTGCCTCTTCCTATATGTTTGTCTTCAAAGTAGACAATTGCTCTTGATCCAAAATCTGCTCCTTAAGCCTCCCAGCCTTTTCCCTATATTAAGATGCTATTCCTACACACATTCTCTATAAAGAAGCCAGCTCAAGCTTGCAGATGAATAAAGATAATCAATTACCCAAATACTTACCTATATGGAGTCATCTATTTATTAATTCAATAAATATTTATACAGCACCAGGGATTCAGCTCCAAGCAAAACAATTATTGTTCTCTAGCCTCATGGAATTTCCAATCTGGAGAAGATGACAGACATGGAACACGTGCCTATGCACAGATCAATTACAGACCCTGGGCAAATTCAGATGTATAGGCGAGCACATAACAGAAGAATCTAGTTCAGACTAGAGAACTTCTTTTAAAAGAAGTGGCATTTAAGCTAATATCTGAAATTTGAATGCAGTTAGCCAGGTCAATGTGGGGTTGAGAATATGTACTCTGTGTGTGTGTGTGTGTGTGTGTGTACTGGATAGGGGAAGGTGGAAAGGTACAGAGAACTGGAGCATAGCGACGGGAGAGAAGCTAGAGCTGAGATTGGAGTTGTACATCAGGCAATGCCTTAGATGCCATGTTAAAACTTTCAACTTGATCCTCAATGCAATGGGAAGCCTGATCACCATGGGGCAGGCGATGATCCCCAAGGCTGCTCTGGGAAGTATGGATTTTAGGGCACCAGACTGGATAAAAGGCAGTCAGTTAGTATGCTAACCTGAACTAGAGGCTAAGAATGACCTGGGCTAGGACAGGGACAACAAGGATGGAGACAAATTAATAGATGAGGAATATTTAGGAGATACACTTAACAGGGTTTGGTGACTGATCAGCTGAAGGGACAAAGGTAGTGGCAGTCACAAGGACAGCATCCTTGGCTCTCCCGTGTTGGCCAATGGAGCCATTTATTGGTTTTCAGTAACAATAAAGCAGAAGCAGGTTTTGTTTTGTTTTTTTAATTCTGGAAGGTGTGGTAGGATATCAAGAGTTCAGTTTTAGACATACTTAAACTGAGATACCTATAATCTCACCACAGAAATATGTCAAAATATCTGGTGGCTATATTCAAAGTGAGCTGAGGGAGCCTTAATATACAGATGGCATTTAAAATGACTGGATTGGCAGAGATCACCTCATGAGAGGAGAGCATGAAAAGAGAAGTCAGTCAGAGAGTTTTTAATTAAATGGAAAAATAAGTTACATTTCTCTAGTTTTATGTTTAAGAATATAAAAATAATTTAATGATCTATATATTACAGTGTCAAACATTTTATGATCACAATATTAATATTTGAGTATAATTTAAATATTATTCACATGTTAATATAGACTTCATTCTGTATTATTGATAAGCCCACCCCTAGTCTTGGGGAAGAAAAGGGAGCAACCTGGGTTGTCATATTTTCATCTGTCTTTGTCATACCTACCTCTATGCTGCTGGAAGCAGGATGGGCCCCACATACAGTCAGTATAAAGTGTCAGCCAGTCATCTGATACCAGAAACACAATGGCCACAACAGGACTTGTATTTGCCAGGGGTGCCTCCATCTTTTCTATCTCTATTTCTGTTCCCATGCTGTTTTCTGAAGATGCAGCTTTCCAAGTCTCAACACAAGTGATGTTTCTCTTTAGAACATCAGAATGTGCTGAAATACAATATTTCCCCATTTGGATTTTCAAATGTAAGAAAAATTCTGCAAGGTAAAGTTATTCATCCAAACAAAGAAATACTTCGCTCTTTTATTCATTATTTATTAGCATCTAGCTCTTCACATGTAATCAGTTATTAGTGAAACCAGGAGAGGTGTGAATCAAAAAAGTGGACAAGAAAAACATGGTTTTCACTGAGTTTAGAGACGAAAGCCCGGAACAGTATTGGTGATGAAAATAGCATATTAAGTCACTGATTTAAATAGGTGTAGGCTGAACCTGCTTTTTTTAACCCCAAAACTGTTTAAAGACCAAAGAGTCATACTTGTTTCGGGCAGGAGGGTAGGGAGGGAAGTGAGTCACAGGTTTTTATAAATGCCTTCTTTGGGAATTAACAACATCCAGGACAGACCCTTATCTGCTAAAACTGGTTGAGGTTAATAATCCGGCCTGGAGGGATTAGATGGCTCGCAAAGCCATCAAGGCCCTTATTAAGGTTATTAACTTAATCTCAGTGACCCCATGCTTCAGTGGAATAACCAAGACCCAAGATGCAGAGTTTCTGGACTGACTGCCAAAGAATTCTGAGCAGAAGGTTTTTCGTGTGTAAGGTATCACACTAGTTCCTTATACAAGTGAAACTTGGAGATAAAACAATTCAGGGTACTGTGACTTACCAAAAGCTATTTGTTGGGGACGGATGTGGCTCTAATGGTTGGGCGTCCGTCTCCCATATGGAGGGACCCGGGTTTGATCTCTAGAACCTCCCGCTAAAAAAAAAAAAAAGCTATTTGTTGCAAATTGGGAGCCATGAAAGAATTGACCAAGCAATGTCCATAGTAAGCAATCAGTTCTTTTAAGGGTCAAAGCCTCCTGGCAGGATTGCCTAGACTGCAGTCCTGCTCAGTGATTTTACTCATCACATCTGCACACAATGACATTTTTAAAAATTCCACTTTAGGAAAACACAAAAATGTTATTTGAGTCTGAATGTTCCCTTTGGTTCTCTTCCTATTGAGTCCACTTACAAGGGCTTAATTAACCATTGCAGATTTTCTTAACCTTTTGGGGATCAAGGATTCTTTGAAAATCTTATATCATCTCTAGATACTAGATAAATGCACATTGTATAATTAATTCCGGAGTATTCGTGAACCCCCACATCCTTTCATAGGCTCCCTAGAACCTCTGCATGACAAGATGTAGGGATGGTGAAAAAAAAAGAGATTCACCACTTTTGAGTACTTTCTCCTCCACAACTGTTGGCTTACTTAACACATACTTGTCACAATGAGTTATATTACCTCTCTCTTCTTTTCTCTTGAGCTTCCAAAGTCTTCACCTCCTACATCTTTATGTCCTACATTTGCCAAACTTTCTTGATTCACAATACTTCTTGCCTACTGGAAATACTATGGTACAGAAGCAAATTTTAAACACATGTCCTTTTGTGTTTTTTTGTTTGTTTTTTTTTTCCTTTTTGATCATATATTGTTTTCTTTTTCTTTCTTTCTTTTTTTTTTTTAAGATTTATTTACTTTATCCATTTTAAACTCCCCCCCCCCTTCCCCATTTGCCGTTTTGTGTCCCTTCGCTGGGCAATTCTCTGTGTCTGTTTCCTGCCATCTCTTCTCATCCTCCTCCTCCTCCAGTCTTCACCAGGATTCGATCCTGGAGATCTCCGATGTAGGAGAGAGGTGTTTTGCCACCTGAGTCACCTCGGTTCCTGGTTTTCGGAGCTTTCGGAGCATCTCTTCTTGTCTCTCCCCTGCGTCTCTCTCCTGTTACGTCATCACCATGCTGCATGGCTTCTGGGACCTGGCGGCTCACCGGCACAGAGAGCCCAGCAGCCCATGCACCTTCTCTCTCTCTCTTTTTTTTTATTTTACCGGGAGGTCCCGGGGATCCAACCCAGGTCCCTCCATATGGCAGACGGACGCCCAACCATTTGAGCCACATCCGACCCCCAAACACATGACCTTTTGATTCTTTTGATTAATTTCAATCAGTTGGTAATGAAAGTTTAAGATTATGAAAAAGTGCATTCTTTTCTTAGTCCTATTTGCTATAAAGGAAAGTATCAAGTTATCTTTATCAGTTCTATAACTGCCAGGTAGTCCCACAATTTCTTTTAAAATGTGGATGAGTTCTAGCTTGTATCAAACACTCTCGAAACATTGCCAGAGCGAAGTACTTTGGAGAAAGTTGTTTCTCCCTCATTCTATTTCCAAGGGTCTATGATTCCAAGGAGGCTTATTATGAAGTATAGAGCCTAGTAATATCTGAGAAGTGAACACTTTTCTTTTTAAAATATTATTACATATTTTAGTTAATATTAGATATTTCTTCACTTAAATAGCATTAGGTCAGATTACTTGGTTATACATTACTGTAAAAATATTTTTCTTGTATATGATTATGAATGTGAGAAACTGATTAATATGACACACTGAAATTTGTGAAAGTATTAAATCATAATTTTTATACTAAAATTAAAGAATCTAATAACATATATATTGTAAAATATACTTTGGGAAGTACTTATTTTATGAAGAGAAATTATTTGTCTTTCAATGCAAATGTTTGAAATACCAACTCATTTAAATATAACTGAGTACACAAGGTTGTTTTTTTTTAAACTCCCAGTACTCAAATTGAATTAATCATAATCCTTGTTTCACAGCACATTTATCATTGATCCATTTTACTGGAAAATGCATGGTCCATTTTACTTAAATAGTTAAATTCTACATCCATTATTCTTGGTGACATTTCTCCCTCACACAAAATGGATGTCTTCCATCTATTTCATTTTTACAGTAAATGGATATTCTTTTGGTAATCTTGTCCCAAGACCTTGTCTCTCTTGACTTGTACTCAAGTCACCCAGAGGTTTATAAACTCTACTCATGCAAATGTGAAAGAACATTAACAAGAAGTTTAAAGTTTTGGGGAAACATAATCCCTTTAAATAAACAGAGCCAAATTTTGACAGCTTAATTTCTACCCTTTCCAAAAATATAAGGAAGCAGGCAAGGGTGGAATGGGAAACTCAGTAAGGCACACAATCTAGGGGCTTTACAGGTTCTATTCAGTCCTGGGTATAGTTAACCCCTTCCAGGAGAAAAATCATCTATCTACCCATCCTGTTCCTGTGTGTATAACATTCCTACTATGAAAAAGCAGAGAAGTCGGTAGGTAGAAATAAAACCACGGAGACTGGTTTTATTATATTTTAGAAAGTCCAAAGGAGATGGAACTCTACAACGTCCCTGGAGCACTTAACCTAGAGATAAGCCAGATACCTCACAACACAAGCACTGGGTTGAGAGGGCACATTTCTACCAGCTTCCAAATTGTCAGCTGGTCAACTACAGCCTGCCTAGCATTTGGGTCCACAGATATGGACTGCTATTATAACAGCTAAATAGGTGCACAAAATTTCAGAACAAGTGAATTAAAAATATAGAGTTTATAATTAATATTTACTTAGTGCACAGAGATAAAACTGAACTAAGTGCAAAAACTGGCGATACTAGCATATGTTTCTTTTAATTTTAAATTATTTCCTAAATGTTATGATACAGAAACCCACTTGAGAAAAAAAAAACACATTAAACAGAAACTGAAATCTCACTCACATATAATTGAAATTAACTGTAAATCTCAATTTCTATGGAAGACATAGAACCTTAACATAGACAGCTTGACATGCATTATCAATTACCAACTCAAGGTTTCAGAGGCATAATACATTACTGAGGCATTTTACAGTCTTGGTTCACTAGGTCAGTGAGGTGGATTTGCCTGTTAGTAATGACAGAAAGCAATTACTATTTCTTTGACACCCTCTGCTCAACATGAAATGGCCCTCTGAATCATTTGCTCATTTCAGGCCCAAGTGAACTGTTCTTTATACTCACAGACATCATCAACAAGTATTCAGGGATATTACCTAGTAGTTATGACATACAGTCAAAAAGGAAAAAAAATTTTAAAAGCACAGAATCTGATATGTCTGACACGTGGATCGTGCTTACACAAAGGGCCAATTAAAGAGGCATCTCCAAAGAGAAGCTGTTTACTTAAGTGTATAGTATATTTCACTAAAACACATAGCTTTCATAGTTTTAGAATTTTCCAGGTAAACATTCCAAAGCACACCTTTTACCTATAACAGATGGAAAATATTGTCTCTATTTCCTAGCTAAGGAAATCTAGACAAATGAAATTAAGAAACATTACACTAAGCCTAGTGAATGGATGACAACAATGCTGTAGCTAACCATCAGACAGAACATTGAAAGAGAGTCAAGTTCAATATTTATATACTTGGAGGAAAGAGTTTTGTTCCAGAAAAATAGTTGGTACAGTTGCTGTTCAGTCATATTAAGAACACTATAAAATCATCATTAAAATAAACTGGACTCGGATGTCAATGGCATGTGTTTTTCAACCTGTAATCAATACCAAGAAATAGCTCCTTTTGGTTATTAAAATCCCGGAAAGAAGTCATAATCACTCCATCTGGGAATATGGCCTTTAAAGCATGAATACTTTAGCTCATCCCACTCCTAATTTCTAATCTCACTCCTATTGATTTTCAAATTCCTTGAAAAGAAAAAAGTAAATAAATAAATGCTTTCATGGAGGGGAGATTCCAATAAAGTTTGTTTAAATCAAGACATTTGAACCTAAGAAAAATATATAGTAATACACTTTATCAAATTTCATTATCTGTAATTAATCATTTTATTAAGCAAGATAGGGTCCTGCCATATAATATGAAGAACAAATCATTTTTTAACTTTCAAAAGTATATCACTTGAACCAGCAATTCTATTCCTATGCATTTACTCAAGAAAAATGAAAACATGTCCACATGAGGATTTATACAAGAATACTCATATTAGCTTCATTCACAATAGCCCAAACTGGAAACAACCCAAATGCCCACAAACATGAGAAGGGAGAAATCAAACTGTGGTAATACATACAACATAATACTACGCAGCAATAAAAAGGAATAAACTGTTGAACATGCAACAGCATGGATGAAATCTATGGAAATTATTCTAAGCTAAAGAAATCAGACACAAAAGAGTATATATATATATATGGCATGAGTCCAGTTTATGAAGTTATAAAATTTTCAAAAAATAGTCCATGATGAAAAAATCAGAACGGTAGTTGCCTCTGGATGTGGGACTGGGATTCTTTGGGAAGGGGACCCAAAGGAACGTTCTGGGTGGTGTAAATGTTATATCTTGATAGGGTTGAGTGTTATATGGGGATTATCTATTTGTCAAAATAGTATAGTTATGTACATTTCATTGTATGTGCATTTTACCTCAAACAAGAAGAACACTGTAAAAAGTAACCCCATGTAGTGAGAGTGGATGGAGGTGTAGGTAAAACAATAATGGCAAAATTTTGATCTTTGTTGAAGCCGGGTGATGGGTAGAGGCATTCATTATCCTATACTTTGCACATATTTGACAATTTTCAAAATACGTTTTAAAATATGCATCACTGAACCATACAATCAAATTTTTCATAACATGAAAATATAACTCTCAAGAAGGTTTCTCTGTAAGCAGAGGACATTTCTTAAAAACCCATGGAAAATAAAAAAATAAAAAAAATTAAAATTAAAATTAAAATAAACCATAAACCCCTGTGTCTATGCTTCGTTCCCATGGACAATTTGAAACTGAGCTTGTTATTTTTTCCAGCTCTTTTTACCCCTATACCCAGCACATCTCCCATTTAATAGACTATCAGAGTGAATTTAATATGATTGTCTCAGCTACTACCTGCTCCCAAATTAATTCTTCTCTGGTCCCTCAAATATTTATTTCTAGCAAATTCTGGTGCAGATGGAGAAAACAACTGATTTGGCAGATCCCCACTTTAGTCTTTATTTTCACTACTCTCTGAAGATGATGTTTTCTAAATTAATGAGAAAACTAACATTTACATTTTTTAAAACACCTGATTTTGTATGGTGGGTGAATAAAACTGCTTAAAAAAGAACCCTGATTTTTAATCTCTAATTCTTTCTAGCAGATCAAATTGGTTTTACTTGATTACTTTATATTCAACTTTTTTTATCTCACTTTCTAATTTCTCCACAATACAGAGACAAATTTTCAGAATAAAATCCAGAGGATACTAACCAAGATCAATGAACTATGGACAGATAAGGCCCAGTCATGTTCTAGTCACTGAACACGTCTTACTAGTTTTCTAAATTTTGCCAGAGAAAAGTTCTATAGTTTTCACAAGACATGTCCAAAGAAACAGAAGCACCATACAGAGAATGAACTCAGGCTCAGTCACAGCTATTTAAAGGTATAAAAATATTAATACCCTCCAAGGTGATAAGGGGATTGTAAGTGCACTTGCATAAAGAATCTTCTCCTCAGAAGATCCAGGAGTGGACTCAAGGATTGCTTTCAATTGGTTCTCTAAGGTCAGCATAAGAGGAAATACTAAAATTAGCTAAAAGTAAAGGTCTAAAATTATATACCTTATAACCGCTACTTATAAATATTTCTACCTATCATTTCTTTATTTTTCTATATCCAAAGGAGAATTTCACAAGACATTAAATAGCAAATTCCAGGAAAGTGATCCTAGATGCCAGCATATTCATTCATTCTTTCTTTCAACAAACATTTGAATACCTACTGTGTACCAGGTACTTCTTTAGGTATTAGAAATACAACAGTGAACAAAGTTCATGCCCTCATGGAGCTTACATTCTAGTAAGGGGAGACAGGCTTACAAGAATGGCAGAGGATAATAAGTGCCATAGAGGAGGATAAATCAGGGTAAGGGTGAAAGGACATGCATTTAATATCACTTGGTCAGGAAAGATGTCGCTGTTCCTCATCTGACAAGGAAAGCCTAAAGAAGTTCCAGAATTCCAGACAAAGGAAATGGCAAGTGGCCCAAAGCCAAATTGCAAATTCGAGAAACATGGAGGCAGCCAGGCCAATGAAGCTGGAGTAGTTAGGCTAGGGGCTATAGGAGATGGAGGATGGCAGATGGCTCAGAGGGGGAGGGGAGGTAGGGTGAGAGGTGGATACAGATGATCTAGGCCAGGGGTTCTTAACCATTTTTGACCACGGACCCCTTTGCCAGTCAGGTGAAAACCACAGACCCCTTCTCAGAACGTAGCAGAAGATAGTTTTATAACAATCAACTAGCGTCAAGTCTAACAACTACTGTAATTTTTAAGTATGGATGAGCGTAAGCAATTTTTCTAGATATGCAACTGTAATGTGATATGAAATGAATACTACTGTCATTTATTGCATACATTCATAAGTGAAGGAAATGCTAGGCTTCAGTTAGAGGCCAGAGACAATAAAGATAATAAGATGATTTTTTTTTTCAATTCAAGCTCCCAGACCCCCTGGAATCTTTCCGTGGACCCCCGACTAAGAAACCCCTGATCTAGGCCTTTGCAGGGCATCTAGAGTGAGAGAGAGGGGAAATCACTGGAGTACTGTGGGCAGGAATGATCCTATCTAGTGATTTTTAAAGAATCGCTCCAGCTGTGTGTGGAGAAAAGATGGTAGGGAAACAAAGGTTGAAGCAGAAAGACCAGTTCATTAGAGAGATCACAATGTGCTCAGAGGAACATTTTTAACTTTGTTTATAGGCTATGTTTTGTTATACTCGATATTCCAATAATTAAAAGAACAATCAAATTGTTCTCTTGTTTGCTACTAGCTTGGGGATTAGAGTTTTTGAAGGAGAAGCAAGAGTCATCGAATGTTACTTTTCAGGTTATAGTTAGACCTATTGGATAGTGGCTTCCTTTATCAGTATTAATCTAATAATAAGACAAAAACTGTTAGTTTCCCAATCATCCTTTTCAAAAATATTCTCTTACAAAATATCACAAAACAACAGAGAGGGTGAAGCTCAGTGGTTGAGCACCTGCTTTGCATGTACGAGGTCCCAGGTTCAATCCCCGGTACCTCCTAAAACACACACACACATATATATATATCTCACAAAACAAATATTTTAACTTAAATGGTGAGGTACAACAGGTTTCAGATTATTGCAGTTATCCCTAACCCTCATCACAATGTATGTACATTGCAGTGGTCAAAGCCATTTAACTAATATTACTGAAAGAAGATAAATCAAAATAAAAATATATTGCAAACCATAAAATCCATCAACACTCTTCCAGACCTCTGTTTCATAGTTCAGTTTTGAAATTCCTCTTGTAATTAAGACAGGTTCTCACTCACTCTCCTATCTCCAATTTCCTTAAATTTAGTGAGTAGCATGTCTCTCACAGCCTCACCCAAACCATATTATTACATTCAGTTATAAAAAGCTGGGGAGGAAACCACCAAACACTGCATACCTTTCAGGACTTTTATTGACACTTGAGTGTTATTAATTGGTTTACGAAGGTGTCAGAAACACTTGCTTTCCTGCACACTGGTGATTTCATCCTGTGAGCAGAGCACTCTGATAAATTAAATCATCCTGGCTGTGTCATGAATCGCAGCTGGCATCCCTGCGTATTGCTCTTGGATGATGAGCAAGCAGCACAAAATAGGCGCTGAATTCCACTCTTTACAGCCTCATTTTCAGCATCTTGTATAATGTTATGAAGGAGAGTTTTTAAAAAAAAACAAACGCTATTAATATAATTCGCTTTGGCTGAACAGAAAGCTAAGCCCGCTTGCCAGAAAATCGATGGCTTTTTCCTTTCCCAAATAGCGAGCAACATTTACAGTAGTGAAGGAAACTGGTATGAGGGATGAGGAGAGTCTATTAAAATGGATAATACAGCTTTTTGCTCACCAGTGGAGCTTTAAAGGGAGGGAAAGAGGTAGGAACTGTGGGACTTTTTCAGCCACATATATCCAGCCATATTTCCTCACCCTCACTGAATTGTGAACAATCTGCCTCATTTACGTTCTGCTAACGAGTAAGGAAATTTCCCTCTCTGGGGGTAGCATTTGCTGGACTAACATCACTCCAGCCCTTATCTTACCTGTCCCCCTTTGATTTCCCCTTTCCTTCAATTACAACCTTCTATTTCATTTTGAGTTTTTTTTTGTTGTTGTTTCTTTTTTTCCATCTTATTATTCTGAAAGCATTCTTGCAAACTACCTTGAGTCCTTCCTGGGATACGGAAAGAGAGAAATAAATAATAAAATAAATCAAGATTTTTTCCCCTCCAGGTCTAAATTTAAATATAGCAATAAAGAGGGGGAGAGATGGTGAAAAGGGTGTGTGGATGTCGATTGCAAGAATTCTCAGTCTCTCGAGGAGAAAGGATAGAGAACAATATGCTGAAGGGATTTGAGAAGTGTGTGTGGTATATGTGTGTGTATACAGTCATTCCCGGGGCAAAGGGAAGAATTCAGGAAGAAGGGAGGGAGAAGGAAAAGATCAATCGAGGTAGTGTTCCTCTGCCACACCACCACCACCACCCCACACACACCCCTCCCGACCCTTCCCCACCCCACTGCAGTGCTCTGCGCTTCCCAGAAAGCTCATCATCCAAAGGGCAGATTCCCGACACCAGAACAGGGAGATCGTGGGGTTGCGATGAGCAGCGGCCGGCGATGGGCAGCCATCTGGCTAGGGAAGGAGCGAGGAAGCCAGCGAGGCCAGATGAGATCTGCCGAGATGGAAAGGCTGCCGGGACCTACCTGGAACAGTCAATGTGGAGGATGCCGAAGGCAGCTCTGGCCTCTCCTCCTCAGCTTTCTCCCGCTGCTGTTGCTGCTGCTGCTGTTGCTGGATGAGGCTGAGGTCAGAGCGGCTGAGCTCGGCTCTGGCGGCCGCGGGAACCAGCCGCGCCTTCAGCAACACCGCGGCCAGGCCGAGGAGCAGGGTGCAAGAGACGCGCCTGCAGAGCCTCGCCATGGCCAAGAGCCAGCGGGCCGCGGCGGCATATTGCGGGGCCCCGGGCGGCAGTGGGCGCCAGGGCTGCGGGCTCGCTGCAGCTCCCGCTCTCTCGCTCCCTCTCACGCGGTCTGTTTCGCACACCCTCACCGGGAGGAGGAGGAAGAAGGGTAAATTTGCATCCCCGGTGCACGTGACGCGCGGGGAGGGGCGAGCGGAGCATCCTCCGTCCCGCACCCCGCAGCCAGCCACTGGCCGGCAGTTCTAAGAGCACAGGCTCGACGTTGTGCCGGGTCTGTGTGTTGGATGGAGGATTCGAAGGGTGAACACACAGGGGAGACTTTCCGAGGCCAGTAGACTTCAGATCCTCCAGCCCCTTCCGAAGCACGGGGAACGTTTGCAGAAAGTGGAATAAGATCCCTTCCCACCACCACCTACAACCCTTAACGTGGCACCAACTGGCCGAGATTTGATTAGCGGTTTTAAGCATACGATAGCCAATCAAAAAAATACCACTTCAAGTGCACAGGTTTTTATATCTTCATTTTAGAGTAAACTGAGAGAGCAAGTCATAGTCCGTAATCTTGCAATAGAGTGAGCACAAAATAATAACCATTTCGCCCTACACAGAAACCATTTTGCCCCCACAGAAAAAGACACTAAACCACTAAACGGGAAAACAAGAGTCTCTCTGTATCCTATAAAGTGGTGTCTTTGATTTTTCCTGACCCGTACGAAAATGGGGGGCATGATCTCCACTTTCCCTTCCTCTTCTGCCCTACCTCTTCTGTGAGTCTTTCGCCTTTCCGCCCCACCTTACCTCTTTTTGGCTGCTAACCAAACCTTCATTCCTGAAGAGTCTGGGATTTTCATTCAGGTACTGCCAGCACAGGATTCTGTGTTATATGTTCGATTTACAGGTAGTGTTTGCTACTACTCTTATACTCATGTAATAAGTAAGAAATCTGAGAGCTTAAGTAACTGGCTAACGATCATAGACCTAACAGGAGATGGACAGGTGAAAATGATCCCATACAGTCTAATTCCAAGGCCCAAGGTCTCTTAACCATATAGGCTTTGCTACATCGCTGATTGACTAAAAATTAAACTGCATCATTCCAGATTTTTATTAAACTCGCCTTTTCTGCACATGTGGTAATTTCTTCCTATTTCATAAGATAGTCTTGTGTGTGTTTGTGTGTGTGTGTGTGTGTATTTTAGGAGGTACAGCGTTTTGAACCCCGGGACCTCCTACATGGGAAGCAGGCACTCAACCGCTGAGCTACATCCGCTCCCTTATTATATTTTATCTAATTGCAGATTCTCCTTGTATTTAAAGACTATTTCAGTAAATGCTTACAAGGTGCATAGTATGTGCATTTAGTCAGGTGCTAAGAGTAAGAAAGATACAACCCCTGCACTGTAGGAGCTCACCACATGGTAGGGAGGGAATATCTAAACAAATTATTATCCAATGTATGGGTGCAACTGGAGAAGCACTACAAAGTACAGGGGTTGCACAGAATTGGAAGAAATTAACTATCTGGTGTATGGATGGGGGCGTGAAACCCTGGTGAGGTGGGGTTTAAAAGTGAATAAGAATAAGAGTTCCGCATGTAGATGGTAGCAACCGGATTGTCTAAAAAGTGGAGCAGTGTGTGTGTGCAAAGACCAAAGGTGTGTAATAACACAGTAAGCTTGGAAAACTGAGCAATGATTGTGGCAGACGGGTGTGGCAGTGTTCTAGATTGAAAAGGAGAATGCGGACCAGGTCATATAATAATAATAACAACAACAATAGCAAGCACTTCTATAGCACTTACTGTGTGCCAGTCACTGTGTAAGCTCTTTATATACGTTAACTCCTGTAATGAACTTGGATGCTGAATAAGGAAATTGAAACTTACACTGCAGGCAAATAGGAACTACTGAAAGAAATTAAGCAGGGGGAAGCGGCTGTGGCTCAATCAGTAGGGCTCCCGTTTACCATATGGGAGGCCCCGCCCGCACGGCGTGGTTAGCTGACCCAGCGAGCACAAGCAGCAAGGGGGGGATAAATGAATAAATAAATAAATAAATAAAATCTTAAAAAAAAAAAAAATTAAGCAGGGAAGAGACTCCCTACCTATGACTATGCACTTTAGAAGGATCACTTTGCTAGCAGTATGGAAAGTGGATCAGAGAGGAATGGATTGAGCAAAGTAGGTCAGTTTAGAGTTATTTGCAAAAGTCCCTGATATTTTGAAAGCCTGTGAGACTGGAAAGGAGCTGGAACAGTCAGTATTTAGGTCTAGAATAAACAGAGATTGTTGATTGATTGGGAGGGAGTGGAGGAGGGAGATGGGTGTGTCTACTGTGACACTCAAGTTTCCAGATTGAGATCTTCGGTGGCTGCTTATGACACGATTAAGACTGAGTTTTGATACAAACTGAAATAGATTTGGAGTGATGGGACATGGCTTGTTCAGTTGTAGTCTCTTTGTATTTGTAGTACCTTTGGAGCATCTCATAGTATATGGTCAATACAGGGATTTGGCTGATTGGTTAGCGTTCCTTTCCATTCCTATATGTGTCCCTCACAATATTTCCAACTTGCTGGAAAAGAATATATTTCTCAGAAGTGGAAAATTATTCTTTGGTCAATGGTACTAAAGCAGTGCCTACAGAACCCATAAAATAAGATAGTAACACCATTTCCATTCTGTTTGACACTTTTACCTTGAGCTTGTAGTGCTCTTAGAGTGATTTTTAAATGAAAAATAAACTATGTGGGTCACATAATTATTTGGAAAATGGATGCCATAATGAAACTCCTCACAATGAACACCATTGTTATATCACGGCTTTGCCTCTCCTATGTGATCAGGAGCTATTAGGGAAAGAGGGATTTTTGAGTTCAATACATCCAGTCTTCATTAGTGTCCTCAAGTTATTTTTATTGCATTTTCTTCCAAGTTACCTCTGCTCTTAGGGAGAAGAAAGTAGAAAATGGAAATGGCTCCAAAAACCTGACTGGCAGAGCAGAAAAAAGGAATTCTAACAGGATTTCAGTCATCCTGTCTTGTGGTGGCAAAGTCATCTTAATACATTAGAAGCTGACCTTTCAGAGGCAAAGGTACTGATTCACAGCCCCCAGGACTGGTTAAAGAGATAAGTTTCATCAATCAAGAGCATTTAGATGATTTTTTTTTTTTTTTTTTTGAGGTTCCAGGGCCAGAGATTGAACCCCAGGACCTCATGTGTGGGAAGCCAGTGCTTAACCACTGAACCACATTGGCTCCCCTGAGTTGGTTTTTTCATTTGTTTGCTTGCTGTTTGGCTTTTTGTTTGTTTTTAGGAGGCACCAGAACCAAACACAGGACCTCCCATGAGAGAGCAGGCACTCAACTGCTTGAGCCACATCAGCTCCCCTAGATGATTTTTAAATGCTCCATTACCCATACCTAAATAGCTTTTGTCTAATTTCTGTGTAATCTACAGAAGCTGTATTATCTGATATAATCAGATCTAGTAATTGGTCAATCAAAAAAGTTGGTTTTAAAGTTGAGAGATGTACAAATCAATATCTCTTAAATATATCTAAAATCAGTATTTTATCTTAAAATAAGTAAATGTATATTCCTTCACCAATCTTGACATAGGACCAAGGAGTTATCTTTGAGTACCAGTTAACCCACATCCTAGGGCTTGGTGTCATAAACCTGAGTTATAATGCAATTTTCAATTCTTGTTTAAGAAAATGGAATTCTTAAAGGCCCTTTATAAGCAGTTTGAGGGGCATGGATGTAGCTCAAGTCATTCAGCGCCTGCTTCCCATGTACGAGGTCCTAGGTTCAATCCTAGGTACCTCCTTAAAAAAAATAAAAACTTTTTTAAAAAAGCGATTTGGGTGTGAAGTACTTTTGGATATTTTCCATTCCCCCCCCCCAAATATACAAAAATTTCTCACCCACACCTAATTTGACAGTCGTCTCTTCCTACCTCCTTCCTTCCCTCCCTGCTTCCCTCCCTCCCTCCCTCTCTCTCTCTGTTTCCATCGCTGAAGACCTTTTTAGCTAAAAGCCTTTACAGAGTCTTTCCCAAGCATTTAGCATAGTTTTAATAGAAAAATTCACTTCTTTCAAGTTCATATTTCATCCATCTCTTATAATATGAAGAACTGGCAAAAACAAGTTTTTCAACAAAATAAACTGACTTTTGGCCCACACACAAATCAACTGGCTGGGGCAAAAAGAAGTGAACATAGAAGAAAATATATATGCATGTGCCTTAGATGTCCTGTCAGGGTGTTTTACAAAGGAATGGAAAATACCAGTTAATTCAGGAAGTTATTTTCAGGTCCATGATTCATAATAATGTTTCAGGCATAATACAATGTGATCATTAATGTTAGAAATTCTTCATTTTCACAAAAGTACTGCCTTTTATCGAGTCACTTGTTAAGTCACAAGATCTTTGGACTTTGGGGACTATTTTGCAGATGAGTGCTGATACAGATTTAAACTGAAGTAAGTTGATGGCATGTCACACCATGAATGCTGACTTTGGAAGGAATACCTTTCCTGTAGGAATACTTTCAATTCTGGACTGAAAAGCTGGGGATGAAACTTAATTTTGTTCATTTTTGTATAAATTGGTAAAACTTGCAGCCAGTCTGCCGAGTTTCCTTGTTGACCTCAGCAGATGAACTGAGCTGATAGTACTAATTCAGATTCAAGGAATTATCTGAATCTTGGTTTGTGTAGATTTGCAATCATGCAATAATAAGATAGCTTTTACGGTTTTACTATGTGTACACAGGCTACCTGCTCCCCTTCCTCCATACCACATCCATTAGTTACTGACCTTTGTAAGCTGGCATTGAAACATTACAACAATGTTTTTTCACCAATTTTTAAAACTTTTATAGTGCAGTACATGTTATTTTTCTAAAGCAAACCAAAGGTACATTTCTCATGGTTCTTGCTGTCTGTAATAATAGCATTTGAGGGAGAATCGTTTGTATATTTGTAATAAATGAAAAATAAACCTGATTGCAAATCATTCCTTTTTTTTTTTTTTTTAATCTTAAACCATATACCAAATTTTTGGTTAAAATTGTGTAGCACTAGGGAGTTGATGTAGCTCAAGCAGTTGGTCACCTACCTCCACATAGGAGGTCCTGGGTTTGGTTCCCGGTGCCTCCTAAAGAAGACGAGCAAGACAGCGAGCTGATGCAATGAGATAACGCTATGAGGAGCTACAACAAGCAGGGAGCGGATGTGGCTTAAATGATCGGGCACCTCCTTCCCACATGGGAGGTCCTGGGTTCGGTTCCCAGTGCCTCCTAAAAATAAAAAAAAGACAAGCAGACACAGAAAGCACACAAGGAACAGACACAGAGAGCAGACAGTGAGCACAAAAACAATAGGGGGGGCGGGAATAAATAAAGAAATATATTTTTTTAATTGTGTGGCATAAGTTAAACTTTACATTGCATTCTATTAACCAATATGAGTATACATGAGTGTATTTCTGTAAGCATAGTTATGCTGAAATAAACTTAAAAAAAAAAAAACTACAAAAGCCATGAGAAAGTAAAGTATAATACTATACACACATTATGTAACAATTCTTGCCTACCTAAGACCTACAGGTAAGTGACTCCCCCTCACTCTTAGCATAAAGCCCAAAATCCCTAACATGAATTACAAAGCCCTTTACAATCTATCCCCTGACTACTCAGGCTCATTTTTAAATATTTCCTACACATACATATACATACACAGAGGAAGGACTTCTTTCATATTTTCAGACTCCAACATGCCTCCCCCTGCCAGCTACCCAGATTCATAATTTTAACATTTTGCCACATTTGCCCTTCCTTCCTTCCTTCCTTCCTTCCTTCCTTCCTTCCTTCCTTCCTTCCTTCCTTCCTTCCTCCCTCCCTCCCTCCCTCCCTTCCTTCCTTCCTTCCTTCCTTCCTTCCTTCCTCCCTTCCCTTCCTTCCTTCCTTTCTTTTTTTATCTATCTATCTATCTATCTATCTATCTACCTATCTATCTATCTATCTATCTATTTATCTATCTATCTATCATCTATCTGGAGTAGGTTGTATACATTATGCTCCTAGAACACATAACAATTCCATGTATATTTCCTAAGAACAAGAATATTCACTTATTTAACCACCATAAGTGCAGTTACCAAGTTCAAGAAATTTAACATTGATATAAAGCTAATATTCTATATTCCATTTTTCATGTATCCCAGTAATGTCCTTTTGAACCATTTTTGCTACATTATTAGAACAAGTCCACTATCATGCACTGCATTTAAATGTCATTATCTCTTTAGTTGCTCTTTTTTGTTTTTTTTAATTGTGGTAACTTATATACAATATAAACTTTTCCATCTCAACCACTCCCAAATGAGCACATTTATGAACCACTAGAACTTTCTAGCCTCATATGGGAAATCTGCCGTGTATCCTTATACAAGACCATGAATATTTTCTCTTACTCTACTGAAGAATATAATTCTCCAAATGGAAAATTACTACTACTACCAATAGTAGTGAATAACTTTGAAATAATTATCATTCTAACTACAGAGCTGACTAAAAACAAATCCCTAACGATTCCATTTCACCACTCTAATATCTGAGAAGTAGAGTAGAAAAACTTTGAGATGAATTCATTTTTAAGCCAATTAAGTTTTAAAAAAATTTTTTGAATAGTATGTAGGTAAATTACTGTGCCTAGGTTGAATTCAAAACCTAAGTGCTACTTTTATTAAGACAATACCAATTTATATATATATTTTTATACTTCAGGAAATGGGGCTAACAAAGAAAAGGGAACCTGGGTATAAAAGGAAACCTAATCATGCAACTCTCTAGGAAATTCATAGTAGTTTAGAAAGTGAATAAAAATATTATTTGGAAAACTCTGGTTTTACACCAACTGATATTTGAGCATCCCTGCCTATCTACTAGATAATAGCAAATCTATTTTATAAGCTATGACTATTAAGCTAGGCAGTGTTCTATGGTGTAAAGCATACTGTACCAGGAGTTTAAATACATAAGCTTTAGTCCCAGTCCTGCCAGTAGCTGTCTTGAACAAGTGATTGAATTCTTTGGACATCAACAATATGAGGGGGTTGAGGTAAATTCTTTCTAAATTGTCATGTTTAGCAGTTTGACCATGATGTGCCTAGATAGTTTTATTTGTCCTGTTTGGGGTTCACTGCACTTCCAGAAGTATAGGTTGCTATTTTTTTAAATCAAATATGGAAAATTTTTGGCTTCAAATATTTTTTCTGCCCCATTTTCTCTCTCTTCTCTTTCTGAGACTCCATTTCCACCTAGATTGTCTCACAGATTGAGGCTTTATTTATTTTTTTCTTTCTTTTCTCGGGCCTTTGATATGGACAAGGTCCATTGATCTATCCTCAAGTTCATTCATTCTTTCTTCCCCTACCCATTCTACTCTTCTCTCCAATAAATTTCTGATTTCATGTATCATATTTTTTAGTTCTAAGATTTTCATTTGGATCTCTTATTAGTTTCCAAAATCTCTCTCAAAACTCTTATCTTTCACCTGTAATATTTATCTCTTCCCATAGACTCTAGTACACTTATCATTGTTATTTAAAGTCATTCCTGGAAGAGTTTGGGAGTCTGTTTCTATTGACTGATATTTCTCATATCTATGAATCACATTTTCCTCCTTACCATTTACAAACACACACACACACACACACACATTGTGGATGATACAAT
The DNA here is from genome assembly GCA_026826555.1 of Tolypeutes matacus. Taxonomy (NCBI): domain Eukaryota; kingdom Metazoa; phylum Chordata; class Mammalia; order Cingulata; family Chlamyphoridae; genus Tolypeutes; species Tolypeutes matacus. The sequence continues at coordinate 51,807,800 of JAKSZT010053929.1, forward strand.
GGAAGTCTCTAGATTGTGTTAACTTACTCTGGAGGTAACTGCCTTTACTAGCAGGCAGTTAAATTACAGGTTGCTTCCCTTAAACTTGTGGAGGCTTGGTTTTATGCTCAGTTAGGGTAGACCTACTTTGGTTTTGCCCTTACTCCTAGTGTGAATCTTGGGAAGTAGTATTTATTCCTAAGACATAGATTTTCTGGGGTTTCAATGGAAAGACTAAGATATTTCCAAGCCTCTGTAACTAGGCAACACTCAAACTCGTTTCTTTTATAATGGGCAGTAGCTAGAATACTTGCTCGGCTCATTGAATCTTCCAGGTGTTTTCCTCCTGGGTTACTTAGGAATAGTACTTGTGCATGCACAGGTCAGGGGTCAGCCAAGGATTTGAGGAGAAATTTTGTCCTCCTTAACCATCCTGTGGCCCCTTACCTTCCTTTTTTTGTTATTCAGATTTTATCATTGTTATCTATTCTGCCATTATTGGAATTGGAAAATCTTTAAATTTTTAAATGTTCTGTGATTCTACTCTTGTACAGTGAAATTATTTATAATCATTTCTTCCAATTAAGGCAATCTATGTATGCCAAGGTATTAGAAAAGCCATTTCCACCAAATATCTGTGATCGCCATTTCTCTTGTTTTTAGGTATAGTGTATATGCAAGTAAATAGTCTGGACAAATATAGCCTAGCTAAAGAATGTTTGGTAAGTCCATTCAATCCTTCAGTAGGCTCTTCATTAGAAACAAACTCAGCGAAGATAAATGAGTAATGAGGGTCTAGTCTAGTATAATAAGCAGAAATATTTGTAGGGTTTGTGGTAACCTAGATATTATTTGAACATCTCTGAATAACCCTTAGTCAGCCCCAGTGCTGTCTCTGGGCAAGAATGCATGCCCAGTCCTCCACAACGTTCTAGTTTTCAAGATGTTAGAATTCCAGTCTTTTATATGAACTTTTCCAATGCATTAATGTTGACTAGGTCATATATTTTTAAAAATACTTTGCAGGCCAGACAAAAAACAACAGGCCATGGTACACCAATTTGTGACTGTGTTCCTGATCCCTGTCGACAGGAATTGTTTGTTCTGTCTTGCAGGTTTGTGCAAGGACCCACACAACTATAGGGTACAACAGGAGCTCAGGCTCTGGATGGAACAGCTTTGGTGCATGTTCAAGCTCTACTACTTGCTAACTGTGCAATATTAGTTAATGAGTCACTTACCTTCCCTGAGCTGATTTTCAAGTCTATAAAATGGGAATCATAACAGTACCTATCATATTAGCTATTACATAAATATTTGTAACAAAGAAGAAATCACTAAAGCAAAGGAAAACAAAACAATTTGCATTCCATTGCTGCCACTTAGAAATAAGTGGTGAAATGTCTCCTTCTAAAATGCATTTGTTCTGCCACTCCTCACCAACATGGCTGTAGGTGGTTGAATTTTGTGGTACTTCAGGCCTGCTCTCAAATGACTCTAATTAATGGCTGTTTCTAATTAATGACATCACCATTGCAAGATTTGGCAAAGGTTTAAAACACACCTGGGAAAAGAGAAGTCCACTGCTTAAAGTTCCCCTCTAAGACCAATAAAGTGGATAATGACAATGGGATTAACATTTGCTAAGCACTTAATATATGCCTTTGATAGCCTCCTTTTTTTGTGTTTTCTCATACAGTCTCACAACTCTAGACATACTTATTAAGCTTGTACTTTAAGTGATCAGGTAAAGCTTTGAACCCAAGTGGTCTGAATAGTTTTCAAAATTATTTCATTTGATCCTTGAGAGTACCTACTAAGGAAGTCAAGACAGAAAAGGTTCTGCTCACTTTATAATTCTACCATTCATAATAAACACTTGTGCTCTTACCATACAAATTTTACAACTTAATTAGAACCAAAGTATCAAGTATGGCAGTCAGGATAAGAGTAGTTTCCATGCCTTGTTGGTCCAAGAAAAAAGAATGTTAGAAATCAGAACAGTGGTTACCTATGTAGAAGAGGGTGAGTGTGTTTGGGAAGGGGTAGGAAAGGGATTTCTGGATGCTGATAATTTTTTTTTTTTTTTTTTTTAAAGATTTTATTTATTTATTCATTTATCCCCCCCTTGCTGCTTGTGCTTGCTGGGTCAGCCAACCACGCCGTGCGGGCGGGCTTGCCTTCATCAGGAGGCCCCGGGAACCGAACCCGGGGCCTCCCATATGGTAAATAGGAGCCCTACTGATTGAGCCACAGCCGCTTCCACGTTCTATTTTTTAATCCATTTTATTTCAGTAGAAAGATAAGGCAGTGTATTATGCTACTTGTGTGTAATTTTGCAAGAATTTCAACACAATTTTCTTCTCTGTGATTTTCATCTTTTTGTTATAGGGGAAACAATTCATTTAGCTCCCTATTTAGGTTTGTCTTGTTAGCTGAGATTTGTATTTTAATCATTTCATACTGCTTCCTCACTTTTTTTTTTTTTTTTTGAGATATCAGGGGCTGGGGATTGAACCCGGGACCTTGTATGTGGGAAGCTGGCACTCAACCACTGAGTCACATCAGCTTCCCTGAATTTTTTTTTTTTTTTTTTCATTTGTTTTGCTTGTTGTTGTTTTTCTTTCTAGGAGGCACCTGGAACTGAACCCAGGACCTCTCATATGGGAAGCAGGGGCTCAGCCATTTGAGCCACATCTGCTCCCTTCCATATCATTTTCAATTACCTCAATTTTCCCCCCAAAAGGTTAGAATTTACAAATTTATAACCTAATTTGCACATTTACTTTTAAAAATGTGTTATTTCTTAGGAACTTCTAAAATTTATGTAAGCCCATTTATCTCACACACACACACATATAATTAGAACCTTTCCATTGATTCCTTCCCAAAGTCTATGAATTTTCACTATTGTACTTGATTTTAAAAAGCTCCACACACACAAAGCTATGCCCTTTATCTTCTCAGTGCCCACCATGGTGTTTTAACAGGCACGCACTGTGGCTTGTCAGATGCTTTCTTCTTATTCCTATGATTGGCCTCCACGCCCACATCTTTTTGGCCATGATCTCTTCATGACACTTCCACCATCAGCTTTACAACAGCAGTTGGATTGCAATTTTCCTCACTTTTGACAACTATATTCAGACCAATAACAGAGCTCACCACCACTTCTTTGTGGTTAGCAGAAGAGCACTAGACAAAAGGTGACCATCCTTAAGACAGCCTCCATTCAGGAGGAACTAATAAGCAGGGTTTGTAAAAATGTTTTATCTAGTTCAGGGACTCAGGTCTGTTTCCTAATTGGCAAACATCTGATCTCTGATCCTCTCAGAAAATTCTCTACTGTGACTGGCTAGGCAACGGTGGCAAAGTGACCAGTGCTAACAAATGGACGTAATTAGAGTCTCAGACATATTTAATCATCTCTTTTCTCTTAAATCTAATAAAACCTCCTGCATAAAAAGCAGTAAGTATGGTCTGGTCAGTCTTCAATTGTTTTTAAGGATCCTAAAAATATATGAAGGTTCAATAACTGAAAGTTTCAATGTGATAGGTTTGCCTTTACTATTGAATTAAAAATTATAAAATCCTTAATTATTCCATGCCTTGTGGAAAAGTTTTAGACATTACATTGCCAACTTTTTTTTTTTTTTTTTTTTTTTTTTTTTTTTGAGGTACTGGGCTCGTGGATTGAACCCGGAACTTTGTATGTGGGAAGCCGGTGCTCAACCCCTGAGCCACATCGGCTTCCCTGAGGTGTTTTTATTTGTTTGCATGTTTTGTTTTTTGTTTTTGTGTTTGCTTTTAGGAGACAATGGAAACCAAACCCAGGACTTTCCCATGTAGGAAGCAGGCACTCGCCTGCTTGAGCCACATCCATGCCCTGCCAACACTTTTTTTTAAACAGCTCTTTAATTTTGCTTTCTCTTCCCTCACAATGAAAAATAGCCAAACAGCTTATATCCAATATATATCTGATTAAGGACAAACTTTTGCCATATTTGTCATACCTAATAATTTCAATCTTTCCTTATTAACATTTCAATTTTTTCATTTTCCATTACTCCTTTAAGTGACAAAAGGCAAATTTTTAAAAAATTGAATAAAATGCTGAACAAAGCCTTTAGCAGTAGTTGCTTCTAAAATTAAACTGCTTTTTGCCTTCCAGAGGACCCACTCTTTGAGGGCAAAACATGTCTACTGAACAAATGAAGCCGAAAATCCTGAATTTGTACATAAATATAGATTATGCAGGAATTTCTTTCTTTTTTTTTTTTAAAGCAACAGTGAAGAATAGTATACAGAGGACTAGTATACCTCGGAGATATTGCTGGTTCAGTTCCAGACCACTGCAATAAAGTGAAGAATATGAAAATAAGGTGAGTCATGTGAACTTTGTGGTTTCCTAGTGCATATATAAGTTATGCTTATGCTATACTGTAGTCTAAGTGTGCAACAGCATCATGTCTAAAAAAAAACCATGTACATATGTTAATTAAAATGTGACAGAGACACTAAGTGAGCACAAGCTGTTGGAAAATGGTGCCAATAGACTTGCTCGATGCAAGGCTGCCACAAAACTTCAATTAAAAAAAAAACAAAAACAGTATCTGCAAAGCACAATAAAGTGAAATACAATAAATAATGGATGCCTGTACTTTCATAGTTGGCGGGGGAAGGGGTGAAGAATTAATACAAAACTTTCAAAAGACCAATGGACAAAGGCAACTGTATTTTGGAGAAAACAAAATATTAACAAAAATGTCTTATGTTAATCCACACCCTTCCAGGGTAAGTTTTATAAGAGATTGCTGGTAATGAATTAGTTGTTCTTTTTAACAATATAAAAACAACCACTTTCCACCCAATGGAAAGCAAACCACTAGACAGTGTATGAAGAAATATTTTATTTCAAAATTCTCATGAATAAAAATAGGTTTCCACAAAAACATTTATACACGAATCACAACACCAATTTTAAATTGTACTTAGAACTAAAATCAGAGTGCTTTTCAACATAATGAGTCTCACTTTTGAGAGTAAGAGCTTTCTCTGGATAAAGCAGACTGAGGAGAAACACAACCTATTATTGATAGCTTACTCAAAAAGACACTATAATTTACAAACTTGTTGGCAGAAAGTTATGAAATTTTTGAAAAGCATTATGCTTCATTTAAACAGATATTTACTCTATGAATTATATACAGCCTAAATTAAAATGTAGAATAGAACCTTGTAACTTCACTCGTACATCTACAGAATCACTGCCCTCACACTAAGAAAAATACTAATTAATCTCCATTTGGATTAGGCTTACTAAAGGTCAGTGTAATTAAACTTACAATAATTAACTTTGTTTAGACATCAAGGATTGTTATATTTCAGGCAAATATACATTTACCTTTCTAAGGATATATTTTAATGCTAGGTTCCTTTCTTCCAATAACTAACACTCAAGATTTTGGACTTTTAGGGAGGTGTACACCTCTTTGAGATCATTGTTTTTGTGGATTAATGCTGGCTCACGTGATTAAAAACAAAACAACAACACAGAAGGAAAATATCAAGTCATACACAAAAGTGGCACCATATGATCAAGTTTATTGTACAGTCAACAAGTTACATATTGAAAACTAAACAGAACACTTGTACCAGTTTTCACTAACTCCAAATAAAGTTAGGAAATGACAAATTTTAGAACATACTCATTTTCTGTCTCACCCAATGTGGGTGATTCACAAGAGAAGCTAAACAAAGAAAATTACTTTCTATGTTACTTAGACATCAAATTTAATTTGATATATACAGCTTCCAAGTTACCTCAAGATATTTGAAAGTGTTTCCAAACTGGTAGGAGAATAGATCTGATAGAAAATGTAGAATGGATATCTGAAGGGTAAATAACTTCATTTGTATATCCACAAAAGAATTACTCCCTCCCCCTACCAAAAATACAAATAAAACTCTTTAGATTAGACTTACTACATTAATAGTGACTGAAATTATCTAGGTTTGGTTACATTGTTATATTGCACTTGAGAACAATGACAACAAAAATCAAAGATTCAGTACCTCTCCCAAGAAGTTCATATGTATCAGAAATTACAATGAAATACAAGCAAATATTGCTTGCTGCATGACCATAGGTTCATCTTTCAAAATAGCCTACTAAGAAGTTAAAAGACATACTCTCCTAAATACTGAGTATTAAACCATTTCATTTATCCCTTTTTTTTTTTCATTTTTCATTTTATTTACCCTTTTTGATGCTATATTTGATTTTCAAAAAAAATTTTTTTTTTTTCCGGCTTTATCAAACTACTATATACACAAGATATCTAAAAGTACAATGTAACACTAAAATAAGCCATGGCCACCCACAGGTATTCCAAGAAGGACTTATTCTTTTCCATCAGGATGTACACTACATTTTGCAATGTAGGAATGTCAATCAACTTACAAATTCTGTTTGTATTACAAAAACTAGCTGATTTATCACACCCTATACTTTTGCCACATAAATCTCTCTCTGAGGGTCATGACTCACTATCAAAAACTTCCAGAGCTTTCTTAAAGGAGTCAGTGTAGTTTCTCTTACTGTACTGGAATTTTCTCTTTAAATAAATAGTAAGTGCTAATGAGACTACTAGGAATAGTTTCATAACACAAGGAGAATCATGGCAATAATATTTTGATTGTTTTACACTTCTGAATCATTGAAAATTTAATCAGAATTACAATAGTAATTAAGCATAAGAGAAAAGTAAAGGGAAGAAAAGGAAAATAATGACTCTGACACAAATGATTCTCAAAATATAATTCTGAAATAAATGCCCCTATTAAAAAATCTTTATCAGTATCGATATTTCTTATCAATAACAAAAGCTTTTACTATTCTCCAGCTCATCCACATGTTTGTTTTTTTTTTAAACCAAATCAGATTATAAGAATTTTGAACTCTAAAAATGTTTGGAAATTTGAACTCTAAAAATGTTTGGAAATTAAAAAGTAGTCCTGAAAAGGCTTTTTCATAGGACTACTTTTTTAGTATTTTAATCAATTACATCCACATGCTACTTTAGGGTAAAAAGAATCTCAACATGTTTCTCAGACATTTTATTCAGAGTAGGCTTTCAAATTATACTTCTACTATATTTCCATGGAGATATAAATTTTTGAGAGAAAATCCATACTATTGGCTACAATCACATTTTTTAAAAGGCAATTTAAAATATGTTAATTTCCAATTACAAGTCCTTTAGTTCCCAATACAAGATTATATCTTGAGACAGCGGCCATAAAAGGAACAGATTGTGCAAAAGAAAATTCTAACATTTTTGTCTGAGAGTGAATTTCTACCCAACATATTTTCAGGAATGATTGTTTTTAGGTGGGAAAATCTTTAAGATGAAAATTTTTTTAGTCCAACTTAGTGGTTGTCTGGTGGCATGTAATACTTGGCCATAGAATAAAAATACTTTTTCCTAAAATTTTGAAAATTCACTGGTAATAAAAATATTCATTGCATATGATGAAGATCTATTATATTGCTAACAAAATCTATACTCTAAAACTCATCAGTTTTGAAATTCAGTTAAGCTAACTATAGAGTCTTGTCAATGTTCTAACTTATATAACACACCTAAATGTGCTTCTATTTTCTGAATATATTCTGAAGATTAACTTATGCACTTGTGCAGGGAATTACAACATAAGACATGGCAAGATAAATTTCAATTATTTTTAAAACACAGAATAGTTAATTATTTAAGGGAAATATTTATCAATGCCTAATGAGGACAGCAGTTAAAAAGCTAGTAAACTCTCAGTTTCCAAAGTACAACACGATGTAATTGCACAAAAAAATAGGCATAATTGATAGTTATCCCTGGGCCTCGAGGAGCTGTGAATAAATCACATGCTCCTCCAGAAGATTCCCACCCTACAGGCATCTAAAACTACAGCTTGCCAACTCTTCAGCTTTTATGAAATATCTGAGGACAGTAATTTATGTTAACAAATCTATAAAAGCTTTAGAAGATTTTCAAAAACTTGAGTTGCTTATAAAAATACCTTTTAAAAGTCATTTTGATAGCTGACACCAGTTATAAAAATTACCTTGCTTAAATCGAGGCAATATTCATGTGAGTAGCATCAGGCTATTACCAGAAGTAAACCAGTGAGCTACCCTTAAGAGTTATGAGTCTAAGCCTTTTTCATGGGATGGTTGTGGAGGGTCTGGGTTCCTGTACGTTGTAAAGATTCCTCATTGATCTTGACCTGTTATCAGTAACAGTGTTGGAAATATAAAGAAAAATACCTATATAGGAGGAAAATAAATTAATCCCAACAAAAAACTCTTCACTAATCTCAGGACATACTACAAATAAGCATCGATATCAAAGAACTAAAACTACAACATAATTTCTTTCTAAAAAGAATTGTAAATGGCCAGACTTTTAAAACAATGGAATATATGTACTTTGGAAATGCTTTCCAACCCATATGGCTTTAAACATCATGTTTAGCTGATATTAAACTATTACACAAAAGAGACATTTTTGATTATGGAACTAATTTTAAGCATAAGGATTTGACCTAGAAATTAAACTTTACAAGTTAAAACGTAATAAAATAGATTGTGGATTAAACATAAATAAAACTTTAATAGCATGTACCCAATTTTCATATTAAAACGAAATATTGTACCTTTGTTATTAGAGAAAAAGAATTTTGGTGGATCATTTTTTTTGCTTTTTTTAAGTTCTACCAAGTGGATGATATTAAAATCTAAGGTCATGCAGCTATAAAGTCTAAAGACTTGAAGAGTCAACTGTAGTGTAATATATATTAACATTAAGTACCTGAACAAAATATGTTGATGCTAAGGTTCAAATCTGAATTGCTTTAAAACAATAACATAAACAACAAAATCCAACATACTAAATCAAAAGAACAGTAATTGTAAGTAATTGTAAGAAGTCCTAAAGTAGTAAATTAGGTGCTACCTGTCTTATGTACATTGAATAGGAACTATCACTTGACATTTTATCATTTCAGTAACTAAAAACGCAACTCAGTGGATGTGCATTAGTGCATGTCTGAACTTATTTATAAAAAGAAGGATGATAAATATTACTCTCATTTTGTGGTTAATAACAATGGGCATCATCAGTGGTACAGTCTTGGAACTTTATTCCCCATGAAGGACATATAAATCTACAACGAAGTTGGTAATTCTATTGGGTCAGGGTGTAGCATAAATTAAAAATCACAGTTAAGTTTCTGAGTTTCCTTCGCCATTTTCGTGTGGTTGAAGCTGTTCTCTTTCTTGTTCTTCTTGAGGTGGCCGGACGCGTTTAAAAAAGCCCATCTATCAGTTGAAGAAAAACCAACATTACAGCCATATCAGTGAAGAATGTTAAAAATACTTTTGATGTACTATATAATTTCCAAGAAAATTTAAATGACACAATTTCTCTCCCCTCAAATAATAAGTAATGCTCACCATGAATTAACATTATAGGCCCCTTTCCCCCTTTCCTTTCTTATTTTCCCACAGTCCTCCCTTCCTCTTCCATTTCCTTCCCGCCTCCCTCTCACCCTTCCTTCCTAGGCTCTTTACTTACCCTGTACATTACAAATACCAAAACAGCCAGCAACAACAATCCTGCTAGAACAGCTAAAATGATCACCCACACAGGTACAGGCATGGGTGCTGGCTGAATGCCCCAGGTGACATCAGTGGTAACCTGTTGAAGGAAAAGGTTCTGAGTTTGAAAACTAGTTAACTGACTTACTCAATAAACATGTGAGTTCTTATTATATTGTATTGTAACGGTAGACACATGATTACCTTTTCTTAGGTACGATCATTTAGTGTCCACATATTTTGTATCACTAGCATGCCCATCCACACAGAACGTGCCCCACAACAGGTTAATTCCCAACTGATTTTTAAATAATCCAAACCAGTTTATGATGTTTTGATCTCATTTTTAATCCTCAAATTAAAGATTTTCAAAATGCTTTACTTGTTGCAGTTAAATTCTTTAATTTTAGTATATACTAGGAAATTAATTGCATAGGACACAATGCTAAAGTAAAAGGCCTGGCTTTAATAATTCTGGAGTAGTGATCCTACCAAATAACTCACACTTTTTAAAAATTATTAAAATTGTTATACTTCCATCATTCAAAAGAAAAACAAAATATCTAAGGAATTTGAACGGAGTGAATTTATTCCATTTCTCCAATGCAACGACTTACTAATGTAGAGTTGAAGATATCCTCGATTGGAAGGTTCTTATAAGGAAACTCTATGACATTAAAAGAAGCAGATGACTTCAGAGAATATGAGTGATTCTGGTTTTCCTTCTGCATGAAAATAACAATGAGATGAGTTCCTAGATTTTGGGCCCTTTATATTTCTTCGAGCAAGTGGGTAAGCTTTAATGCAGCCTCTGTTCACTTACATTCATAAAGGTCTCAGTCCACAGTAGAGACTTTACATACAAGATTGCACTCTTTCCTCGATCCAGTCGCCCAAGCTGGCAGACAATCTTTAGGCATTCAGCGATTCCACAACCCTGACAAAACAAATTCTTTCACTTTCAGGAATAGGTCATTTGATCATCTCTTCAAATTTAATTTGAAAATGAAATTTCAATATTTTATGATTTTTATGTGAAGGCCAAAGGAATTTAAAGGTCCAGATTCTTCTGTCTTATTGAACTAGTGCCTAAAATGAACAGAGCAATAGTTGAGACTATGAATACTTTTTGTTATGAAGAGGTTGGTTTAATGTGACTTATAATAGGATAACAACACAAAAAATATACCAGGTCTGTGGTAGGCGATTGTTTGCAGATATGTTACATCTCAAAAACTTGGAGTTCTGAGAAGATGGTGTTGGAGTAGACAGGCAGCGCTCAACTTTCTTACAAATACAATGGAGAAAGGGCCAAAAGCTGTCCAAGGTACCTGCTTGGGAGTCAGCAGAACAGGACAGTGCTGCGCAACACCCAGGAGGGCGAGAGGCAGACAGATGAAAAACTCCAAACAACAAACTTGAGTTCCTAAACCCTCATGACAACCAGGAAAGGCCCCATTTCCTACCCTCAAGACATTAAGCCTGGATAAAACCCCTGGCTCACTGCAGCTAACTGAGAGGGGAACAGACATCTTCTTCACTGTCAGCTGTTAAGGGAAGAGGGAGGGTATACTGGAGGGTTGAGAGTGGTTTCTATCAGTGAATTTGGCTAGCAGAGCCCGCTTTGAATCTCATCTCTGACCAGACCAGAAACACAGGAAAGCAGAGGTTGAAACACCTCTCTGGTAGGTTCACCAGTGAGTGCCACTTGCTGGCCGGCCAAGAAACTGCAAGGAGAAAAACTGCTTTTAGGGTTCTTGCCCTGGGAGAAAACATGCCACCCATTAGCGGCATATTTTGATAATTTAAGCTGGGCAATTTTAAAGTACTCAGAATAAGTTGTACCAAAAATCAAAGAAGAGCAGTGAGGAAAACAAAAATACTAGGCAAGAGAGAGAAACTGACCATCAGACTAAATTCACTAACATATTCAGATACCTAGGCATCAGCAAAACATTACAAGCCATACTAGGAAACAGGAACAAACCAAATATCCTGATGAGATACAGGGTTTAAGACAACTAATCAATGATAATCACACAAATCTCCTAAATCAATTCAAAGAATTAAAGGAAAATATGACTAACGAGATAAAGGGTATTAAGAAGACATCACGTGAGCATAAAGAACAATTTGAAAGTTTGCAAGAAAAGAAACACAGCTCATGGGCATGAAAGACTCGATGGATGAGATTAAAAATATATTATAGGGGAGAGGGTGTAGCTCAGTTGGTTGAATGCCTCCTTCCCATGTACAGGTCCCAGGTTTGATGCCCGGTACCTCCTAAAAATAAAATTAGAAGCATATAACAGCAGATTTGATTTGCTTGAAGTCAGAATTAGTGATTTCAAGGACAGAACACCTGAACTGGAAAAGACAGAACAGAAAGAGAAGAGAATTGAAAAATGGAACAGGTCTCAGGGAATTGAATGACAACACAAAACACACAAAATACATGATATTGGTGTCCCAGAAGGAGAAGAGAATGGGAAAGGAGCAGAAAGAATATTGGGGGAAAATGACTGAAAACTTCCCAACCATTATGAAAGACATAAATATCAATATCTAAGAAGGACAAAGCACACCAAGCAGAATAAATCCAAATAGACATGCTCTGAGACACCAACTATGCAGAATGACAAATTATCAAAGATAAACAGAGGATTCTGAAAGCAGCAAGAGAAAAGCAAAGCATCACAAACAAGGGAATCTTGATAAGATTGAGTGCTGACCTCTCATCAGAAACCATGGGGTGAGAATAAAGTGGTATGAATAAAGTGGTATTCTCTTTTAAGGTATTTAAAGAGAAAAACTGCCTGTCAAAAATTCTGTATTGGGCAAAACTGCCCTTCAAAAATGAGGGTGAGTTCAAAGTCTTCACAGACAAACAAAAACTGAAAGAGTATGATACCCAAAGACCAGAATTACAGGTGATACTAAAGGGAGTACTGTAGGCTGAAAGGAAAAAACAAGGGCGAGAGACTTGGAGAAGAGTGTAGAAATGAAAATTACTAGGAAGGGTAAATTAAAGGGTAAAAAGACAGACAATAGTAAGATATGACAATGGAAAACCAAAGGATAAAATGGATGAAGTAAGTAATGCCTTTACGGTAATAACATTGAATGTTAATGGCTTGAACAACCCAATCAAAATACACAGACCGATAGAATGGATAAAAATATATGGGCCATCTACATGCTGTCTATAAGAGACTCACTGTAGATGTAAGTACACAACCAGGTTGAAAGTGAAAGGTAGGAAAAAGATGTTCCACACAAAATAAAAGAATGTAATAATGTTAAAAAAATTTTTTTCAAAAACTTAAACGATAACCACCTTTATAACATCATAGTCATCCCATAGGCTGATTCAACAAAAGTTCATCACAATATGAATAATTCTACCAATATATTTTTATTGAGGTCTTTTGGCTTTTACCACAGTTTTGCGCAAAAGCCCCAAAGATTAGTTTGAGCCCAAGAAGTCAGTTAAAGGAAAATAGTCAGAAAGACAAGTTGGGAACACAAAGTATTTTTATTAGCAATCTAAAGGATAAATCAGTTGAAGAAAATGTGGGGTTAATTTGATGAGGAACAAGGAAAGTTAGAGAACTAAATGGTATAAAAATATATATAGTTCTTTTGGCACAGCTGTTGTTATTTTTGCAATATGTGCTTTGGCATCAGTACTATAATCACATATTTTTAAACATTTAAAGTGTCTGTAATCGAAGTGGCGCTTACCAAAGTGTGAACATCTCCTTCACTGAGGGTGAGATCCCGCTTGGTTATAAGATGGTTTCTGTCACCCTGCCCAGCAACAGTATCATTCTTTTCATTGGTGTGTGAATTTGAGGTCTAGGATTGCATTAATAAAATGATGGAGGTAAATAATAATAATGGAAAACATTTTACATTGACATTTGACAAAGTTATGATTAAAAATAGTGAATAAAAATAAGTTTAGTATGACAGAAAATTCATGACTTTAAAATATGGCAAATTATGAAGGACAGAAAATAAAGATTAGAGTCATTAACATACAGAAAGAAGTTACTCTGCCTAGCCGTGATATTTAGCTCTTGCATAGCTGGAGGGGAAACTGATGAAGCATACAGCCTGAAATTTCACAGGCCGATGAATGTTAATCATGAGTATTTTTTTGTTTCATTTTCTCAATTTTCCTTAGTCATTATATAAGCAATATCACCCATATTTGTATTTTACACGAGATTTCACTATGCTATACAGTCCCATGTTACACTTTCTAGCTTTTCTTCTAGTACTATAAATGTCCTTAGGCTTTTCCTTTCGACCACTCTCATACCTGTATAATAGCTCTGCTAGTCACAAATAGCATGATGTGCTTTCACCATTTCATTTCCAAACAACCTTTTAACCAATTCTTGTGCAATAACTTTCATCCAAATGCATGTGCTAGGATGGAGATGACTATATCCAAAAGTATATATAATTACATTATGAAGATATTATTTTTAGGTCAGGTAAGTCAAGAGAGCTCACAGGTAAATGTTTTATCTTATCCCAAAGACAGAAATTCCAACAACAAAATGCTCTTGACACAATACTATACACTGGATAAACTATTATGAGATGGAGTCAAGACCAAATGAGTCACTTAAAAATAATTCCTGAGGCTCACCAGATATTACATAAATTTTTGGCTCACCAAGACCTGTGAATTAATCCTTACTTGTCATACAAATAAACAATCTTATTCTTAGTATACTAGTTACAAACAAAAATATTTTTGCAGGATGGGTTAGCTTATTAAAACAGTATGTTTCATATATTTGCTTTATAGGTTTAGAAAGAAAAGCAATGCATATCATCAAAATGAAGAGCTGTTATTAAGCACATTACCTTAATTCTCAAAGGGTTAATCTCCATATCTGAAGTGCAGTTCATTGGCCCATCAATATCATATTCAAGGATGTATAACAAAGTGTTATTGTTATATTTGTAGGGCCACTGGAGATTTAGCATCGCCTTGCTGAATGAACTTGGACCATTGTTTCTCAGCTAATGAGGAAAAGTAATTGTAAATAACTTGGGCAAAAATATCTTGTACAACCCTTCCTCTACATTAACTTGAGGAATCATATATAAGCAGCAAACTTTTAATAGCAACAGATTTTCACAGTTACTCTAATATTACATAATCATTATTATGCAAAAAAGATCCAACTCAACATCTATCTTAAAAAAGGATAATTCGTAGCAAGATGAAAAGATAAACAAAGGGGAAAATAATTGAAAATTATGATTAAAGATGGGCAAAGGAAATTTTGTTCCAACAGAAACAAAATTTTGAATATCTGCTATGGCATTTTCAAATTTTAGACAGAATTGCAAAATGTCCATGGGGAACTAACTGGTTTTAAACAACAATATATATAAATTACTTCCTTTAACTATGTGAAGCTACTCGAATAATAAAAATGAACTTACAAATATGGACAAAATTCAGAGAAATCTCTGGTAAATAAAGTATGCAGAGTTTACATAAAAACTATATGGCATTGTAGAAAAGGTAAAACTAAAAAGAGAGGAAAAAAGGTCATTGGTTGTCGTGGATTGAGGGTGGGGAGGGATGTACAGGTGGAGCACATGGCATTTTGAGGGCCATGAACCTTCTGCCGTGGTGGTTCCACGACATTACACATTTGTCAAAGCCCATAGAACTGCACACACAAAGAGTAATAAATCCTAATGTAAACTATGGATTTTAGCTACTAATAATGTATCCATACTGGTTCATTATTGATACATTATTGGTCGTTATAATACATGAACGACACTAATGCAAGATGTTACTAATAGGGGAAACTGTAAGTGTAGTCGGGTACATGGGAACTCTCTGTACTTTCTTTACAATTTTTCTGTAAATCTAAAACTGTTCTAAAAATAAAGTTTATTATTAAGGAAAAACAAAAAAAACAACATGGGAATTTTTAAAAATTGGGCTAGCTTGCTCCTCTCTGTTGGCTCTCTGACTGAATTTGTATTTCCAACAGCTGCAAACCTCATAGACGTGCTGAACAACTGGCCCAACATCTTCTTCAGTCTCAGGGTTCTCCTTGTGCTCCCAATTTGGAATCGGAAGAAAGATATGATCAGGACTGGAGACTCTAAACAATGACCAAAAAAAACCTACCATGAATACCAAAATGGTATAGTCAGTCCATTTTCAAAAGTACCCTGTACTCAAATGAATAAAATGAGAACTAATAAAAAACAAAGCCATGCATTTAAAACAAAAAAAATGCACGTGCATATGTGCATATGTTTATGCACACAGAAACACAAACTCGTCTTTATTAAAGCTACATACATGTAACAGGTGAATAGATAAGTCCGTTTATGTAAAAGTTCGACAAACTTATTTTGTACTTGCTGCAAAATAGGTTCACTAGTTAAACATCTGAAACTTTAGGACACATTTAGACCCTCTTCTTTCAACAAAAGCTACAGCCTTAGAAAAACCATTGCTAAACATGGAGTGTCTACTGTTTAAAAGAAATTGGGCCTAAGAGTTACTTTTAAAAAGCAATCCTGAGAATGAGTTACTCAACTTAGTAGGCATACTGACCCTCTTATCTCAACAGCAGCTAAAACAGCAAGGTCAACCTTATAAGATACAAGTGGGCTTACTTTGTCAAAAAGATTGGAGCTGAAAAGAAAAAAGGATATATTTAGAACTGAGTTGAGCATAATTATCATCAAAATCAGACAGAGGCAAACTCGGAGAAACTAAAAATGAACACATTAAAAGCTACAAAGAAATAAAACACAAATCAAAATAATTATTTTCATTAACATTTAATTCCAAGATTATCAAATTTTTTATTTCTTAACTTTCTTTGAAGCCATCTATATATCTGGTTTAATGTTCACGTTTAATGGCCCATAGAAATTTTGTTTTACAAATTTGAAACTGACAAAAAAAGTATCCTTACACAAATATTGACTTTTTAAAATGCTATAGTCAAGCACTTAAATTTTAGTCTCTGATATTCCAAAATATTTAAAGTCTGTTACATAATAAATTTATAACTAAAAATATTTCCTTAATAGCTATTTTAAGCTAATAAAAATTGTTGGCATACCTCTGGATTTGTAAATCAAATTTCACAGAAGTATCCATCTCTGATTGCTGGTGCACACTGAAACGAAGACCAGCTAAAAGCTGCAGGGGGAGGAAAAGATGGTAATGTCAAAACAATGTCTACTGGGGGGGCGGGGTGTAGATCAGTGGATGGGCGCCTGCTTCGCATGTACAAGGTCCTGGGTTCAATACCGGTACCTTCTTTAAAAACAAGACAAACAACAAAAAAAACAACATCTATTTGGTGAAATTTCACATCTAATATCCAAATAAAAAATAATTATCTAAGATAGGGTTTTCTAGACTTTCAAGAAAACTGAAAGTACTCTAACAAAGATGAGTAAATCTGATTTTTTATCAAATCTCTTTTTTTATTTAAAATACTTGGGCCATTCCACAATGGATCCTATTGAACAACAATTATTCTTCATAATTGTACCTGCTTTGAATATTAACTACTTCCTAGTAAAATATAATAGTAAATGTTGATTCAACGAAAGTACCAGCAATTATACACAATGATTTGTGAATTGGAAGCTAACAACTGAATCTGTTAATGGATCAGGAAGAAAATGAAGGGAAGAAATGCGTGGTTTCTGACTTGAAGCCATGGGTAGGGCCAGAACTAGAATTTGTCCACACCTTTCATTGCCCTACCAACACCAAACATCCTAACTTCTGTGACAGAAAACTGATATATTATCGATGTTCATTCATAGTTTGAAACAAATGTTTCGCAACAATGCAAGGTGTTGGTGATGGAGAGGTGTATGGGAGCCATGTGTGAGGATATGCACATTTGTTTTGTAAGTTCACAACTTTTACTATATAGTTATTGTTTACATATGTTCATGTATGAATAATATAATTCAATATTTTATTTTAAAAAATTGACATAAAGAAGGCAACTAAGAGATAAGGTGAGAAAAAGCAGGCTTTTTAGGGATTATTATATAAACAACATATAAAAATGGCACATCTTGGGGAATTTTAACAACCTTCCTCCCATTTTACAAAGCCTAGAGCTGGCCACTCAGAATAAACATGAACTATCTATACTGGATGAACTGTAAACAAAAGAGTAAGACTTAAAATGAGACTGGGAGAGAATTAAAAACATGCTTATTTGATAATGAAACATTGCTTTAAATATAAATGAAAAAAAAAAATGGAATTCAGGATACTTTGTTCAAGCCCCCCCCCAAGATATTATTCTGCTAAAAATAACTTTTATTTGGAAATATACTTAAAGAAAACATGAAATATTTCACCCCACATTATCACAGACCTTCAAATGACCAATATCTAAATACCATTAAATTAAATACATGCTATTAAAAACTAACACAAAACACACTGTCATTTCCCCCTTAATAGCAGAAATTCTACAAGGATATTCTGTTTACTTTTAAGAAGATTTAGGAAGAGATACATTGGGAGCTTCTTCTCAAGCTCCTGGGCTCCCCTCTCCATCACCGGAAGGAGTGCCTGCTGGAACTAAGTTGTTCTTTGATCCTCTCTTTGGGACCATATAGTGTTTTAAGTTAATGAGATAACTCTATCCCACCTAAGAATGACAGTCCTGGTATTTGCCAGGGTAGTTTTGAGGATCCATTAAAGCATCAGTTTAAAATATCAAAAATATAATTATTGTTCTTATAGTTTATAACCGTATTCTCATCCATTTACCAAGTTTAGAATAATATAAAGTGCAATTTATTCAGAACAGT
Source organism: Tolypeutes matacus (assembly GCA_026826555.1). Classification (NCBI taxonomy): domain Eukaryota; kingdom Metazoa; phylum Chordata; class Mammalia; order Cingulata; family Chlamyphoridae; genus Tolypeutes; species Tolypeutes matacus. The sequence continues at coordinate 51,826,293 of JAKSZT010053929.1, forward strand.
ATAATAGCACAAGCCATTTTTTGAGTATCTTAGTCAAAACTAAACAAAATTCTGCTAGTCATTAAAAGAAAATTTAAAGACACCATTTTGAAGTATTTATTAAAAAAATTAATAAGGACAAACCCAGGAAGAAAATATGCTATTCTCTTTAAAGGAAAAAAAAAATCATTGAATTAAAATAAAATGCCTTACTTGTGTTCCAGCCTTCATTGGATTTCCAAGGTCACATACCACCTGTCGGGTTTGGTTTTCTGTCTTAAATGCACAGGAAAGTCTTGCTAAGGCCTTTGATGGACATAGAAAAAGGATTAAAGGGAAATCAATTATTGACCAAAAGAAAAAGTAGGAACCATAAGTAAATTTCTTGTAAATATGATCTAGTTGGATAACTGCGTTTCTTATTTTATAAACAAATCTATTTGAGCAAAGGGGGGTAAGGGAGAAGCCAGAATTGTATGCAATTGCCATATATAAATGTAAAAGTGTTTCAGAAAGATCCCTAGAGGACTCAGACACATAACCATATAATCATTACCTCTGACAAATAATCTGATGGACAGACTTAGACACCTCACCTGATCTGACCTGTTTTCAAAGCACTTAGCTAGCAATTCCAAAAATGTCATATCAATGTATTACGCAAGGTATTAGGCTTTAAAGGAATTATGTGAGATAGGCACTCTATTGCCTAGCAATTTAGTCTTAGGTATAATGGCTACACTTGTGTTTCACTAAATAAGGGAGCAATTCATTAATGTTAATAAGGCCTATGAGTGCATTTAGATTTTTCAAGAGGCTGCTTGCTTACTTCACTGTTGCGGACAACCCCGATGAAATCAGCCTGTGGTGGAATGGAAACGATGAGCTCAGCTTCATAGGCCCCTTCTCCTTGATTCTGAGCCTTAACAATCAATGTGAGAGGGTTGTCGTCCCCAATATAGATCTTCTTTTGATCACTACAAGTTAATAATAAATCTAGACAGTGAAAAAAGGCTACATGGGGAGAACACGACTGTTCAAAGGAGCCAGAGATAAATACCCAGACAGAACTGACATGTTCAAGTGTCTCAAGATATTTTAAGACAACTTCACAGTTCAACAGAAAACTGCAAATAGCATATTAGTAAAACATTGATGCCACTAGTATATCATTATCGTTCATATCTATTACTAAAGTAGCTTTATACGTATGTATTCATTTCCTTTTTCCTAAAATAAAAGCCAAATTAATCATTTGCTATGATTCTCACAATATTTTTAAATTTACATATCATATAAATGGTAGCGATAGCCCCTTGAGTATGACCGTCTACAATGAAGTGTATCTTTTTTTTTTTTTAAAGATTTATTTATTTATTTTACTTTTATCCATTTTTACTCCCCCACCCCCCCATTTTTGCTGTTTTTGTGTCCATTCGCTGGGCAACTCTCTGTGTCTGTTTCCTGCCCTCTCTTCTCATCCTTCTCCTCCTGTCTTCACCAGGATTTGATCCTGGGAACCTCTGATGTGGGAGAGAGGCGTCCTACCACCTGTGCCACCTTAGTTCCTGGTTTTTCAGTGCGTCTTGTCTTGGTTCTCCCTTGTGTCACTCTCCTGTTACGTCATTATCTTGCTGTATGGCTCGGTGGTGCCTGATGGTACACCCACTCGTGGGGACTGATGGCCCGTGCACCTTCTATATTTTTCTTTATTTTTACTGGGAGGTCCCAGGGATCGAACCCAGGTACCTCCATATGGGAGACGGATGCCCAACCATTTGAGCCACATCCGCCCCCCTGAAGTATATCTTTAGACAATATAACATTACTTTGTAACACAGCCCAATGCTAAATGGAAACAGATTTGTCAACCTAAGTGTAGTAGATTGGCTTATATGCACCAGTTTAGACACACATATTCTTGTGGGTGTGAGCCCATTCTACATAGGACCTCTTGAAGATGTTATTTTCAGTTAGGGTGACCCAACTGAATGAGAGTGGGTCTTGTAAAAAGAATTTAAAGAAAGGCCAAAGACATTGCCAAATAACTGCGGCCTGCCACTACCAGAACACTACTGACACCCAGAGAAAGCAAGCTTTGTCAACACCTTGGTTTGGAACTTCTGGCCTCTAATACCATAAGCCAATAAATTCCTGTTGTCTAGGCCAACCCACTATAAAGTATTTGTCACAGCAGCCTGCCAAACTGAGACACCGGGCAACTAGTGAAAACACAGTGGATATCTTTCTGAGGCTCAATATTGTTAGTTTCACTATTATAATCATGCATTGTCTTCCAATATAACAAATTCCCATTTAAAATGTTAGTGTTTTGAATAGGAAAATGCATTATTTCATTTACATTTTCACTGAAGATCATTATTACATTGTTTATTATTTGAAACAAAACTTACCTATCTACAGAAACTTCCAGTTTGGGTTTACAGACATTGTCTTCACCACAGTCAAGTAGAATATGAGCCTAGAAAAAATATTTTGTTTTTTGTAGATTAAGAAATGCCAACACAGGTTGTGCATGCAGTATATTGATGGATGTAAACTGAACACAAATATATGTACTCATGCATGTATTTCTATACACACATCCATTTGTTTGTATACCTGAGTGCAAAAGAGATCCTTACCGTTTATCCTGACTACACCTAGGTCAGTGTAGTTATCCAAGAATGAGGAAGAAAGATATTCAAAAGCTATAATATAATAAGTTAAGAATCTTTTAATTCTATCTCAAATTAAGCTATTATGATTTTAACAAATTAAGCTGTTATGATGTCAGGTATAGAAGAGAAGGTAATAGTTAAGAAATGAGGGTTTGGTTTGACTTGGCTATTGGATAAGTTGTACGATCTTAGGCTAAATAAACCCCCCTCCCAGAGTTTCTCATTTTAGACTGTACCTCTACCAACATCATGGAGATATGGCTGCAAGGAGCGAAAGAATAAGGATCTATAGCTATGTAGCAGCAATTCCGACAAGTAAACCAAAGGGGAAAAGAAACCGGACAAAATGAGCCCAACATGTATGTGGTCATTAGAAAGAGATGGAGGAAGAGGAAATAGAAACATTAAGTCAGCAGACACAAGGGAGATGAAATAAGCAAAAACCTGAACTTTCTTCCTCTAGATCTGACAGCAAAGTGTGCCAACTGGAGCAGCATGGGAAAGCCCATATGAGAGGAAAAATATGGGGAGAAAGCAGAACTTTGGCAGAATATGAAAGATAAAAAGGAAGAAAAAGGGAGAAAAAGAGAAGCCATTCTTGGTCTATTAATAACATCCAAAGGGCTTCAGACCCAGAGGCATAAAAAAAAGAGAGAGGAGAGGATTTAAAGGGGAATAAGAATGCAAAGAATTCTTTAAGAAAAAGATGATTGCATGCTTCCAGTATAAGAGGGATGAACAGCTGCTTGGCATAAAATAATATGGTAGGGTTCTTAACTGCCAATTTAATTGAGATAAAACCAAGTAAATTAATTTAAATTCCTAGATGTAAGTCGACTGCTACAAGCTTCAGTTCAGCAAGAAAATGGTTGTTTAAGGAATGTATCAAGAATAAGAAAATCATAATAAAAGCCAGGACTATTAGAATGTTGTATTGATTCTACATGGCATATCAAGCACAACAACTGCTATTTAGTTCAGGAATAAACTGCTGATAAATAAATCATCTGGTGAAATGGTGTATATTAACAGTCCCAGGTAGAATAATAGATGAGGTTCTGAAATATGGAATAAGAAGAAAGAGCAATATAGCTGTAGTGAAAGGAAAATTTGGATACCACCCTACAGGAAAGGAAAAGGACTTACCTGCCATAGGTGCTACTACAGTATTGTAACATGCTGTCAGGAAAGATAGCTGAGAAATGGAAAAAAGCTCAGGACAATGTTTTGTACACAAAGAAAACCAAATAAACTCTACGGATTTCTATACTTAATATCTTGTACAGAATAAGAACTTAATACATATTTGAATGAATAAATGAAAAACACTCTTCCTGCAGAAAGCACTATAAGTCCCAAAGTTTAGGGAATGTAAAGGAAAACTAGACCTGAGTTGTCCAATATGGTAGCTACTAGCCACATGTGGCTACTGAGCACCTGAAATGTGTCTAGTGTGGCTAAAAAACTGATTTTTAAAGTTTATTTAATTTTTACTTAAGGTTTATTAGTGAAAAAAAGAAAAAAATATTTCATTGATAAATTTTAGTTGATTTTATGTTGACATAATATTTTGAATATATTAAAATTAATTCACCAGTTTTCATTTTACTTTTGTATAAATGTGGCTACCACTAAATCTTGAATTACAAATATGGATCACATATTTCTATCGGATGGAGGTACTATATAGTGAGAAGAGTGCAGAAGAAAAGCTTGTAACGTTACCAGTGAAATGAAGGACCCATTTTAAAGAGAAATAAATAAGAAGAATAGCAAGACAGATTAGTAACATAGAAACAAACAAACAAAAAAAACAACACTACGAATGCAGAAGGAAAGACACTTAAAAAGATCCAAATAATGAAGAATGAGAATGGGAGGAGAAAAGTGGAAACCAAATACTACATTCTTAGTCTCCTCAAAGGGATTCAAAAGTTAATCTACTTGATTAATCTGTCTTTAAAATGGAATTGGTATTAAAGATATTGGTGATCTCAATAAGTTAATCAGAAGTAATGTTAGCAATAACAAGAAATTTCCTAAAAACTCGAGAATATTAAGAGAAAATAACCTCAACCCATACATCAAAATACAGAAAAAAAGTAACAACCTTTAAATAATTTTTAATTTAAACAATTAACTTTTAAAAAACAAAGCCAATGATGGGAAACGGATGTGGCTCAAGAGGTTCGGCGTCCGTCTACCATATGGAGAGACCAGGGATTGATCCCCGGTACCTCCCGGTAAAAAAAAAAAAAAACAAAGCCAATGAAAATAAAAAGAATGAGTTAACACAGAACAGTTTATAAGTCCTATAGTAATGAAGAGTAGAAAAACGGCACCTATACTATAATTATTACTATGAAAAATGGCACGCAAAAATTAATTTCTGATACACAAAAATTGCAGCTGACTTTAAGAAATTATTTTAATTTGCTTATGCTGCCATATTTAGCTTTCTCAATTAAAAAAGACCTTATGGAATGTTAGAAAGGAAAGAAATGACAATGTAAATTTGGGGATAATAACTATCAGAGCATAAATATTAATCTACAAATATGAACAAGTAATAAAAACAAGAGAGCAATAGGAAATAAGATAAACATTTAAATACATAGTCTTACATATGATTGTCTAAAAATATAATATGGCCTTTATGAAAATTTATGTTGCTTTGTTTGATTTTATGAAAAAATATTTATATACCATATGTATATACACATTCACTTTTTTTTTTTTTTTTTTTTACAGGGAAGTCCTGGAGAGTGAACCCAGGTCCCTCCATATGGGAGATAGACGCCCAACCATTTGAGCCACATCCGCCCCCAATATTCACTTTTTACAATTAAAATGTAAATCAAAGATAACAAAAGTATCAAAGTTGTTTAGCAAAATATTAAAATGCATTGTTGTTTTCCTTGAATTATCTTATTGTTTTATGTATTTGATATGTGACCATCAATCTCTACGTATCATGCTTTAAGTTCTGTGTAACTAACTATCTCTGACCTGGAAATTCAGATTCCTTCCCCCAACTTCTTTGAAATAGAATCATAAGACTTTGCAAATTAGTACTTAAACTGGCTATTGCTGAAATTTAAGACTTTTTCCCCTTGCTCCTGATTTCTATGGACAGATCTCATTTAGGAAAGATCCATATCTGTGTCACAATATACATAAATTAAAAGCCAACAATATGTTTTATGGTTAGCAATACCCTTCACTAAAAGACCATCAACACTGTAAAAATAACCCTCTAGATATTTAAAAATGAATTGTAAGGGGAAGCAGAAGTGGTTGCACGCCTGCTTTCCATATATGAAGTACTAGGTTTGAACTCCAGTATCTCCTAAAAACAAACAAACAAACAAAAAGACCAACTCTCATTGGGGAGCAGATTACTAGCTTAGTGGTTGAGCACCTGCTTCCAATGGACAAGGTCCTGGGTTCAATCTCCAGTACTTCCTTAAAAAAAAAAAAAAAAAAAAAAAAAAGGATTGGAAGACCTTAAAAACAGATCCAAGAGGATTTCCGGGAAGATGGCATCTGAATAGGTAGTAGTCAGGGCTCAACTCTCTCACAAAAACAACGGAAGAAGGGCAAAAATCTATCCGAAGGAGCTGCTTTGGGATGTACACACAAAGAATGCTGTGCATCATCCAGGAGGGAGCGGGACAGAGAGACAAAGAGGCCAAACAAAAACTGTGAGTTACTGGCTTTGCCCCGAAGGCTGGGAAAGACACATATACCCCACCCCCAAGGTGAATAGCCTTGGTAAAACCGCTGGTTCAGTGCAGCCGACTAAGTGGGGTAAGAACGTTCCCTTGGAAGAGGGGTCTGGTGCAGAGCAGAGAGTGGTTTCTTCCAGTGAGTTTGGCCAGCTGAGCCCCCTTTGAATCTCAATAAAAGACCACAGCCAGCACTGAAGAGGCACCAGGGAGAGGGGAGGAAGGATCTGATCAGGCAGGCAGGCAGTCACACCCAACCACCCTGGGAGAGAGAAGAAAGAACTAGGTCAGTGAGGGATAGCGGGGAGACAGGCACCTAACCAGCCTGCCTAACCAGCCAGGAGAGATAGCCCTCAAACTGCTAGAAGCCTGAGGGAAAACAGGGCAGGGGAGCCAGATAAGGTCGAAGAAGCCTACCTAACCTGTGGAGTGAGTATAGCTCAGTGTAGGAATGCCTGCCTCACATATACTAGGTCCCAGGTTCAATTCCCGGTACATCTTTAAGAGAGGGGATCCAGAGAGTGATCCAACGGGTTCTCAGGCACCGAGCCAACACCTTGTGCCAGGGAACTTACAGACTGAAATTTTTGTTTTTTCGATGTTATTTTACATTTTTTATTTTATTTATTTATTTCTTTATTCTTTATTTTATTGGCTAAAACTGGGTATGTTATCTGTAGAGGGCAGGCTCCAGGATGATTGATTGAAGAACATTGGCAGCCTGAGAAGGTCCCTAGTGGCCTATGAGGGAAGCCTGTATATCCTGTCTTTTTGTCTTTTGTTGGTTGTTTTTTCTCTTTGTTTCCTTTTTTTCCTTTCCTTATTTTCCCCCCTTAGTTTCTTTATTTCTTTTCTTTCTCTCATTTTCCCCTCTTGTGTTGCTTTCCTTTCATTCCATCTTCTCTTGTTTGGTCTTCATTTTTTTTTTCTTCTCTCATCTTTCTGGTCTTTTATTTTATTCTATTTTTTCTCTCCTTATTTCATTTTTTTATTTTACCTTTTTTATTCTTTTTTTTTTTTTTTTTAAGATTTTATTTATTTATTCATTTATCCCCCCCTTGCTGCTTGTGCTCGCTGGGTCAGCTAACCACGCCGTGCGGGCGGGCTTGCCTTCACCAGGAGGCCCCGGGAACTGAACCCGGGGCCTCCCATATGGTAAACGGGAGCCCTACTGATTGAGCCACAGCCGCTTCCCCCTTTTTTATTCTTATTCCTTTGTTTTTTTTTTTTTAATGATTTTTCACTCCTTTTATTAATTTTTCCTTGCTCTTTTATGATCCCTTTCCTATATTCTTTTTTTATTATTTCTATTATTCTTTTTCTCTTCTTCTCTCCTTCCTTTTTTATGATCTTAATATTTTTTCAAGGTAATACAGACAACTACAAGGATATAGAACAGGTGGAACCAAGTGTCGAAGAGGAATCTTAACACAAAGCAAAACAAAATAAAACCCTAGAGTAGGAAAAAAGCTAACCTACTGAATATGCCCATCAAGATAAACAGTGCCCAGATACCAACAAAAAATTACAAGCAATACTAAGAAACAGGAAGACATTGCCCAGTTTAATGAACTGCAGAATGTGGAACAATTAATCAACGATGTCCAAACAAATATAATGTATCAACTTAATGAAGTGAAGCAACAGATAAAGGATATAAAGACAACACTGGGAAAGCATACTAAGGAAATCATAAACATACATAAAAAGATAATGGATCTGATGGTGAATAAAGGCAAAATGCAAGAAATCAAAATTATGCTGGAAGCACAAAACAGCAGACTTGAACAGGCAGCGGAAAGAATTAGTGAAGTCGGTGATAGCACATCTGAAATCAGAGAGATAACAGAACAGACAGATAAAAAGATAGAAAAATTGAGCAAGGACTCAGAGAATTGAATGACAACACAAAACTCACAAACATACACATTATAGACATCCCAGAGGGAGAAGGGAGAAGGAAAAGGAGGTAAAAGGACTGTTGAGGGAAATAATGCCTGAAAATTTCCCAAATTTTTTTTAACAAATCAATTTTATTGATACATATTAATAAAGCATACAATTCATCCAGTGTACAATCAATGGTATTTGTTATAAACACATAGTTGTGCCTTCATTACTTCAATTATTAGAGCATTTTCATTATTTTAACAAAAATAATATTAATAATAATAAACAAACAAGAAAATCCTAACACGCTTACCCTGAGACATATATTTATCACACTGTCAAACGCTCAAGACAAAAAGAGAATACTGAAAGTAGCAAGAGAAAAGAGATCCATCACACACAAGGGAACCTTGATAAGACTGAGCACTGATTTCTCATCTGAAACCATGGAGGCGAGAAGTCAGTGGTACAACACAGTTAAGGTGTTAAAACAAACAAACAAAATAAACTGACAGCCAAGAATTCTGTATCCAGCAAAGCTAGCATTCAAAAATGAGGAAGAGTTCAAAATATTCACAGAAAAACAGAAATTAAGAGAGTTTATCAACAAAAAACCTGCCCTTAAAGAAATACTACTAAAGGTTGAAAGGAAAAAACAGGAGAGGGTTGGATGACAGTGTAGAAAGGAAGATTATTAGTAAGAATAACTAAAAAGATAAAAGAGAAATAAAAACAAAATATGACAGGATTGTGCAAAGATGGCATCGGATTAGGCAAACAAGGCTCAGCTTTCTCACAAAAACAATGGAGAAAGAGCCAGAAGCTGCCCGAGGGACCTGCTTTGGGGGTCAGCAGACCAGGACAGTGCTTCATAACTCCCAGGAGGGTGAGGGACAGAGAGAGGAAGATCCCCAAACAACAAACTGTGAGTTACTAAACCTCCCGGCTGCAGGAAGGGAACCCCTCTCCCACCACCAAGATATTAAGTGGAGGTAAAACCCCTGGCTCATTGCAGCTGACTGACATGGGAGCAGATGTCTTCCCACTGTCAGTTGTTACAAGGGAAAAGAGAGGAGGAGTAGGGGGGTTTCTTTAGTGAATTCGGCCAGCAGAGCCCACTTTGAATCTTGGCTCTGGCCAGATGAACAGAAATGAAAATGGAAAGAGACACACCTCCATGGAAAGGTGGGTTAACGAGTGCCATCTGCTGGCTAATCTGGAAACTGCATGTATAAAACCGACCTTGGATTTTTTTTTTATAGTTACTTTAAGATAACACAAAACTTACACTATGCGTATGACATATTGTGACACATAGTTACAATTTTTTTTTTTAAAAGATTTTATTTATTTATTCATTTATCCCCCCCTTGCTGCTTGTGCTCACTGGGTCAGCTAACCACGCCATGCGGGCGGGCTTGCCTTCACCAGGAGGCCCCTGGAACCGAACCCGGGGCCTCCCATATGGTAAACAGGAGCCCTACTGATTGAGCCACAGCCACTTCCCAGATAGTTACAAATTTATAAGCATTAAAAATGTATCTGAAACTAGTTCACAGAATCAGACATTTTTGGTATTTGTCATAGCAGCTAAAAAAAAAAAAAAACCAACCTTGGGTCTCCCTGTTCTCTAACTTCTGGGAGAAAACCTGCACCCCATTAACGAGTCCCTGGCATGATTTTGGTAACTCAAGCTGGACAATTTTAAAGACTTAGGATAAGTTGAACCAAATATGAAATTAGAACTGTGAAAAAATAATAACAATAGACAAGAGAGAGAAATTGGCCATCAAAGTAAATTCACCACCATATTCAGAGCCTAGACAACAGCAAAAAATTACAAGCCATACTAGGAAACAGGAAGAGATGGCCTATCCAAAAGAACTAACCAAATATCCTGAAGAGATGCAGGATTTAAGACAATTAATTAACATACTCACACAACACTCCTAAATCACTTCAAAGAATTTAAAGAAAATATGACTAAAGAAATAAAGGATATTAAGAAGATACTTTGGATAAATTATATGCTTTAATATATATCAATAAAATTGATTTTTTTTTTTTTTTTAAAGACACTGGGTGGGCATAAAGAACAATTTGAAAGCCTGCAAAGAAAAGTAACAGACCTTATGGGAATGAAAGACACAATGGATGAGATTAAAAATATAGCAGAGGCACATAAGAACAGATTTGAATTGCTTGAAGACAGAACATCCAAACTGGAAAAAAGAGGAGAACAAAGCAAGAAAAGAATGGAAAAAATGGAACAGAGTCTCAGGGAATTGAATAACAATGCAAAAAGCACAAACATTCACAGTATCGGTGTCCCAGGAGGAGAACAGAATGGAAAAGGGGCAGGAAGAATATTGGAGAAAATAATGGCCAAAAACTTCCCAACCCTTATGAAGGACAGTATCAATATCCAAGAATGACAAAGCACCTCAAACAGAATAAATCCAAACAGACCTACCCTGAGATACTTACTATTCAGAATGACAAATATCAGAGATAAAGAAGATTCTGAAAGTAACAAGAGAAAAGCAAAGCATCACATACAAGGGAAACTTGATAAGATTAAGTGCTGACCTCTCATCAGAAAGCATGGAGGCAAGAAGAAAGTGGTATGATATAGTTAAGATACTGAAAGAGAAAAACTGCCAGCCAAGAATTCTGTATCCGGCAAAACCGTCCTTCAAAAATGAGGGTGAGTTCAAAGTCTTCACAGGCACACAAAAACTGAGAATATGTACCAAAAGACCAGAATTACAAGAGATACTAAAGGGAGTGCTGCAGACTGAAAGGAAAAAACAAGGGTGAGAGACTTGGAGAAGACTGTAGAAATGAAGATTATTAGGGTAAATTAAAGGGTAAAAAGATAGACAATAGTAAGGAATGACAATGGAAAGCCAAAGGTCAAAACGGATGAAGTAAGTAATGTCTTTACAGTAATAACACTGAAAGTTAATGGTTTGAACAACCCAATCAAAAGACAAAGACTGACAGAATGGATAAAAAACATTTTACCCATGAGCCATCTATATGTTGTCTACAAGAGACTCACCTCAGACCTAAGGACACAACCAGGTTAAAAATGAAAGGTTGGAAAAAGATATTCCACGCAAATAGTACTCAAAAGCAAACAAACAAACAAACAAACAACAACAAAAAAAACAGGAGTAACAATACTAATATCAGACAAAATAGATTTTAAATGCAAAACTGTTAAAAGGGATGAAGAAGGTTATTATATATTAATAAAAGGAGCAATTCACCAAGAAGAAATAATTATACCACATATTATGCACCTAACCTCAGTATTCCAAGATACATGGAGCACACACTGGCAAAGCTGAAGGGAGAAATATATGTCTCTACAATAATAGTTGGAGACTTCAATATAGGCTCTCAGTATTGGATAGAACATCAGGACAGAGCATAAATAAAGAAACAGAGAGCTTGATAATATGATAAATTAACTAGACCTAACAGACATCTATAGAGAATTGCACCCCAAAGCAGCAGGATACATATTTCTTCAAGAGCTCATGGATCCTTCTCTAAGATAGACCATATGTTGGGTCACAAGACAAGTCACAATGAATTTAAAAAGACTGAAATTATACGAAACACTTTCTCTGATCATACAGAATGAAGCTGGAAATCAATAATGGGTGGAAAAAGGGAAAATTCATAAATATATGGAGATTAAACAATACACTCTTAGTGGGTCAAGGAAGAAATTGCAAGAGAATTCAGCAAATATCTTGAGATGAATGAAAATGCAAACACAACATATCAAAACCCATGGGACACTGCAAAGTCAGTGAGAGAGGGAAATTTACAGTCCTCAATGCTTACATTAAAAAAGAAGAATGACCTAAGATTGAAGGCCTAAATGCACACCTGGAGGAACTAGAAAAAGAAGAGCAAACTAATCTCAAACAAAGCTGAAGGAAAGAAATAGTAAAGATCAGAGCAGAAATAAATGAAACCGAGAACAAAAAACAATAGAGAGAATCAACAAAACCAAAAGTTGGTTCTTTGAAAAGATCAACAAAATTGACAAACCCTTAGCTAGACTGACTAAAAAAGAGAGAAGATGTAAAACATTTAGCAAATGTTTGCGAAAAAACCAGAAAATGTAGATGAGATGAACAATTTCCTAGAAACACATTAACCATCTACATTGACCCTAGAAGAACTAGAAGACCTCAACAAACTAATCACAAGTGAAGAGACTGAAATAGTCATCAAAAATCTCCCAAAGATGAAAAGCCCAGAACCAGATGTCTTCACAGATGAATTCTACCAATCATTCAAAGAAGACCTAATAATAATCTTGCTCAAGCTCTTCCAAAAAATTGAACAGAAAAGAATGCTACCAAACTCATTCTATGAAGCCAACATCATCCTAATACCAAAACCAGATAAAGATACTACGAAAAAAGAAAATTACAGATCAATAACTCCAATGAATATAGATGCAAAAATCCTCAACAAAATACTTGCAAACAGAATCCAAAAGCACATTAAAAGAATTATACACCATGATCAAGTAGGTTTTATACCAAGTGTGCAAGGGTGGTCAACACAAGAAAATCAATTAGTATAATAAAAAACATTCACAAATTGAAGTAGAAAAATCACATGATCAGGAAGCAGATGTGGTTCAACCAGTTGGGCGCCAGCCTACTACATGGGAGGTCCCAGGTTCGAGTACTGGTGCCTCTTAAAAGATGAGCAGATGCTGCCCCTGCTGCAATAAGCAGATGCCACAAGCCAAAAGACGCCACAGCATGTGGCGAGCGAATATGGTTCAGACAATTGGGCACTCGCCTCTCAGGTGGGAGGTCCTGGGTTTGATTCCCAGTGCCTCCTGGAGAAGGCAAGCAAACAATGAGCAGATAGATGAGAGAACCATGGGGGAAGGGGGGGTTAAATAAAGAAAAGTAAAGTAAATATCTTTCTTTTAAAAATCACATGATCCTGTCGATTGATTTAAAAAAAAAAAAAAGGCATTTGACAAAATACAGCACCCTGTCTTGATAAAAACACTCCAGAAGAAGGACTAGAAGGACGTTTTCTCAATACGATAAAGTGCATATATGAAAAATCTACAGCTAGCATTGTACTCAATGGTGAAAGACTGAAAGCACTCCTGCTGATATAAGAAAAAAGACAAGGATGCCCACTGTCATCATTATTATTCAATATTGTGCTAGAAGTTCTAGCTAAAGCAAATAGGCTAGACAAAGAAATAAAAGGCACCCAAATAGGAAAAGAAGAAGTAAAACTTTCACTATTCACTGATGACATGATCCTCTATCTAGAAAATCCTGAAAAATCCACATCAAAACTACTAGAATTAATGGACAGATTCAGCAAAGTGGTGGGATAAAAGATTAATATGCAAAATCAATAGCGTTTCTACACACTACTGATGTGTAATCTGAGAAGGAAATCAGAAAAAAAATTCCATTTGTAATAGCAACTAAAACAATCAAATTATTAGGAATAAATTTAACCAAGGGCATAAAGGACCTGTATTCAGAAAACTACAAAAAACATTGCTAAAAGTAACTGAAAAAGACTTAAATAAATGGAAGGACATTCAGTGTCATGGACTGGAATACTAAATATCATTAAGGTGTCAATTCTACACAAACTGATTTATAGATTCAACAGAATCCCAATAAAAATCCCAACAGCCTTTTCTGCAGAAATCGAAAAGCCAATAATAAAATTTATTTGGAAGGGTAATGTGCCCGAATAGTTAAATATTACTTAGATGTAAGAAGGAATGCAGTATTAACACATGGAACAACATGGATGAAATCTTGAGGACCTTATGTTTAGTGAAGTAAGCCAGTCACTGAAGGACAAATATTACATGACCTCACTGATATGGTTGAAGCAAACTGAGAAGACTCATAGAGCTAGAGTCTGGAAGACAGGTTATCAGGAGACAGAAAGGGAGTAGAGCATGGTGAACTGATGCTCAATTATGGGCAAAACCTATGGTAAGGCAGAAGCGGGTGGCTGGGCAGTAGATGGGAGTAATAGTAATGTAGTGATGTGATTAGGGTCGATGGTGCTGGACTGTGAAGGGGATTAGGGTGGGGGGGTTTGGGTTGGACTATCCATGGAACTTGGAGGAGGGCTGGAGGAAGGAACAGGTGAACTCTAGGGATTGTATGTCTGGTTAAATCTACAATGGTGGGAATGTTCTTTTGGCAAATATAGCAAGGGAGGGTTACTTTGCAGGGCAACGGGGTGGGCGATATGAAGGATAGGGCATATCTGGGGCATGCCTCTATGGAATATGAAATAGTGTGTAATCTCAGTGGGTGGGGACCCACACAAAAAAAACAAGAAGAAGTAATTAAACTCCCATATTGGGAAATCCTGTTATGTTCTCAATTAGAAGGGCAAGAATCTCTCAAGAGATTCTAGTAAAAGAAAACAGACCAATATGACTAGCCCGCAATATTACTGCATGTGAATATGAACCTCATTCAAAAATTGAAACTTAATGGTTACCATGGGCTCTGAGGGTAGGGGGAGGGAAGACTGGAATAGATGGAACACAGAATTTTTAGGGCATTGGAATTGTTCTGTATGATCTTGCAATAATGGGTATAGACCTATAAAAATGCACGGTGCAAAACGTAAACGACAATGTAAACCACTGACCATGGTTAACAGCAAACCTTCAATATTTGTGCATTAACTATAACAAATGTACCATTCACATGTAAGTGTTATTAATAGGGGAGAATGGGAGAAGGGGAGAGCGTTGGGTATATGGGAATCCCCCATATTTTCAATGTGAATTTTCTGTAACCTAAACATACGGAAGAAATTGTCACTGTACATTAAAAAAACAGACCTTACAGTGATGAAAGACACAATGAACCAAATAATTTATCTTTATTTTTTTGTATTTTCTTATTACTATGTCTTATTTACTTAATATTAATTGTTTTTTTTTTTTTTTTTGCTTTGTTTTGGGGGGGTTTGGAATGCAGAAGGGTCACAACTGTGGCAGGGGAGGATCACTGGTGTGGGGTGTCAGTGACGGATGGATGTGTGGGAAGGAGTATACTTGGGGCATGCCTCCAAAGCATATGAATATGTTCAAGTGTTTATGGTGTGTAGTCTTGGTGGTTGGAGACCCAAACAATAACCCACAGAATATTGAATTCCTATCCTGGAAGTCCTGCTGCATTCTCTAGTAGAGCGACAAGAATCCCCCAAGTACGTGGGCAGTGCCTAGCAAAGGAGGACAGACCATTAAGCCAGGACCTTGATATTGATGGTTGTACTTATGAACTTCCTCTTGTGAAATTGAAAATTAGACTAATATTATAACTTGCCTAAGAGTCACCTTCTGAAAGGCTCTTTGTTTCTCAAATGCCACATTTGAGAGGCCACCTCTCTCTGAGCCAAACTCAGCATGCAGATTCACTACCTTCCCCTTCTTCTTCCCACCCCTGGAGTGGAACATGATTCCTGGGAATAAGCTTCCCTGGCACTGAGAGATTATTACCAAGCGCCGATTAGCAATGTATCCGGAAAAAGACCTTGACCAAAAGGGGGAAATATTAAATACAAATGAGTTTTTATGGCTAAGAGATTTCAAGGTGAGTTGGGAGGTCATCCAGAAGTTATGCTTATGCACGTCTCAGCAGGATCTCACTGACTGCCAGAGTGAACAGTGCCTCAAACAGCAGAGCTCCTGAGGGATCTAGAGACATCTTGACACTATAATAAGCAGGGTAGACAATCTCAGGAATTTGGCACCCTGTCATTGGGGCTTACTTTGGAATTTATGCTCCCCAATGTAATATAACAGAGTTAGACTCATTTGTGATTCCCTACACATGGCTCTTCTGCCTCATTTATTTGAACCTATAAGTAGCACTATACATATTAAATATATCTCCAAGAGACTTGGCTCTCTGATCTGTTCATGTGCCAGCTGAGCCTTGAATCTCAACAGAGTTGCAATACCTACTCTCCAGTTCATTGACTCACCCAGGAAAACAAAAGGATGACAATAGACAATGCCCATCCCAAAAAAACAGAGTATCTATGAATGCAGGCAGGCCAGTTCCATCCATCTGCCCGATGGGATCTAGGCTCCCTCTCATTCAGAAACAGAGAGGGTATCACTATCCCCAAATCCTCAGGATTGGGGAATGAATAATGGACTAAAATAGACTTATTATTTTATTATAGACTTATTATTATTCTAGCAATGGAAGAACTTCTAACACTAACATAAAGACAGTGGCCACCAGAGTATTTGAGGGGAGGGAGAGGGAAGAATTGGTGCAACATAGGGCATTTTTTTGGACACTGGAATTGTGCTGCATGACATAGCAATGATGGATACAAGCCAATATACATTGTGTCAGAACATATAAAATTGTGCAGTGCAGAGTATAAACTATAATGTAAACTACAGACCATAGTTAGGAGCAACGCTTCAATATGTGTTCATCAATTGTAACAAATGTACCACACTAATGAAAAATATTGTTAATGGGGAAAAGTGGGGTAAGGGGAAGATATGGGGTATATGGGAATGTCCTCATATTTTTGATGTAACATTTATGTAATCTAAAGCTTCTTTCAAAATAAAATTTTAAAAAAGAGCCAAGCTTTAATTTAGTGATAAAATGAAGTTTTATCGCAACATTACCTGTCGACTAATGTTGGCAGGAGTGAATTGGTTAAGAATAGGTTGCAAGCCTGTAGCATCAGCAGCTGTTCGATAATCTAATCGATAATCCATAAAAATAGTAATTGGAGTAAGTTTGTCTCTAAATTCAGATTCATCCTGGAAATGAAAAAAAAAACAACAAAAAAACCTTCAAATTAACAACAAGATCAGCATACACTAACTGGAGAAATCCATACATGTACAACCCAAAGGCAGCTGTATTTATTATCCATCGATCCTTCTGTTCTTAAAAAAAAAAAAAAAAAACGTTCTGAAAAAATTATACTTACATCAGTATAGAGTATCCAAAAGATTGTTATTATCTACTGAGAAATCTTAATCAATTTTTGCTTTATGATATTTGATTCAAAGAAAAATTTTAAGTTTGCCACCCCCTTTATTGCTTTCAATAGTTTTAATATACTTGCATATGCATGTTCTTCAATTTTACTCTTCTTACTTTGGTTACTTAAAATGAGATCGTATGTAGTTTTATATGATTTGGCATCTGTTCAACACTTTGTTTCTTAGATTCACCCATGCTATTGCATGTTAACAGGTTTATTCATTTTCACTGTTGCATAATATTTCATGATATATACCACAATTTATCCATTATCCTGTCAATGGTTAGTTACTGTTTTGAGGTTTTTTGTTTTTCTATTTTGCTATCAAACACCAAAAAATGTTGTAATGATTATTCTTATACATAGTGTTACGTCAATTTTTAGAATAAGATTATTTTCCAAAGTTGTCAAAGCAATGTTAACATAACTTTAGGATAAACCCAACCTGGTCTTGTTATCTTTTGATAATAAACTGCTAGGACTTAGTTTGCTCATATTTAGTGTAGTGATTTCACATCTATGACTTTGTATAAGACTGGCGTGAAACTCTCCTTTGTATTATCTTTGATAGGTCTATGTTTTAGGTTTATACTAGCCTCAAAGAATGAGTTGGAAATATTTTCTGTCTTCTATTCTTTGGAAGTTTAATACTGGAGAGTCTCATTCTTGAAAGTTTGGGAGCTATCTAGGCCTGTGTTTCTTTTGTGTAAAGATTTTTTGTGTGTAAAGATTTTTTTTTAACTGCCAATTCAATTTTTAAAATGATAATAGGATTATTCAAGTTTTCTATTTCTTCTTGTGGCAGTTCTGTTATCTTTTTCTAAGAATCCATGTTTTTTCTAAATTTTCAAATTTATTGTCACCAGGTTATTCATAATTGTCTGTTAATCTCTACCTTTCTTATTTGTAGTTACATCCCTTTCAATCCCTCATTCTGTCAGACTTTTTTTTCCTTCATTTTTTTTCTTGATCTATCTTTCCAAAGTATATTATTTTGGTTTTGTCAACCTTCATTGTATGTTTGTTTTTCAATTGATTAATTTCTGCTTTTTTCTCTTTCCTTCTACTTTTCTTGGGCTTATTCTGTTGATTTTTTCTAAATAAATACTTAAGTTGTACTTTTTTTTTATATATACCAGAGCTGAGGATTGAACGACCTTATAAGTGGGAAGATGGCTTTCAACCACTGAGCTACATCAGCTCTCCTGAGTTGGTTTTTTCATTTGTTTTGCTTCTTGTTTTTTTTTTTTTTTTTTTTTTTGGTTTGTTTTTGTTTTTTGGAGGCATCAGGGACCGAACCCAGGACCTCCCATGGGGGAAGAAGTGGGTGCTCAACCACTTGAGCCACATCTACTCCCCTTAAGTTGTACATTTAGTTCACTAATTTGCTGTCTTTGCCCTTTAAAAAAAAAAGCAATTAAGAGTATACACTTACCTTCACATTCTGTTTGTGATATCCACACATTTGATATGTTTTATTTTCAATATTATTCAGTTATGAGTAAATTTCCATTATGATCTCTTTTTGACCCTCAAGTTATTAGTTACTTAAAAGTAGATTTCTTAATACCCAATTTTTAAAAATTTATTTCTAAAAAATTGAATTGATCAGAGAACATGTTCCCTATGAAATCAATTTTTTGAAAATTGCATATACTTCCTTTTGATCTAACATTATTAACTTATATTTACTCTAATTATTAGTGCTGGGTTATATATATGTCCATTAAATCAAGCTTGTTAATTGTGTTATTTCTTCTAAACTTTTACTGTTTTTGTCTTATTTTTCAAATTGTCATCCTTTATCTAAACATTTTATACACATTTAAATTCTCTAACTGATGGTAGTATCTCAAGCCTTTGCAGGTCTAAAAATCTGGGATTTGTTTCTTCTAGTACTTGCTTCCTTGGGTGTTTGATGTTTGTTTTTATGAATTCATATTTGATTGGACTTAACCTGTGGAAATCATGGGACTCATATTTGCTTTTGCTGTAGTCAGGGTACATTTCTGTCCTAGAAACATTTTAGTTTCATTCAAGTGTCTGGCATAAATGCAGAAGTCTCAAATTCAGATCCCTGGTTTGCAGAAAGCCCCAGATGAGTCTAAATCCCAATGCTGGTGTCCGCAATTATTGCTCACCCTCACTTAGCCTCCACTCCTCGCTAGCAAAACCAGCATGGACATTTGCTTACAACTCAAAATTTAGATTTGGCCATGGGAATTTTTTAGTTGTTGGTTATTTTTTTACCCTGAAGTTTTCCTTTGCTTTGAGAATCCAGCATTATTTTAAAAACATGGATATCAGTAATTTATTCTACAGTTTTGTTGTGAAAAGGCCATTCAGAAGATCTAGTCTGCTAGGCATAGAAGTCCATTATGACTCAGGAGCGACACTAAAATATCCAGTTTTCTCAAGTCTATTTTTCTGTATTTTTCCTTGTGATTTAATACCGAAAACTTTACAGAAAGTAAAAATTTAGATAAACAAGAGAACAATTAATGACTAAAAAGAAAAGAAAAGTATCTGTTACCCGCAGATAGGCTATCAGTTCTTCACACTGCATCTGTCCTTCCCTTGAAATCGTCATGTTCTTGGAGTGACTTGGGGACCTGTTATGGAGAAACAGTGCCCGCCGAATTGCTCCCTTTTGCTTGAGTTTATCCAAAAGAAGCTCCACTTGGAAGTCTATACAAATCAAAGAATATATAACCAACATATTCTTTACAGACTTAGATACCTGGAGTTTTCATGTAAATAGAGATATTTATTTCTGAAGTAGTAATGTGCTTCTAATTCATTATAAAAATGTCTCATATATTGTAATGAGACCACCAACAATTTCACTGAGTAAATATATTTAATAATTTTAATCCAACGTAGTGCCATATATTAATTCCAGACAACAGATAACGTTGGTAGTAAAACAATTATCAGATTGAGGAATGAACAAACATAAGGGGCAATTACAACTATGGACTAAAGTAGACTTATGATTTTTCTGGTAATGGAAGAACATGTAACACTGATATAAAGACAGTGGTCACCAGAGGTTCTTAGGGGAGAAGAAGAAAGAATAGGGGTAACATGGAGCATTTTGGGGACACTGAAATTGTTCTGCATATATTGAAATGATGGCTACAAGCCATTGCACATTTTGTCAGGACCTATATAATTGTGTAGTGCAAAGTGTAAACCATAATGTAAACTATAGACCATGGTTAGGAGCAATGCTTCAATACATATTCTTCAGTTGTAAGAAATGTATTACACTAATGAAAGATGTTAATGGGGGAAAGTGTGGGAGGGGAAGGGGATGGGGGATATGGGAATCCCCTCTATTTTTGATGTAATATTTATGTAATCTAAAGCTTCTTTAAAAAGAAAGAAAATAATAGTGCAAAAAAATTATCAGAGGCAGAAGAAATTTTTTTCTTTTAATTTAAGCTGAGGAGGAAGTTCTGAACATGAAATATATGTGAATTATGACTGTCACTATTACTGCTACAGTAAGACTCTTCTGATTGTGATAAAGAAATATTTACTAACATGGACCCACACCATTATATAAACACTTGGTAAATGAACAATATGCATTACTTGCAACTCCTGCTTCCAATGTAGCTGTCACATCAAATTATCAGGTAAATATATCCCTCATGAAACACATGACTACATATAGTTTAATGAGTCAGGAACCATCTCAAAGTGAACATGCAGCCAATAGTTTGAAGCATAGTTGTTAGAACAATGGTTTTTCTTTACGTGGTTTCTTCAAAGGAGGTTAAGAGTACAGACCTTTAAGACCAAGTTTCTCTAAATGCTGAACTTTGTTCCAAATTTAATTGAAAATCCTGGGTTATTTTGGTTCCAATTCTGTTCTATGCAGCCACACTGCCCTCCTTGATGTTTCTCAAGGACATTAAACATGGTCTTCTTGCAAGTCCCATTTCCCCTGCACAAAATACTCTTTCAGATATCTGCTAGTTACCTCATTTCCTTCAGGTCTTTACTGAAAAGTTTATATTTCTGATGAGCCTGGCTACTTCCACAACAAACACACACCCAATAGTTTTATTCTTCTTCCCAGCTTTATTATTGTTCCTTAGCACTTGTCATCATCTAATATACTATCAATTCTTATTTCACTCACCTACTTTGCTCTCAGGGCTACATACATCATTTTTAGGATAGGAATAGTAGAGTTAGAATTTTCTGTGTGGCCTAAATTTAGTGGCTAATACATCCCTTTGTCCCACTATTCCTGAACCACCTCTACTCCTGAGATTGTTGGGGAAACAAAATATAAACTTCTCAGTAGATAATCTACTTATCAGCAATGACACTGACTTCCCCTAGAACTGCTTGACTTTCTGAAGGCTGTATGTTTACCACTCACTAGACCATTCTGCTCATAAAATCAATAAATAAAAGCATTATTTCTGAATTGGCTTAAGGGTTTCTAAACAAAGTAATTAGATTGTAACTTTAATGTTTTTAAACATAAGCATTCAAGTAAAGAAAAATTCAAATAACTATTCAAATATCCTAAAACAATTTTTAAAATTTTATGTAATTTTAAAGAAAATTTTCTATAGTATAACTTACTAAGTTTCCTGGGGAGTGCTCCTTTGCCATTGGCCTTTAAGCAGAACCTGACGTTAAAACTGTGGAAATATGATAACTATATGTAAATCCTGCAATCCAATTTAGATATATTTTGAGTACCACCCAAATCTCATGTTTCTAATCCAGAATTTACATTGTAAAGCCTTACATCTTTCTTTACGGCTTAACATTATTCTTAAAACATGAAAATATACAGAACAAGCTATCTCATCCTTTAGTAACTTAAGCACATTTTCTTTCATGGTACCTTGAGGAGAGAAAAAGACAGACAGGAATATCCTAACCCTCTCTAATTTACAAAGCCTGTTGATAAATCTAAATGACAGAAATGAAGGTAGAGATTTAAATAACATCTCATTTATTAAAAAAGAACCCACAGAAGGTTCATTTATTAAACAAGCTCCTTTATAGAGCAGTGTTTTTCACAATTCATTAACAGGTCATAAAATTAGTTAAACATATTGTATCTAACATTTTAAAAAGTAAAATAAAAATGACAAGTATGAAGGGTAAGTATGATTTCATGAAGCTTTTGTTTCAATTTGTGTTTACTGGGTTATGATGAAAAATGTAATTCTTAGTAGATGCTAACCTCAAAAACATTAGAAAACTACTGCTTCGGTGCATTTTGAAGCCTTTGAGTTATTAGGATAATTATAAGCCTATTCTTAGCAACTTCACAGGAACATGCAGGGTGAGTGAAGGGAAGGAAGGCTGTAAAACTTGAAGCCAAAATCTTGAAAACAACTTCTATGCCAATCACAAAAAATGAAGACCAAATATCACTGAATTTTTAATATAATACAATGGAAAAATAAAATTCTTAAAAAACTCAGGAAAAAAAATTTTCTCATTAGCTCTTTTGAAGTAAAAATTTCCTAGCTTTCAATCATTCTAATCTTCATATATACATTATGATTTCTCTTTGCAAAAAGAATTTGAGCAGTTTGCCCCAAAATGGGGTATTCAAGGTGATTTTAATAGTTTGTGGGTCAAAATTTTTTTGTATCAGAAAAATCCTGGTTTCTCTAGTTTCTTTTTAAATATTTTAAGAAAAAAAGCCTGTGAATATAAGAAAAAAAATCTTAAGAAAATAATTATAAAAGTAGAAAGAAGATACAGTAAACATCATGAAATTAATATAAGAATGACAGACACTTGAGAAACCTTGGACTGGAGAAGAATTCAGGCACTGGACTTCCCAAAAAATATTACATTTTTCTTTAGAAAATAGTAAAGGAACACATAAAAGACCAATATATTTGAGCAAATAATTTTTTCATACTTAGTTATTCAGATATTAAATCAGAAAAAGAAAATTAAAATGTTTATGGACATGTTTAAAATTAAATATAAATATGAATTCTGAGATCTTAGATCCTTCTTAATAAACTCATGGAGCATAAATAATTTTCTTAAAAGTAAATTTTATACTAGTATTTCTGGAGCCTTCTAGATGACTCCAATCTATAACATGAAAATAGAATGTATCTACTTTATCAATATTTCGCTCCCCACCCCCATTTTCAACTACTAATTTTCAATTGTTTCCATGATCATTGAACCAATAATCACAAGATAATTATTATTAAGGAAATGCCCTTACCAGGAAACTTTGAGAGCTGTGCCAGGTAGTAGGCAGGTTTTATTGTCTTGATTTAAAATGCTAGGATACACATCAAGGCCAGCATTTATGGTGATGACTGGTCTGGCCCTGGTTAAAAAACAAAACAAAAGAAAAAAGGAAAGAAAAGTTATTTTTTTTTTTAATGTTAGATTGATTCAAGCATTTTTAGGTTCACATTAAGCGCATATGCAGTGCAATGTCTATTAAAGCATTCTTTATAACATAAAAAATGGAATCTCCCCTTTCTCACACCATATAAAAAAATTAACTCAAAATGAATCAAAGAAGAAACAGGACTATAAAACTCCTAAAACATAGGGAATTATGTTTGGGACCTTGTGTTAGGCAATGGTTTCTTAGACTTTATACCAAAAGCACAAGCAACAAAAGAAAAATTAGATAAATGAGACCCCATCAAAATTAAAAACTTTCGTGCATCAAAGGACTTCAGCATGAAAGTAAAAACAATGTAAGAATATAGAATATTCTATATACTATAGAATATGAGAAAATATTTGGAAACCACATATCCGATAACAGATTAACATCTAGAATATATAAAGAAATCCTACAACAATAAAAAGACAACCCAATTTAAAAATGGGCAAAAGACCTGAATAGACTTTTTTCTCCAAAGAGGAGATACAAATAGCTAAAAAGCACATGAAAAGGTGCTCAACATCATTAGTTATCAGGGAAATTCAAATCAAAACCACGCTGAGTATACCATTTCACACCCACTAGAGTGGCTACTATTGGGAAAAAAACACAATAGATAATCACAAGTGTTAGAGAGGATGTACAGAAATAGGAACACTCATTCATTGCTGGTGGGAATGTAGAAATGGTGCACCTGCTGTGGAAGATACTTTGGCAGTTCCTCAGAAAGCTAAACTGTCTTCCATATGACCCAGCAATCCCTCTACCAGATATAAATCCTGAAGAATTGAAGGCAGGGACTCGAATAGTTCTCTACACAACATTATTCACAATTGCCAAAGATGGAAGCAACCCAAGTGCCCATCAACCGATGAATGGATAAAGAAAATGGGGTATATACACATAACGGCACAGTATTCAGCATTAAAAAAGAATGAAGTTCTGATGCTTGCGACAACATGGATGAGCCTTGAAGACATTATGTTGTGTGAAATAAGTCATACATAAAAGGACAAATATTATATGATCTCACTCATAAGAAGTAATTATAATAAGCTAACTCACAGTGTTAGAATCTAGTATATAGGTTACTAGTATATAGGGGTAGGGAATGGGGAGTTAATGCTTCAATTGTACAGAATTTCTATTTGGGTTGACTGTAAAATTTTGGAAATGGATGGGATGATGGACATAGTAGCACAACATTGTGAATATAATTAACACCAATGAAGTATATATCTGAATAGGATTAAAGGTGAAATTTTTAGGTTGTATATATATTACTAAAATTTTTTTTAATTTAAAAAAAATTTAGAAAATTACCTTCCAAATCAAAGGGGGGGGCATTACTGAGACAACTGAAAAAACTGGAATATGGACTATATGCTTTATATCAATGTTAAATTTCTTGAACTTGACAGCTGTACTTATGGTAGTTACATAGTAAGTATCCTTGTTCTCAGGAAACATACCTGGAAGTAAAGTGTTAGATGAGCAATCTACTCTCAAAAGTTTAGATAGATAAGTAGTTCGAGAGAGACGAAAAAAGAAAGAAAGAAAGAGAGAGAGAAAAAAATGCCACAAAATGCCAAAAGTTGGTAAATCTTGGTATCTGGATGAGGTGGTATATTGGAGTTCTATGTGTTATTTTGTATTGTTTTTGCAACTTTCCTGTAAGTTTAAAGTTATTTGGGGGGGAGGGAGAAATAAAGAAATAAAGATAGCATAGAAACCACCTGGATGTAGGTTTTCCCAGGACTGTCTTAATTTTAGCACCTTAAGTCCCACATCCCAGGAAGCCCTTTGGTCTTGGATGAGGACAGATGGTCACAACACTTGAATTCAGTCCATTAAAGCAGGATTGGTGAAAAAAAAAAAAAAAAAATGAGGGATAACTACCTAATATAATACAATACAAAGAGAAAAATGAGGGCTGTAAAGCCATCTGTGATGATGTAGAATGATCTCTAAGATATATCCAAGGTATTATTTTAGTAAAAGAGAAAAAAATACAAAGTACAACGAAGTACATGCACATTCACATACACATGATTTTTTTATACAAAGAATATTTCTGGTAGGATATACAAATAAACTAGTGAATGGTGTAGGCTAAAGTATATATTTTTTATTGTATGCCCTTTTTGTACTGTTTGAATTTTTACCATGTACATGTATTATTTCATTAACAATTTAAAACACTAAAACAGTAGATTAAAATAAACACAGTTTTCAAAAGCTCAGATGCACAGGTTTAAATATTGTAGGCTCAGGTCAGTGTACCCGTCTCAAAAATGGTAAGTCCCTGGAATCTGTAAGTACCCACACTGTCCCTTAAGTTGACCCATAGAAAACTCTATTCCACAGCACCAAAGCTAGCTTTCCTGCCATTTATAAACACAGCCCATATTAATGTAAACATCTTAATCTACTTTGGATGCCAGATAATATTCTAAGGCATGAGGAATGATGAAATACAGAAAATGACCAGGAAACTGAATGAAGTTGGGAATTAAGATTTGTGAATTTATACGTATTTCTCTAATAAGAATATCTACTTCGGGACTCATTACATACTGCCCTCATAGTCACAAAATACTGTGGCAAAAAACACCAACTTAATTTCTTGCTTCTTACAGGTAAATTTAAACTAACACCATCTTTAAAAAGAGATTTAAAACAGAATACCTTTGAACATAATTTAAAGAACAAAGGGAGTAATTCCTGAAAGCATTTCTAAATTTTAAAAAAATCTATAGCTGTCTCTTCTTTGGGACATCTTTGTATAAATACTATGTGCCTGCAGTAAATCTTAAACAGAAAGAACAAACAACTTTCATCATTACTTCAACAAGATTAAACCAAAATTCTAACACTGATACTTAACTATAAAACATTCAAATAATTCAGAATATTCCTGCATTACATGATATGGAAATATACTCACCTATATAAAACAGCTCGGTCCACACCAAAAGCTCCTACAATTAAATCTTGAGAGAGTGCAAATAATGTTAATAATGACTTTCATAGTCATATATCATTCTACATAACCTTCAATGCATATAATATTTAGACATCTTCTAAAAACTATTCTTCATTAAGTAGTTGTAATAGAAGATCTAAAAAGCTAAAATATATGAAAATTGGAAATAAGTTATAGTCAGTGACAAATCCTCATCATAAAATTAGGTTTTCATCCAGGTAGATGAGAATTTTTTTTATGGATATTTAATAAAAATCAGTAACAAAATAAGGAAATGTACACTCTCCAAACATAGTCCCAACAGAAAAACTTTATAGCTGCCTATGGGTTTTATAATCTCAAAATGCAAAACAAAAAAAGCAAAATGCAAATACTCAGAATATGCCAGCTGATAGTATTCAAATCAGCAAGAACAGAATGCATTCATTTATATATATATAGCTGGTATAAATGGTTCACCATTTGGAAAAACTGAAATCTGAGTTCCATCTCACACTATATAAAGCATTGCCAAAAGTTAAAAAAAAAAAAAAAAAAAGAATGAAAGAAAGAAAAATAATATCCTGATAGAAAAGGAGAAAAAGACATACAAGGAAATTCACTAAGAAAGTATATGCCAAAAGCAAAAATGCCACAACAAATGAACAAAATATGTAACTTAAAACAAAATAACATTTTCCACCTATCAAACAGTTAAAATTATTTGAAAAGAAACAAAAGATGATACCCAGTGTAAGCACAAGTATGGGAAAATGATTATGCTCAATGACTTCTAGTGAGTGTTTTAAAAAGCTGACAAAACCTCCTTTTGGAGGGAGTGGGGTTGTAATTTGACAATGTTTATAGCCTTAAAAAAAAAAAAAAAAAAAAACCGCAAGCCTTTTACAGAGCAATTTTAGAATTCTGTCCTAAGGAAATAATCGGAGGTATGGACCAGAATTATATTCAGATATTTTCCTCTGACTTTTCATTAGACTTTATATCATAAGCTCCCAGGAAACAGAGCTGTCTATCCTTTATGCCCCTTCAGTGATGAGAACAGTACCCTGAAAATAGGAAGGGCTTGATCAATACTTGAAACACTGAATTGAAATTATTTAAAATATAAATCAAGAGAGCAGCAATACTATTTCCTATAAGGGCTGAAAACTCTAATATCTATATGTGTATTCTATTTATAGGAAAGCACCTGGATATCCATTTTTGTCTATATCTGTGGCTCCTTTCATTGAATAGCCAAAGCTTGGTGGCATGCTCCGAGCAGCCCACTGGCCCTCGAGGACTTGCGATGGCACTGCATTCAAGCCCGAAGGTCTTCCATTGAAGATATAAACAATTCCTTTTTTATCTTCACCCCCATATGGAGCAGCAATTGCAATATCTGTAGGGAAAAAGTATAGTAAAAGAGAGGAGAAGGAAGAAGAGGAAAGAAAGAAAAGAAGGGGAGAGGAGGAATGAGAGGAATAAGGGGAAGGGGGAAGAGGGTAAGGAGGGAAAGAAGAAATCTTAGTAGTTATAATGATGTCTGTGGAGAAGATCCTAATAGTTACAGAACCCATTGATCATGATAAGTATATATTCAAAGTTCAGCAGGGTTCACTTTATTCAAAAGCTTGTATCTAGGAGATTCAAGAAAAAATGTGTAGTAATTACACTAATTGAGAGCCACATATTCTGGATCAGACCTTGAGCAAGTCATGTAAACGTTTCTGGGCTTCAACTGTCTCATCTTTAAAATTGTGGGGATGGGGGTAGGGTGGGGGTGGGGAGGATTGCCAAAAGATTTATCTCTTTAATTCTAGCTCTCAAGATTCTTAATTTATTTAGTTTGACCATTTGAAGCTGGGTGGATCTCAGAAAATCTTGTTCTTAAAGCCAATCCATTCCTGTGCATGTAAACCTATTGTAGGTGGGAACTTTTAATTAAATTACTTCAGTTAAGTGCCTTTGATCAGATTGCAGTACTCAGGGGGTCTTAATCCTCTTACTGGAGTCCTTTATAAAATAAAGGAATGAAAGCCACAGACACAGAAAAAAAGCTGCAGAAGCCGAGAACCCAGAAGCTGAGAGAGAAGGCCCTGGGGACTGGAAGCGGGAATCGAAGGAACACAGAGGCTGAGAGGAAGCCACTTTAGCCTGAAGCTGAAAGAGAGGAGACCCGGAGGAGAAGGCAGAGACAGGCAGAGCTGCCACTGTGTCCCGCCACATGACAGGAGTCCAGGGTTGTCAGCAGCTGACCTTCACGGACAGAGCTTAGCCTGATGCCTTGATTTGGACATTTTTCCCAGCCTCAGAACTATAAGCTTATAAGTTAGTAAGTCCCATCGTAGAAGGCAACTCATTTCTGGTATATTGCATTGCAAGCCTTTAGCAAAACAAAACACTTAGGCACAGTGTTTGGTTGCTTTGGAGCAAAGTCAATCTGGCTCAGAAATTTGAAAGTTCTCATTTCATTTTGGTCTTGCTCAACTTGTATTGAAATAAATTTGAAATTCTTTAAGAAAAAAAATCAATAAATGATCACTCTGACCTTTCCTATCTCTAAAATATATTACAATCCCCGGTAGCCTAATGGATAAGGCATTAGCCTCCTAAAATATATTACAAATATGTCTGCTTCTCTCTCTCTCTGTTGTTACCACCCTAGACAAACAACTCTCATCTTTGGCATGGACCCCCCCAAAAGAAGCAGCCTTCTAAGTAGTACCCCACTTCTACTCTTGGCCCTATAATCCATTTTCCTTCAAAGTGCCAAATGTTAAATAGATCACGTCACTCCCCTTCTTAAAACCCTTAGATTATTTCATACTTCATTTAGAAGATCTAACCCTTACCTGGTTTAATCACTGCTTACCTTGCAAACCTCATTCCCACCCCCAAATTCTTATCTTCATCACTCTTCCCAGCACCCTTGGCCTTTTTTTTTTTTTTTTTTTCTTCTGTTTCTTAACCATGCCAAGCTATTTTCCATCTCTGGGCTTATACTTGTTGTTTGCACTGCTTGAACAGCTCGTGCTCTAGGGTGCTTCAAGCTTCCTTCCTTATGTCCAAGACCCTCAGAGGTCTTCTCTATCCACCATATGAAGCAATGCACGCTCCCCTCTTGAACCCTAGCCCCCTATCCCGGCCCTCTCTATCATGTTAGACTACTTTTTTCCTTTTGTAAACCCCACAACCTTTATTACTATCGATCTTTCTATTATTTGTTTACTTACTCCATAGCTTCTTCACAAAAATGTAAGCTTCATAAGAGCAAAGATGTATCTATCCTGCCTATCACTGGCCTTAACACTAGCCGTACCAAACTGCCTCAGTTTCCTTAATCTACTCAAAATGTTTTATGCTTCCTCAATGAGGCATCCTGAGACATCAAAGACACCTTGATGACGTATCCTTTATGAAACCATTATGCCCAGAGAGATCTCAAATACTGTGATGATCATTCTAGTGTTTGCTTCCATGTATGCTGCTCTGACTTAATACTGAATTCCTTAAGGACATGTATGAGCTGTGATTTGTCCCCTTATCTTCAGCACCAAGAACACTGTTTGGCCTGTAGGGCCACCAACTAAGAATTTGTTAAATGAATTAGCGTAAGAAAGTTCTGGTAATGGGTGGTGTTGACAGTAATAAAGTAGTGTGAATTAACACCACTGAATTATGTACTTGATAGTGGTTAAAGTGGGAAATTTTATGTTGTATACATCTTACCACAGTAAAATTTTTTCAAACCTACAGAACTGTATAACATAAAGAGTATAAATTATGGAGTTTAGTTAATAATATAATTATAATAATACTGGTTCCTCAATTATAACAAATGTACCACACCAATGCAAATGTTAATAGGGAAAACCGGTGGGGGTGGTATATGGGAACTCTGTACTTTCTACATGACTTTTCTGTAAACCCAAAACTGTTCTAAAAAATAAATTTAAAAACTATAATTCCCCAACAGAAGATGGCGCTGTTGTTAAAAAAGTATTCAGTCAAAAGCCCTATTTTTTCCCCCACACAATCTACTTATTCCTTTTATCATTTTAATTGCTCTTCTCTATTTTTACTCCTTTCTTGAGGGGCATTAATGAAAACTGTACATAATTACCCAGGGTTATCTAAAAGTTCCAAGCCTGACTTTATGTTTTGTTTTTGGCATACATCTTGGTGATGCCTGGCATTGCCCTACAGGGAGTGGGATAAGAGGGAGTGAAGAGGAAGCAACACAGAAACAGTAGCACAGCAAGGCATGAATGTCATCAAGTGTGAATGAGAAAAATTCAGTCTATAACTAATAGCTAATTATCTATAGCTACATAAATACATTTTCACTAAAGATAATAGTGAATGTCTACTTGAGACAGTAAGAACCCAGGAAAAATCTTAGAGACCGTCTAGGTATTGATTATACAAAAAACCCAACAGTTCAACTCCCCATTGTGATCTCTAGAAAAGTTTCTAATATTCTTTTAAAAATTGGTAATTTGTCCTCTATAGTTCATGTTTCTGAAAAGTGCTATTAAAAAAAAGCCAACTTTGTTTTTCAAAGGTATCTACAGCTATTAAAACGAGACTATTATAAAACTATGGGCTTATACCTTTTACATGAAGGGAGCTATAACCTATTTCAGAATATGCTAGACAGCCAGAACAAAGTTATCACTTTAAAAATATTAACTGCAGATCATATTGCTGCCTTGGCAGTGGGCATGAGGTATACATTAGAGTCCGCACTGTCTTGACAATGTGCCTGGGAGCATTGCTTACACCTGCAGTCAACTGACAGTAGAGGGCACTGCTGCTCAGAAGGACACAGACAACCAGAAACTCGCTAATTAGCACTAGGCTCCATGGAAGTGCAGGTTCTTTCAGAAAGTACCTATTTCAACACTGATTTGAAACTAGGTAAATAATACCTCATGGGGGTCAATTTTTTTAAACTTTGCTGTCATTTTTAAGGAAAAAAAAGCAACATGCTTTTTAACCTGATGTATCACTTGCTGATACTCAATGCCTTCCAGTAAAGAGGCGTCTAATGAACTCTACAGGTGGGGTTATAGGATTTTTCCAGGTGGACAGAGAAAATGAGGGATGCATAGCTGCTGAACTTTGATCTTACCATTGAAGCCATCCTGGTCCAGATCTCCCAAGGGTGCTATGGCACTGCCGAACCTTGCAAAAACCTCAAACCCGTTCAGCTTTGTCGTCTGGAAGTCTCCTGAAGCTCTTTGCAGAGACACTGAGACCTGACCCACCTCCTGGAGTTTGCCATCAGAGCCACGATCCATGAAGAGAGGAGATCCAACAAACACATCTACGTAACTAAAAGCATAAAATATTTTTACCAAAGTAAAACCAAATTCCATCAATTAATAATCATTTTCCTCATCTATTAACAGTCATTTTCCATCTTCTTAAAACTCAATTTTCCTCTTCCCACAACCCTCAAAGCCAGACTGTAGCATAAAATGATTACCATAGTAGTTGTCACAAATTTAAGCCTTCCTTTGGCTCTGCTTAGAAACTATGAGTTATTCATGATTATTCTTTGATGGCATAAAAACTATTAAAAGAAATTAGGACCATCATAGAAGTATTCTAGTATTCATGATTCAAACTGGTTCATTAAATAGAAAGAAAATTAACAAGGGAAAGAGAAACAGAAGAAAAACTCTTTAGTTTTAATAAAGCATTCATAAATGGAAGAGAAAACGGTTTCTGGAAACATTTTTGCAAACTTACTCATCCCCATTAATGTCAGTGGCAGCTACAGAAAATCCGAAATATGCAGCCATCTGGATAATAAGATGAAAATGAAATGTTTACAGTTCATCCAACTAGTTTAGATAATTAACAGTTGTAGTATATTTTCAAATAGAAAGGGTTATTTTTATTCTCTGCATATTATGCTTCAATCCAAATTTCTTCTTTTGTTTATTCTACCAAAACAATGACAATCAGGGAATGAGGAATATTTCCCCAGATTTACAGGCAAAACATATTCCATTGCAAATATATAATTCCTATATCTTTTCAATGTCTTTAACACATGCCACTTAAGTCCAAGTACAATCAACTCTCCTTCCCAGCCTAACCTGTTATCTCTATTAACCAAAACGCAGCAGATAGAGGCACACTATCAGAAAACAGCCACAGACATTTAACTGAACCCAAGGAGTTATATATGGAGAGAAAATATGCACTGAGGATAGTAATAATTATTAATGAACAAAAGTTGGCTCTCCCTATGTAGAAATACTACTATGGCTCCTCTAAAGAAATTACTTTTGGAAAGCAGTTAGTTCTTGTCTCACTCTTCGATCTACAACTTGCCAGGTGGTTCTTCTTTTGAATTATACACAGTACAAATGTGCTGGGGTTTATGATGGGCTTTTTATGGATTAGGAGAAGGGATGTACTCTCCCCCATCACTGAACGCTGCCGGTCCTCACAGACAGAACAGCCTGGCTGGAAATAAATGTGAAAAAGGAAAGTTCCAAAGAAAGCCCAACATGTAAAACAAAACTAGGAGATGACAGATTAAAGATGAACTAAGGTAAATGAGTCAACAAACCAAAGAGTAAAGTTTAAGCAAGTCTTCCAAACTTTGATCAGCTGAGATATCAGGAGGGAATAATAAGGGAGATTCCAGATTAAGTATTTTGGATAGATACAGAGTAACTGAGAAAATGAAAGGCATGTTCTGTACTCAATTACAAGAGCAGAGCATATGCAATAATGTGTACTGGGTTTGGCGTACCAGGTTGATGTGCTCATTAGTTTAATGGAATACTGTTCCTGAACCTTAGTCTCTCAGAATGTTCACTCTGAAAGTGTAAAGAAAGGATAACATTCACTGAGTTACTGGGACAAGCTTTGTCTTGGGCATTGTGACTGAAATGTTTTCATTTGAGTCTCACAACAATCTTGTGAGGAAGTTTCCCTATTTCTATTTCTATAAATGAGAAATCAGATTAACAGCGGTAAATGCCTTACTTGGTGCAATAACAGAATGAACATAGAAGGGCTCGGGTATACCCTAATCCAAATCCCATTACCATGACCATCACCCCCAATTATAGAGAAAGAATAAAGAAAGCATCGTTGACTGTATATAGCATGATCCAGAGACTTTTACATGGGCAGCCAGGAAAAGCTGACTTTTTCATTACTAATCATTTCATTCTCTGAGACGTACTACGGAATATTATAAAAGCCTGAACTTGTAGAGAATGTGTGGTACTTAAAAGTACTACTTTCTGGGAAACGGATGTGGCTCAAGAGGTTCAGCGTCCATCTACCATATGGAGAGACCGGGGTTCGATCCCTGGTACCTCCCGGTAAAAAAAAAAAAAAAAAAAAAAAGTACTACTTTCTAATTGAAAAATGTTTTATTTCATGAAGTACAAATAAATGAAGTTTGCTTATAGCAACTATGCTACACACATCTGTGCCGTGTTTTATTATGCATCTAATAAAATTAAAAGACATGGATCATGTCTCAAAGGAGAATTCAAAGTCATCAGCAAAGAAAAGGGAAGTTTGTGTGCTTCTGTGTGCGACATGTAAGCAATTTGATTTTTATTTCCTAAAAACAAACAAAAGAACAGCCGTAATATATAATTCAAAATGGCTTTGCTCACACAAATTACTTTTATTAAAATGAAGGTGAAATATTTAAAGCCTATCTTGTATCTATAATACTGAATATTATGGAATCATTAAACCATTATGATATCTGCCAAAAAAAGTTTCAGACAGTAGGAGATGTTGACGATAAAATGTTAAGTAAAGCAAGATTACAAAATTAAAAACAGGGTATGTACCAATTTTTGTTTTATACAGACATACACACATAAAAGAAAAAGAAATACACCAAAATGATAATAATAGTTATCTGTTGATGGGGTTGTAGTTGACTTTTATATTTTTCATTACTTCCCAATTTTTCTCCAATTAATATATATTGTTTTTAAAATTTAGGGGAAAAAAACTATTTTAACAGCGTACCTGCTCGCCCGTGAAATTGTATAAGGAAGACATATTTTTCCCATCATAAATATAAACCTGTTCAGGAAAAAGAAAAGTACATGAAATGCAGTAAAATATAAGATAACCCAGCAATCTTTAAAAACACCTCTTACCAAATACTATTATTGTACACATTGAATGAATTGTATGCTTTGTTAATATGTACCAATAAAATAGATTTGTTTAAAAAAATAAAACAAAAAATAAATAAAAACACCTCTTAACTTTCCTACCATTCCTAAAGTCCTCGCTGCTCTTGGAACTCCTGAAACAAAGTCTGGGGGAGGGAAAAAAAAAAAATGTTACTCATTTTTAAGACCAAGACTGGACACTGCAAGAGGGAGTAGATATGCCAGGAAATAACAAGTGATTAAAACAACAACAAAAACCTGGTATCCCTTGGGAAGCGGCTGTGGCTCAATCAGTAGGGCTCCCGTTTACCATATGGGAGGCCCCGGGTTCGGTTCCCGGGGCCTCCTGGTGAGGGCGGGCCCGCCCGCGCGGCGTGGTTGGCTGACCCAGCGAGCACAAGCAGCAAGGGGGGGGATAAATGAATAAATAAATAAAATCTTTAAAAAAAAAAAGAACCTGGTATCCCATTCTAAATAACCCCAGCATTTTTTAACCATGAGATTCAATCTTTTAAAAATATAGAAAAATTGTTAGGATACTCAAAGAAATGCATGCTTGCCCTAAGGGCACTGGAATCCTGCTAGAAACTGAACAAATAAGATAAAAGGATCTAAGAATGAAGAAAAGCTGTATTTACACTAATGCAAAGTAATATAGAGTAAACTGAAAGGAGCTCGAGGAGGTTGTGGCACAGAAATGTGACCAAACTCACGTACAGTCTAGCATTTCTAAACTGAGCTCTGAAGGAAGAGGGATGCACACATCACAGATGCAGCCCTGGAGGCAGAAGTTTGCACATTATGCCTAAAGAAAGAAGAGACTAAGTTTCTCCAAGAGGAATGACTTTGTTGAAAGCAAGGAAGAAGGAGCGGGAGAAATAACTTAAAGTGCTGATGGTTGGAAGGGAGCAGAGGAAGAGGAAGAGAACACTGGCAGCAGCCAGCTCAATGTCAATGGCCACTACAGAGAGTTTGGACTCTTGTCAATACACTAACATTGCCCTCTTTCTGAGTTAAATTCCCTAACAATGGTTTCAAAACTCTTTAATTGTTGAAAGTTATCAATGCCACATGTTTCAAATGCTTAATTTAAATTACAAAAAAGGGTTTTTTTAAATAAAGTTGAAGAGCAACATACCATCTATGCCATCACCATTGAAATCTCCGACAGCTACCGAGTAACCTAAATGGAACCAAAGGTGAATCTCCATGAGGGCAGGAATGGCGGCTTACCATTAGCACACCAAGGAGTCAACTTTCCTTGAAAATATTTTCAAGTAACTCCTTTAATTAGGTAGGATTTTGTCCTCCAGGATAACAGATATGATAAATGAATGTTAAAAGAAATAAATGAGCTAAATACTCAAATAGGGCTATCTCTATTAGAAAATAAGACTGTTTTATTAACTTTACAAAGAAGTCAACTGAAAACAGGGTAAATTTGCAATTCATCATTAAGGAGCAACAAATAAGAGATTCTCTCAACTGATGAAACACTTATTTCTGTCATGTGTGACTTAGTTTAATAAATTAGAGAGAATTTTTAACAGAAAAACAGATAAATTCTAAAGACCAAAACTGTAATTTAATTTGGTCATTAAAAGTTCACGAGTTAGACCATCTGGGTTTGAATTTCAGAACAGCAAGTTATAAGTGAGTGACCTTACGCAAGTTATTCTGCCACTGTTTCTCAGTTTCCTCACCACAAAATGGGAATAACAGTATACTTTCATAGAGTTGTTGTGAGAATAAGTTAATACAATAAAGCACTTAGAATGATGCCCAGAAAACAGTACGCATGCTAACTGCTTACTATGTTAAATTGTTAGCTGCTCTATTATTATTAATATATAAATAATCACTCTCTTAAATTTCATTTACTGAAATGTAATATAATCTAAATATTCAATAACAATTTGAAATTGTAGCTTCATTTTATTTTTTAAAAATCTTAACATATTACACAAATACACCACAACTTTGTAAGAAGAGTCTATTTTTTTGGTTTACCTACCCAAATAACTGTCATCAAAAATAGCTTGTGCAGCCCGAGTTGCTAACTGGTTATTATACTTGATGCTATAAACTTTGGGGTCATATTTAGATACGATTTCTGCCACTTGATCTGAAATGAGCTGACCTGAAAAAAAAAAAAAAAGAATAAATAACCTTTTAATGGGAAATTTATGATGCAGATGATGGGTGGCACCAACATGCAAGGAGGAAATAACATTAGCATTTCTAAGTATCTTTAAATGACTCTTTGAATATATTAAATGTGAAATATGATATTATTTTTTCAGTTATAACTATTTTTATTCAAGCTAGAACCTAAAATTAGTCTCTATTAAAAAAAAAAAAATCAAGACTAACAGGGACTTGTTTCAATCCACTAAAAATCAATGTTAAATAAATGGAATAATAAAATCTGGGGCTATTTCACAACCAAATCCATTAAAACTTGAGAAATCTCCTGAAACAATTACTTTTAGCTCTATAATCAGAAAAATTGGTTCAACTGATTTTAACTAGTTATTTGGATACTTTTATGAGTAAACCTGCATGGGTTATAGTTCACCTTTCTTCACAACCTTAAATTATCAGGTGGACAAGAAATCTAGAATACTGCTCAAAAATCAGACTGCCTTGCCCCCCAACAAAAAAAAGGCTGGCTGATTTATCAAATGTCATCTCCATAACATGAGGAATAGAATCTCTGTTTCTGCTGTTTTAGGAAAAAATTCTTAATCAGCTGTAGTTTTCAATTCTGTTCCAATTTGTGCATTAAAATAGGTTAAATCTTTATAGCAAACCTTTTCTGTCTAGTTCACTGCTTTATCCTCTGTGCCTAAACAGTACCTAACACATAGCAGAAATTCAATAAATATTTCTTGAATCAAAGATCACTGGAAAATCCATCACCTCTTTGGGATAGAATGTCATTATTACTTTCTCTATTCATAATAGTGACAATTTGGAAATTTATGGAATTCATTCCAACATACTTATCCAACGTACAACATGCCTATTTTAATCTCATTAAAACAAAATATTCTCTGCCCATTCACTGAGTCTTTAGTTACAAATTAAAGATTACTTATAATAAAATCCCAATGGAAATGAATATCAATGGTGTCCACCTGTCCCAATCTATAATAAATAAGAATACATACAGACACTGTGTAATATTTAATGTATTAAACATTTAAAAGTCATTTAAACATGTTCACAGCAGTACCTCTTAAAAAGGCATTATTAACAAGCAGTCCTGACTGAGAATCACAAAATCTAGCTTCCTTGACTGACAGTTTTGGTTCTCAGGCAAGCCTGGCAGTTACGTCCTACCTTTCCTGTGTACATAATGACACACCCAGCAGTAAAGAAAAAAACAAGTTCATGCTTTATATGTAACTAGAAAATATTAATATCCCCCATTTTCTTATGTGCACTTTAGAACTATTGCTTTTGTTCTCATTAAAAAACTGTAAAATCCAATTATAATGTTTACTAGATCATTTCATTTCCCAATAGGTGAAAAATTCAGAAATTAAAAACTTTCAGTTTTAGTATGCCTCACATACTGATCCCTGCCCTTTGCCTGATTTTTCTTTCCTCATTTCCTCTTCTACCCTTCCCTTTCAACTGTTCATCTTATTATCCTCTCATTCCTTCTCATTCATTTTCCATCCTATTTTCCTTCAATTATCCCTTTTCTATAACACAAAAGTAAGCATGAGTTTTCCTACAAAAAAGCAAGTAAGGAAAGTATAGTATAGAATAAATTCAGAATTAGAAAGTACTAGGCAAATCAAAATAGTCAAAGTTTTCCAATTATTTCAAATACTGCCAATGCCTGAATAACAGAATGCTAATAAACAGACTTCTGACCTTGAAAGTGGCACTTTTTAGCAGAAAATAATCATCTCAAAATATTAACTAAATAATTGTGTATCTTTAATGGTAAAATGAAACACAAAATAAGCAAATAAGCATTATTCATCAGCAAATAATGATCTGTCATACATTTGTTCAAATGGTAAAATTTAATATTTAGGCCTCCCAGGATGTCTGAAGAAAGTAGTTTTGTCAATGCCAGTTCAATATTTTTAAAAACTTAGTAAACCCTCCATATAAAAAGGTCTCAACACTTAAAGAGATCATCCTTAATGCCAATAATTAATGAGAAAATAAACATTTAAATATTCTAATGAGCCAAAATACTGTTAAAACCGTGAGCTTTTGCCACAATTTGCCTATTACAGGTCAGTTCCTAATCAGTTCCCAAACACTTCCTAATATTTTCATTATGGCCTCTAGAGTAAGAGATGGAGAAAATACCTGTGAGGAAATTACAGACTGATTTATAAAGTGCATTCCACAAACAATACAAATAAACCATTTAAAATCACTTTATGAATTTACTTTATGATTTACTTAAAAATATTAATTTTCTTTTCTACAAGGAATACACACACATATGGTGTACCTTTTCTTTTAAAAAAATTGTATAACAGATAGTATTTGTATTATACATTTGAATTGTATTTTTCCTTCCTTTCTTTAAAATAATTTGAAATATCTCACAGGCACATGATAAGCCAGGTGAGGCAGAGACACACAGTCATTGTACCGTAATTTTTAAAATATTTACTTACCTTGCCAATAAAAGCTACCAGGACCTCCAAGAAGTACTCTGTCAGCCTAAATTGGATCAAACAACAAAAAAGATATATTTAAAAACAAAGAGCTACTTATCTCAGTTTCAGTGGTTTTCACTGTACCTTTTCTAAAATACAATAGAAATAAAAAAAGGAAAGTTATGATACATTCATTTAATAATATATGGAAATATACTTTTATAGATAGATGACTGATAGATAGATAGATAGATAGATAGATAGATAGATAGATAGATAGATAGATAGATAGATAGATAGATGATAGATTGATTCTGCAGATCATGACTGCTTTGTACCCTTGGTATGACTGCAAAGTATATTGAGTTACAATAGAGAAAAAAGGTTGCACCTTAATTTTGTATATTAGGTTTGTTACTTTGTAGGCAAATTCCCTTTCTAATAATCATTGACAAATTTTCTCTTCTGCTAAAGAAAAATTATTTTTAGCGTTTGGCTGATCTAAACAGAAGTAAAGACAGAAGGTAAATATTTTCAGAATATCCTATATACATAAATTGTTTTTGACTAGTATTTCTTGCATTTAAAAAAAAAAAAAACTGTCTAATTCAAGGTATTTAGTGTGTTTGAGCACAATATTTTAGAAATTTCTTCTTACTGGAGGTAAGTAAGTTGTTTTTTTTTTCCTCCTTTCAAGCTTTTGACAGAAAAGCTCCTGCCCATGGCTATGTAGAAGATACATCGAACTTGTCTGCCTTAAAATGACACCTTTTTATCAAAAATGAGTTTAAGAAAGTGAACAGTTAATTTAGCAATGACTTTCATGGTCTGAGACTCCATCTTGGTCATACTTTACAGGCCTGGGAATAGAAAAGTGTACATTTTTTTTTTAAATACACCTATTTAAAAATATTATATGCAATTTAAAACCCAATATTTATTAATATAGTTTACCTCTATCCTACTTCCTTACTTGTTGAATTATGAGTAATTCAATATCAATTTGAGCAAATTAAAAATAAACTCTCTAGTATGGGGAGTGTATTAACTAGTAGAGAAAAAAATTAATAAAAGAAAAATAATGATGAAATACCAATTCTTAAAAAAAGGTAAGGAAATGCTTTATTAGTTTTTCCGTATCATAGGGCTATAGATTCTTCTATCCATATCGGATATGGATAGATTTGTTTTCATAAATTTAAAACACTCCTCTTAGCTTTTTTAGGAAAGCCATATCCTAGGGGCCTTAGCCTTACTTTTAAACAATGTATTTTCGAGACTTCCCTAAAAGGAATTAATATACTCGAATTGATAGAAACTATTCAAAATATTCCTATACTCCACACAAAAAAAGAAAATTATATAGAGAAAAATACTTAAGAAAGTTACCTTTGAAAATATAAAAGGAATTCAATTTTAGAAAAATAGTTAAAAACTATCAACTCTGAAGAGCCTATTATTTTAGTTAAAAATACAAACAGCCCTGCGTATGAGATTTCTTACAAAGTTGCTTCAGCTTCACTTGGTGAAGCAAAATGCATGTTTCTCAGTTTTTACGTAACTAAACCCTTTGTAATAAAAGTTCCCATGGATAGCCTTCATGAGAAACCAATCTCAGTTCAAAAGAGAAAACTTTAATATTCAACAAAATCATCTTGAAATTTTAATATTTAATATTAAATCAAATGCATGGGTTTGGATTTATGGCAGGCCCGCCCCCCTGGCCCTCTCCTAGCATCCCATGCCAAAGCAAACTGTAGCCGAACCACTACCTGGCCTTGTCCATAGGCCTCGTCACTGAACCAGGTTGCACGGTGTGGGGAAAAAAAAAAAGAAAAAAAAATTAAATCATTTACTGAAAAGATTCTCTAATTTCCTCCATTCCCATTCTGATGTCTCCCTATTTCAAGTGAACACCATCTACCAGGGAAGGAGGAAAGGCCAAGACTGTCAAAACACATGGATCATCTTTACTCCCTGTTTTCAAAAAACAGGTAATGTTTTAGAGACTGAAGTGCTGATCAATTTATTTCTAACTATGGTTTGGACAACAAAGTAGACCTAAATCTCATTCAGTCTTAAATGAGAACTTACTTTAGTAAAATCAATGCTGAATCCTCCTTGACAAAATCCCTGTCCATCAGCATCAATATTTTCTAAAACAACAAAAAAAAAGGGAAATATACACAAACCCAAAAACAAACGAACAACACAACACAAAACAAAACAAAACAAAACATGAGAAAATCTAGTATCACTATAATCATGAGATAATGTACTAGTAGTTTGGGGGACTGTTCGTTCACTTGGAGACTATAGTTATTATCACATTCTAATAAAGTCAGTTACATGTGTTTATCAGCACCATTCACGTAGATATGGAAATAAGCGAGAAATTAAAGAACCTTTACCAGTCACTAGGGAATCACAAGATCACCTAATAGGGTAGGTTTAAAACTTTTTTTTAAACCACAACCCAGATGTATACATTGTATGCATGCACACATGTGTGTATAGAACTAAACAAAATTTCACAAAATATTATCACTGCTGCTATGTACAACACACACTGAAATATTCTATTTTTTAAAAGATTACTGGCCGCAAACCATTAAATTGATTTCATTAATCTATAATGAATGGCAATCTGCAAATTAAATACTCTAATATGAATTTCCTCTTACTCTACAGTTGCTAAATTTAGTTTTCACTAAATTTTTATGAACACTAGTAAAGAGAGACTTTCCTAATACAAAAATTTTTATACACACATTTTTTTTAAAGTTTTATAGCCAAGCAAGAATAACTATTTTTTAAAAGTAATTCACAAAAGAAATTAAAATGAAAAAGTAATTGAGAATTGCAGGAACTGGCAAGTGAATGCTCTACAAAGAGCAAAATATGAAACCATCCTCCCAACAGGTTTAGGTGGGTCTAATTAAAGTGGACATCATTTTTTTTTTAGGAGGTACCAGGGATTAAACCCGGGACCGTGTACATGGGAAGCAGGCACTCAACCACTGAACTACAACCACTCCCCACAATGGACGTCTTTAAACATGATCCTTTCAAATATTTTCCAATTGACAGCAGACTCAGTAGTTTTGCTCTTTTGTAGTTACCCCTACTTTTGTAGTTCTCACCAAAGGGTACTAATTTTGAGCAATTAGCCAATTAATTTAAATTAACTTTAACCATGACCAATACTGTATATAGTTATAGAGGTAAGGATGAACCTGCATATCTCCACGTGTTTTATTTTGAGGATTGTAGGGAACAGAAAACAATACCCTTAAGTTATCAAAGAATTATTCTAGTCAATGACACAATATGTAAATAAAAACTATGTTTGTACTGTATTTGCCACCCAAATATAGGAAACAAATATACCTATTTTCAGTTATAAGACACAAACTTCCAAGATTTTTGGTCAAATCAGATGAAAAAATTTGAAGTCATTTTAAAAACCTGGGAACTTCCCAAGACTACACACTTATATCCAAATTTAGAATTTTTAAAGGAAATAGCCTCAAGAGTGTAATGCAAATCTTTCTAACCAAGGAGTGGGAAAATGTGGGACTGGGGTTTCCAGAGTTTAGTGAATCATACGAAGGAATTCTGCTCTGACCTCAAGTCAGCAGTTTATTTTCTTTATTCAAGTTGCATCTGGGGAACTATCTCAGGCTGTTTATAAAGACATCCTTTTGTAATTGTCATACTGTAAATTTACCTCCTTTATTTTCCAAAATGTCCAGCTAAATAACATGAGTGTTCTTTAAATTTTTCTTAACAGGTATATACATATTAAACTGAGTGTTTATGCCAATTTTAAAAATTCCATGCTGAATATAATCTATTTCAGTGAAGGCTTTGGTGTTTACTTCTATAGAGGATTAATACTCACATTTGTCAAGTCTGACAATGATATTACAAATAGTAATAGTATTACAGTATTGATTATAATAGTAAGAACAGCTAATGTTCATTAAGCTCATACTGTAAACTAAGTACAGTGCTAAGCATTTTGCATGGTACCTTTTAAAATCTTTATATCAATCCTATAAGAGATACTATTATTCTTCACAATTTACAGATAAGGAAAACCAAGGCATAATAATGGAAAATAAGTAACTTGACCATAGTCAACAAGCTAAAAGAAGAGAGCATGGACCTGAACCCAGGTCTGTCTACACCACCACACTGAACTATCTCAAATCAACAATTTATAATTCCCTGAGTAACAAGGGGGAAGGAAAAGCCAATTAGAAATTATAACTGATAAAATCTATGTACAAATAACTTTATCATCAGAAAGTAAGGCAGAGGGAACAAAAGACTTTGAGCATGGAATTGAAAGTATATTTAAACCGTATGATTCATAGCTCAGGCACTTAGAACAAAAAGACATCTAGCATTGTATAAAACCAGGAATGGTCCTAAATATGGTTACAAAAACAAACCTAAACAGTAATATGGTCAGGTGAAGATAGCTAGTGAAGTTCCTTGCCCCGGGTGTCCAGATAGGTCATGTTAAAACAAAATGAACAAAAAACTACAAACTAACACAATCAACACCACATCAAAACAAGCAAAGTCACCAAAAAGTTAGCAATGTGGCCCTGCAAAACTATCATCATCGTTAGGTTGCATATTTTATTGGAGTATGAAGAAGATATAAAATACTAAAACCTTACCTCTGATGTCCTTTGCCCAAGCCAGCATTTTGATCAGTGATGAAACATGGGCCCAAAGCCATAAAGTGAATCTTAACTTTTGTTACCAATTCTCTCTGCTAAACTATTTGGTGACCAGTGGGACATGAAAAAAAATGACCTAAAAAATGCTCCCAGTATTAACACCATACTGAGTTTCAATAATCTACTCTTATCCTTCTGGTATAAGGAGAATATGCAATAGGGATCAGTCCTCATTTACAGGCAGGTCGTCAGCGGACGCAAGACTATAACTCAGGTTCTCAGATTTCCACACGTGTGTGCTTTTTCCCAGGGCAAGCTGCCCCTTGTAATTTGGTTCTGTTGGTAGCTTTATATTCAAAGGTTGAGTCCAAAAACATGTACAATAATCAAAGGATACCGAGAACCAGGCTTACTAGGAAGAAAG
Organism: Tolypeutes matacus; assembly: GCA_026826555.1. Taxonomy (NCBI): domain Eukaryota; kingdom Metazoa; phylum Chordata; class Mammalia; order Cingulata; family Chlamyphoridae; genus Tolypeutes; species Tolypeutes matacus. Next base: position 51,870,967 of record JAKSZT010053929.1, read on the forward strand.
GCATTCTATATGCTTTTGGGGGGGTTTTCTTTGCGCTTTTTCTAAGATTTGAGGTTTTATGGTTTAGATCTGGGATCAGCTAACTTTTCTGTAAAGGGCCAGAGCAAATTTTTAGACATTAGGGGCCATAACATCTCGGTGGCAATGACTCAACTCTCAATAATCCATTCTCCCATTTCAGACAATATGTAAACCAATTGGCAAGGTTATGCTCCAATAAAATTTTATATACAAAAACAGGCCTGCAGGCCATGGTTCCTGACTTGATTTAGACATTAAATATCTTAGAAAATAAGGTTTTAAATGATTTTATAACTTCCGTGCCTAAACCAAATAAGTAAAAGCATCATATGACAGATTCATGCATCCTTTATAACATGTTTAGAAAACATGATTCATGCATCCTTTGTAAGATGTTTAGAAAAGAACTGGTCATAGTTAAAGGTGCAAAATGACCAAAACGACTAGCCTAGCATTGCAGTATACCCACAGGGCATTGTCATTAGAATTATGTTTGCAGGAGGTTTCCTTGTACACTTAGTCATGGAATTATCCAAACCTGTGCTTGCAGGACATATTCTCTGTAGAACAGCTGTGCTTACAGGGAATTAAAATAAAATAGGAACTTTTCACACTTTCATTGCTGTCTCAGCATCTCCAGCCCTATTGGATGGTAACAGAAGGGACTTTTGTGGGAAATGGATGTGGCTCAAAAGATTCGGCATCCATCTACCATATGGAGAGACCGGGGTTCGATCCCCAGTACCTCCCGGTAAAAAAAAAAAAAAAAAAAAAAAAGAAGGGACTTTTGCATTGCCGTCATGACTCAGCATCTTAGACCCTATCATTAGGTCCTTCAGTGACCACCCCTGACACCTGCTTATACAAGATACACAGCTTCTCCCACTCCTCCTGGTTTCCTACCTGGGTTTATGCCCCATACCCATGAAAACGCAAACTCCCCAATCCCCCCTTTGTCTTACCAACTGCTACAGCTCCATCCACATAACACTATAAAGGCATAGGCCCCAGGTCCACTGTAACCTTTTGCTCTCTACCTCCTTGGTTGAGCCTACGCTCCTGACATGTCTTTTCCACATGCCCCCGCAAAGCCTGCTGTTCCTCTTTATTCAAGGACCTGTATACATCTCTGGTGTTGCTTGTCCTTGATGCACCTAATTATCTATATAAAGAGCCTTACAATACAGTGCTTAATACAGAGGCAATTGACATGGAAAGCATTTTCTATTGTTACTGGTTACAAGGGAAAAGATCTCTTTGGAGTAAAACAGACCTGGATTCAACTCATTCAAACATTGATTACTATAAGATGTGAAGAAAAAAATGTATTTCAACTATCTTCATCTTAATTCTCACACCTATCAAATGAGAAGGTTGAATTTGTGTGTGTGTGTATGTGTGTGTGTGTAGTATATAAATTATAAGATACAAGCCTGGCACATAAGATTTAGCTCATCTTCACTACTATAAAATTATCTTCTCACAATAGGAGCATTTTTGCAAAAACAGAAATTAAAAACACAAATTGAGGCTGCAAATTTTCCACATACTAACAAAGACTACACTACTGTGACCAAAATGCCAAGATAAAGGTGGTGATGCAGATGGCATCACACACTGAGGATAAAGCTGCCAACACCCTCCATCCAGTGTAGGGTATGCTCTCTAGCTGAGTTTTCACTATACCCTAATAAACAATATGGTTATGGGTAGGTATTGTTGTGTTGATGTTTATTTCCCACTTACAAAAAGTGGGATCAAAGTGGGCTAAGAAAATACATGTTTAATGAAATCATTTGTGGTTTCTGGGAGATTGAATTACCTAGAATTCTGAGGACCGAAGAGTTTCCTTTGACTTAAGTGTCACAAATTGCCTAACATGGTGGGGAGCCTGGTGGTGGATTAACAAAGATACTGAGTAAGAGCAGAGAAAATCAAACTCAGTGTTTCACCTTCCTATATAAACTGACTCTGCTAGCCATAGTTTTTTTTTGTTTTTTTTTTAATTTTCAATATCATTAGTAATGATTCTCAAACTTTGGTATCTATCAGAATTACCTTGCAGACCTTGTTAAAATTGCAAGTACCCAGGCCTGACCTAGACTAATGGTTTCAGAATCTTTAGATGTGGGGCCTCACATCTGTTAGTCAGGTTCAGTTGAGCATCTAGATTAAAAATACATGTTTGGGGAAGCGGCTGTGGCTCAATCAGTAGGGCTCCCGTTTACCATATGGGAGGCCCCGGGTTCAGTTCCCGGGGCCTCCTGGTGAAGGCAAGCCCGCCCGCATGGCGTGGTTAGCTGATCCAGCGAGCACAAGCAGCAAGAGGGGGACAAATGAATAAATAAATAAAATCTTTAAAAAAAAAAAAAAAAATCGCAAATTATTTATTGCTAACCAAGGAAGATGAGTTCCTTAGTATCATAGAAAGATAAACCTATTTATCACACATTTGTAATTTCTTTACGTTAACAGAACATTTCATTTTTCTTACAACAAAGGCCACAACATGCTTATAAATGTTACATACAAACTTTCACCCATGGCAAACTCACAGAGAACACACACCACACACATGTACATGTGCACAAACACATTTTTAACAAACTAGACTTTCCACCCCTCTTCATAAAACTTGGTACAACTTCCTAGACATACTTGATCTGCATGGAGCATACTCAACAGTCTTTGTTCCATCTTGAAGAAAGCATGTTCCAACAGGCTCTCTCTCCTGTTTCATTTCAGTCCTCCAGTGGTACAGTGGGGCACAGGCCTAAAATCAAAGAGGATAGGCTGTGACAAAAGTTCTCCAAAAAAATTAGTGTTTCAGACAATCTATACTATTTCAGAATATAACATCACTTTCTAAACATTAACAAAAGTGAATCAAATGTACTCTATACCTTAAAATCCTTATCAGTAGATAAGGATTTTAAAAAGAACTTTTCTCATGTTCTTTTGAAGGCCATATCCACAGTCAAAACACAAGTTTTTCAAAATAGATAGCAAAATTATTATTTCAGGCAGCACGTTTCTTGGTGTTCACCTGAAGGTCACTGATTGAATTGACTTTTGAACTAAATAACTTTCTCATGTAAAAACGAGACACCCTTAAATTATAAAGCAAAAAATTTATTAAGTAAGGAGAGTAAAAAAACGCAGTGCTTTTTTCATTCATTTTCCAAATAAATTGTGACCTGTTTGTTTTCAAAGTTATAGACATTAATACCCTAGTAATTTACAAAGTATAGCAATTTATTTGAAAAAATTCAGTGGATTTTCTACAACTTTTTTTTTTTTTATCAATTCTACTGATACATATTAATAAAACATATAATCCATCCAAAGTGGACAATCATTGGTATTTCATATCATCACATAGTTGTGCATTCATCACTTCAATCACTATTAGAGCATTTTCATTACTCCAATAATAACAATAAACAAAAACCAAAAAATTTCTACCAATTAATAATCACTTCTCAATTTCTCTATGCTTCCCCTGCTGTACATAGCTGTTATTCTATTTCCGTCTTTCTAATTTTTATATATATAAAATCTTTATTTTTTGGAAGTACCAGGGATCGAACCCAGGACCTCATACATGGAAAGCAGGTGCCAAACCACTGAACTATTATCTGCTCCCAAATGACAGTATTTTTTTATTTGTTTATTTTGTTTTTAGGAAGTACCAGGGATCAAACCCGGGACCTTGTACATGGAAAGCAGGAACTCAGCCACTTGAGTTATAGCTGCTCCCCAAATTTATATGTATTTATGTTTTATAAAGATGGAGTCAAGCAAAATGTAATACATTTTGTGTAATTTCAGTTACTTTCCCCCCCCCTTTTTTTTTTTACACTTAAGGGAAGATTATTATTAATATATTATTATCCACTACTATCCATATTTTCCTTTGGCTGTATTTTTGCCTATTATCATCTGGTAACATTAACATATGTTTGCTCAGTTTCAAAGAAAAACCATTTTATATATATACAATATTACCCAACTTGTATTCCACACGAGACTTCACTATGTTAACAGTACCATCTTACATTTTTTAGTCTTCCTTCTAGTAATATACATGTTAGACTTTCCCTTTCAACCACTGTCTTACCCATATCATTAGCACTGCTAGTTACAAACATGATAATGTGCTTTCACTATTTCTACTTATTTCCAAAGATTTACAAACTTTTTACCAATTCTGCACAGATTAACACTCAACTTTCCATTCTCTACCCTCATTCTATTTTCTGGTGACCTATATTCTAGTTATTAACTCCATGAGTTCATACAATATATTTAGTTCAAAATAGCACAATCATACAGTATTTGTCCTTTTGGGTCTGGCTTGCTTCACTCAACATAATGTCCTACAGGTTTATCCATGTTGTAATATGCTTTATGGCTTCATTTCTTCTTACAGCTGCATAATATTCCATTGTTTATCCATTCATAGGCTCCATTCATAGACACTGGGGTAGTTTCCATCTTTAGGCAACTGTGAAGAATGCTGTAATGAACACTGGTGTGCAAATGTCTGTTGGTGTCACTGCTCTCAGTTCTTCTGAGTATATACCTCGTAGTGGTAATGCCGGTTCACGTGGCAAGTCTATATTCAACTTCCTTGGGAAATGCCAAACAGTCCTCCACAGTGGATGTACCACTATACATTCCCACCAACAGTAAAGAAGTGTTCCGATTTCCTCAAATCCTCTATAACACTTGTAGTTTTCTGTCGTTTTAATAATGGCCATTCTAATAGGAGTGAAATATCTCATTGTAGCTTTGATTTGCATTGCCCTAATTGCTAGTGATGTTGAACATTTTTTCATGTGTTTTTTTGCCATTTGTATTTCTTTTTTGGACAAATGTCTATTCAAGTCTTTTGCCCATGTTTTAAATGGGTCGTTAATCTTTTTATTGTTGAGTTGTAGCATCTCTTTATATATTATGGATATTAAACTCTCATCAGAAATGTCATTTCCAAATATTTTCTCCTATTGAGTCAGCACCCTTTTCACCCTTTTGACAAGGTCCTTTGAGGTGCAAAAGTGTTTAATTTTGAGGTGGTCCAATTTGTCTATTTTTTCATTTGTTGTGTGTGCTTTGGGTGTAAGGTCCAAGAAACCACCACTTACCACAAGATCTTGAAGATGTTTCCCTATATTTTCTTCTAGTAGTTTTATGGTCCTGGCTTTTTTATTTAGGTGTTTGACCCATTTTGAATTGATTCATGTATAGGAAGTGTGATAGGGGTCCTCTTTCATACTTTTGGTTATGGATATCCAATTCTCTCAGCACCATTTGTTAAAGAGACTGTTTTGACCCAGTAACCTGGACTTGGTAGGTTCCTCAAAAACTAGTTGGTTGTAAAGGTGAGAGTCTATTTCTGGACTCTCAATTCTATTCCACTGATCAATGTGTCTATCTTTATGTCAATACCATGTTGTTTTGACAACTGTTGTTTGTAATATGTTTCAAGGTCAGGCAGCGAGAGTCCTCCCACATGACTCCTTTTTCAGGATGTTTTTGGCTATTTGGATGGCATTTTCCCTTCTAAATAAATATGGTTATTGCCTTTTTTTATTTCTGTAAAGTTGTAATTTTTATTGGTATTGCATTGAATGTATAAATTAATTTGGGTAGGATTGATCTCGTCACGATATTTAGCCTTCCAATTGATGAACATGGAATGTCTTTCCATGTGTTTAAGTCTTTGATTCCTTTTAGCAGTGTCTTATAGTTTTCTGAATATAAATCCTGCACATCTTTGGCTAAATTGATTCCTAGGTATATGAGTCTTTTTGTTGCTATTATAAATGGAATGTTCTTCCTGATTTCCTCCTTAGATTGTTCAATACTAGTGTACAGAAACATTACTGATTTTTGCATATTGATCCTGTTGTCACTCTGCTGAACTCGTTCCCTTGGCTCAAGTAGCTTTGTCATAAACATTTCAGAATTTTCTAAAATAGTGAGAGCTTACTTCCTCATTTCCTATGTGGATGCCTTGGTGGTGGTGGTGTTTTTTTCCTGCCTAATTGTGCTAGCTAGAACTTCTAGTACAATGTTGAATAAGAGTGATGACAGTGGGTATCCTTGTCTTGTTCCTATCTTATAGGAAAAGCCTTCAACCTTTCCACATTGGGTAGGAGGTTGGCTGTGGGTTTTTCATACATACCCTTTATCATATTGAGGAACTTTCCTTCTATTCCTAACTTTAAGTGTTTTTATAAAGAAAAGATGCTGCAATGTATTGAATGCCTTTTCTGCATTGATCTATATGATCATGGCTTTTTTCCCTTCAATGTGTTAATGTGGTATATTATGTTAAGTGATTTTCTTGTGTTGAACCACACTTGCATACCAGGAATAAATCCCATTTGGTTGTGGAATATAATTATTTTAATAGGCTGTTGGATAAAATTATTTTCAAGTATTTTGTTGAGGATTTTTGCCTCTATGTTCATTAGAGAGATTGGTCTGTAAGTTTCTTATCTTATAGTATCTTTATCTGGCTTTGGTATTAGGGTGATGTTCACTTCATAAAATGCGCTGGGTAATTTTCCCTTCTCTTCAATTTTTTGGAAGAGTTTAAACAGGATTGGTGTTAATTCTTCTGGAAATGTTTGGTAGAATTCACCTGTGAAGCCATCTGGTCCTGGAATTTTCTCTGTTGGGAGATTTTTGATGACCAATTCAATCTTTTTAAATATGATTTTTGTTGTGTTCTTGTATTTCTTGTAGAGTCAATGTACACTGTTTGCACATTTCTAGGAATTTGCCCATTTCATCTAGGTTGTCTAATATTTTGGCATAAAGTTTCAAATAACATCCTCTTATGATCATTCTTATTTCTGTGTGGTCAGTCAAAACATTACCCCTTTCATTTCTGATTTTATTTATTTGCATATTCTCTTTTTCTTTGTTAGTCTAGCAAGGGGGTTGTCAATTTTATTGATCTTCGCAAAGAACCAGGCTTTGGTTTTGTTGCTTTTTTCTATGGTTTTTCCTTCTCAATTTCCTTTATTTCTGCTCTAATCTTTATTATTTCTTTTCTGCTTGCTTTAGGACTGGTTTGTTATTTTTTTTCTAGTTCCTCCAGGTGTTCATTTAGGTCTTCAATTTTAGCTCTTCTTTTTAAAACATAGGCATTTAGGCTGTAAATTTCCCTCTCAGCACTACCTTTACTGTATCCCATAAGTTTTGATAAGTTGTGTTCTCATTTTCATTCATCACAAGATATTTACTAATTTCTCTTACAATATCTTCTTTGATCCACTGATGGTTTAGGAGTGTGTTGTTTAGCCTCCACATATTTGCGAATTTTCCCTTTTCCTATTACTGATTTCCAGCTTCATTTGATTATGATCTAAGAAGCTGCTTTGTACATTTTCAATCTTTTTATATTTACTGAGAACACTTTGTGAACTAACATGTGATCTATCCTGGAGAAAGATCCATAAGCACTTGAGAAGAATATATAACCTGCTGATTTGGGGTGGATCCTTCTGTGTATGTCTGTTACATCTAGCTTTTTTATCATATTGTTCATGATCTCTGTTTCCTTGTTGATCTTCTGTCTAGGTGTTCTATCTAATGATGTGAGTGGTGTGTCAAAGTCTCAATGGCATGAGTGGTATGTTGAAGTCTCCAACTATTATTTAGAGATATCTATTTCTTCAATTATGCCAGAGTTTGCCTCATGCATATTGGGGTACCCTGTTTAGGTCCATAGATATTTATGACTATTAGTTCTTCCTGGTCGATTGCCCCTTTTATTAATATATAATGGCCTTCTGTAGTTCTTATGATTTCTTTGCATTTAAAGTCTGTTTTGTCTGATATTAGTATAGCTATCCCTCCTTTTTTCTGATTACTGTTTACATGGAATATCTTTTTCCAACCTTTCACTTTTAGCCAATTTGTATACCTGGATCTAAGGTGAATCTCTTGTATACAGCATATGGTTGGCTCATGGTATTTTGTTGTTGTTGTTGTTGATTTGGTTTTGTTTTTGTTTTGAGGTACCAGAGATTGAATTTGGGACCTCATATGTGGGAAGCCAGCATTCAACCACTGAGCCACATCAGCTTCCCTGAGTTGGTTTTTTCATTTTGTTTTGCTTATTGTTTTTGCTTTTTTTTTGGTTTCATCAGGAGGCACTGGGAACTGAACCTGGGACCTCCCATGTGGGAGGTAGGCGCTCAATTGCATGAGCCACATCTGTTCCAGGCTCATGTTTTTAATCCATTCTGTCTATCTAAATCTTTTAATTGGGAAGTTTAATCCATTCACATTCAATGATATTACTGTAAATGCATTATTTACTTGCATCATTTTATTCTTTGTCTTTCAAATGCCATATCTATTTTCATCTGTCTTTTGGTTATCCTTTCTCATAGTCTTTCCTTCTACACTCTCTTCCAAGTCTCTCTCTCCTGTCTTTTTCTTTCTAGTTGCAAGGTTCCCCTTAATTCTTCCTGCAAAGGCAGATTCTCTTTTATGAACTCTCTTAATTTCTGTTTATTTGTGAGTATTTTAAACTCACCTGCATATTTGACGGAAAATTTTGTTGGATAAGGAATTCTCACTTGGCAATTTTTCTCTTTCAGTATCCTAATTATAGCATATCACTGTCTTCTCACTTCCATGGTTTCTAATGAGAAATCCATACTAAGTCTTATTAGGCATCCCTTGCATATGACGGTTTGCTTCTCCCTTGCTGCTCTCAGGATTTCTCTTTATCTTTGAGTTTGACATTCTGAGTAGTATATGTCTTGGAGTAGGTCTATTAGGAGTTAGGAGTTATTCTGATTGGAGTACGCTGTACTTCCTGGACATGTAAGTTCATTTCTTTCATGAGAGTTTCAGCCATTATTTCCTTAAATACCCTTCTGCCCTTCTTCGTTTCTCTTCTCCTCTGGAACTCCCGTGACATGTACGTTCTTGCACTTCATGTTATCATTCACCTCCCTGAGCCCCTGCTCAGTTTTTTCCATTCTGTTCTCTCTATTCTTCTCTCACTTCAATTTTGCTGTTCTGTCTTCTGCATCACTTATTCTTTCTTCTATCAATTTGAGACCCGAGTCTGCTGTTGTATTCCTCTAATGTGGTTTTTGTTTTCTTTTTTTGTTTGTTTTTAGGAAGTACCAGGGATTGAACCTGGGACCTTGTACATGAGGAGTAGGTGCTCAACCACTGAGCTATACTCACTCCCTTCTAATGTGTTTCTGTTCTCACTAATTGAGCCTTTCATTCCCATAAGCTCTGTAATTTTTCTATTCAGGTTTTCAAAAACTTCTTTGTGCTCATGTAATGTTCCCTTAATGTACTTTATCTCTTTAGCCATATTGTCTCTCAGCTCATTGATTTGATTTAGGAGATTTGTATGGACCTCGGAGATTAGTTGTCTCACATCCTGTGGCTCACCTGGGGCTTTGATACATTCTTTTGCTTGAGCCATATCTTCCATTTTCTTAGTATGGCTTGTAATTTTTTGCTGATGTCTAGGCATCTAATTATAATAGTGATTTTACTCTGATGCTCAATTTCTCTTTCTTGCATAGGGATTTAGTGGTGGAAGGTTGTGTGTTACTGCCACTCTTTGATTCTTGGTTCAACCTGTTCTAGCTCTGTAGGATTATCCTTGTCTAGTTGCTAATGTCCTGGCCATGGACCCAGTAATGGGTGCAGATCCGCTTCCAAGGGCCTTGGGGGTGAGAGGCTGTATTAGAATGGAAAAAGTCTCTCTTATTTATTTACTTCTGATTTATTCACATGCACTATCTTGGTTCAGCAGCAGATAGTACTCATTGGCAGCCCTCTCAGTTCCAACACTGGTTGGAATGTGTTGGCTGCAACATGGAAAGCAACAATGTAACAGAGTATCCTCCCTCAGGGCAATTCAGAGCCTTGAAAATCAAACTTTCTCAGGGGCTATTCTCAAACCTTTGCTGTGAGGCCCCCTCCTTTTCTCTGGGAGGAAATAATTTCACTCCCCTCTGTGTTCTCAACAAGCAGTCCTGGTCAGTAGGGAGGGTGTCTGTGAGAGTTGGCTCTCTTTTGTCCCCTGCAGGTTCCCAGGGTAAACAATGACCCCATCCAGACTGGAAGGGCTCATGGGACACAGAAGACCAAATTTGTTGGCCAAAAGCTGAATCAGCCTTAGGCTGGGTCCCATTCTCTCCCCTTTTCTGGTGAGGGGAACCCCTACAGGCCCTTGTGTCCATAGCCACCAACCAGTGGCCAGAGAATTCAAAGCTGTCTGCTCCAGGGGTGGAGGGATAGGTACAACACAGTTACAGCAGCAGCTGCATCCTTTCCTCACAGAGTTTTCCATTCAAGATTCTCTTCTTTTGCCACTCTGTCCTCTGGGTGATGTCTAGCCTTGCCCTGCTGTCCTAAACCCTAAAACATGTTTTCAGGCCATTTCCACCTGTCCTCGAGCTATTTTCTGGGAGAGAAGTGATAAAATATTTTTTGAAGCAAAATACTAAACACAGACACTGCAGACATCAATGCTAGGTTCATAATCATCCTGAAAAATATAAAAGGCAATTGTTTCTACTCTAAATCCAAAAGGTGATGCTCCAGAGCAGATTACTTGCCCCATCTGCCTTTTTGCACCTCTCTCTGCCGAAACTGTCCCTTCTCCTTTGCTACGCCTACCATTCTAAAATTTGACACATTCTTGAAAGCTCTGCTAAAATTTTCACCTCCTATACAAATCCTTCGCTATACCACACAATCAGATGTGGAACCACCCTCCCTGACTCTTCATAGCTTTGTGCCTCCTTTAAGGCATCTGTGTTCTAACTTGTACTTAATATTTGTGAACTTATCCATCCCTCACTCTACTTTTAGTCTACAAGTTTCCTAAGGACAGGCTAGTGTCTTACTCTTTCTGTTCCTCTGCCCCAGTTCCTTATACAAAATAAATTCTCACAACATCTGTAAAATGAGCGCAATGTGAAAAGGAAGCAGAGCTATGAGATGCTTCCAGCAAGAGGCTGAAATTACTGAAAATCTCATTTTTCTTGGGTCAGCTGTGCAAATACACCTTCCTTTAACAGTGATAATTATTACTTCTAACCAGTGGTTCCAGATTATTCTTATTTTACTATAGTCTAGGACTATGAGTCTATCCAACAAGTACTAAAATACAATAGTATAGTCATAGTAATATGCTCCTAAAGACAATGACAATTGGGGTCTCACTCTGTCACATCCCCTATTTCTGGGAAACTTCCTACAGTTTTTAGTCTCCCTTCTCTTCCTCCAATCTCTAACCCTACTCTAGCTTCTTTCAGGTCCTGAGAAGGTAAGACTATTCCATTTGAAAAGCCAAAATGTTTGATATATATTCTTATTTATGTATCTATTACCTTCTACATGACAATAGAAGATAAAATTTCTTAGTGAAAAAGAAAAAGTTAGGTTAAGGTACCTTTACAGGTAAACTATAACATTTACATACTCATGAAGAACTGTCTTCTAATTTTTTTTTTATCCTAATCACACCAAAACGTCTGGACCCTCACTTTTTGCAAAACCTTCTAAGTATTGTTCAGAAGCCTCATCCTTCATGACTAAGCCTGACTGGCTCTTGTCATTCCAAATAGTGAAGAAAAAAAAAAAAAAAAAATCCCATGACAAATAACATGTCTGTAATCCATCAGCATTCTAGTTAGCTCACCTGGTACAAAGGGATACTGTAATTGTCACCAGAATATTTGAAGTTTAAGCTGTACTTACACGAAATATGTGTGTGGTTGTGGGATAGTATGGGAGTGAAGAAGGGGCCAGTGATGGGGCAGTAGGGCTACAGCACCAACAGGGCACTGGATAAGGCTTCACTGAACGAATGACAGCACAGAAGAAGAACAGAGAAAAGGGAAAGTCTAAGGAAGATATACAGTCCAGAAGTGGGTCAGCAGAAGTCAGGAGAACATTAAGCTATGTGCCCTGGTTTACGGACATAATGATCCACTGGAAACAGAAGCTATAAAGAATGGCTGCACGTCAGCTTATGTATAAAGAGGGTTTTGCTGTTCTTGTTTTTGTTGTTTGCAGCAGAGGAAAGAGCTACGACAGACTGAGTACCTACCATGTGCCAGGTACTATCCCAAGTGCTTAGCATCCATTATCTCTAATGCTGATCATTACTCTATCAGGCAGGGTATGTGAAACCACCATATTAACATGGCTCATGATCTGGGATCTATTCATTTTAATTGATGGTAAGTACTGCTAAGCATTAGTTTTACATTAAACATACATAAATATGGATATGTATTTTCGAGAACACAAAACTCAGCTTGCAGGAAGCTGCCTTAGGCTGTGCTCCAGACACCAGTGTATTTCACTTTTCATCAATAGGGCAAGAAAGGATGTCATTTTATTGAGAAACTTTAAGATGTTTTGAGGATGCTGAGTTAATAAAGTATACATTGGTAGTGAAATCCTGGATTGTCTTCTCATTTACAAAGCACAGGTAGTGGCAAAGAGTGTATGTAGGGTATGGTATCAGACTGCCTGCATTTGAATTCCAGCTCCAACACTTGCTAAATAAGTAGCCTTGGACAAGTTACTTAACCTCTCTAAATCTCAGTTTCCTTCTCTTTAAATGGGGCAGATTATTTTAACAACCTCTGAAGTCTGTGGTGAGTGTTAAATGCGACAATTCATGCAAAATGCTTAGTACCTGGAACATAACAAACGCTGAATAAGTGTTACCTATTGTCATTACTGTTATTAAATAAACAGTGGTTGGAATCAAAGAGTCTAGTGTATTCTATGAGATCCTGATGTAAACTGATAGTATTAATCCTGTGGTTTTAAAGCCTGAAAATCATAGAAATTATTCTTGGGCTTACACGCAAGCTCTGAAAACTTGTAAGGCAAGAGCAAGCTCTGTATATGGGGGTCTTATAACTAAAAAGAACAGCTTGGAGTAGTAGCTATGCTGTGATACCAGCAACTTCTAAGTGATGCAAGGCCAGGTGACTAGACTAGATTGCCTCTAGATACATTTCAAATGCAAATCTCATTTAAAATAGAACCCTTCAAAGGACATTTTGGGGATAATTTGGGGAATGTGAATATGTCCTGGTAACTGGTTATCAAGGAAGTATTCACTTTGGCCCTTTTTTTTAATATATATATATTAAGGAAAATGATCTTTTTTAGGGCTTTGTATTATAATTTATTTAAAAATAGTTCAGCATAAAAAAGTGAGTTAATAAAAAATTTCAAGGACTCCCAAATGCCTATCAGAAAGCCAAAGCTCCTTAGCATGGCCTATAAATAGAGTGACTATATCATTTATGGTCCAAACTGGAAAATTTTTCAGTCAAATGGGAAACTACAAATAATTATGCCTAGAGAATGAGCATAAACCAGACTAGACCAGCTAAAGAGTCACTCCTTGACCTCTCCAGTTGTTTCTCATCACCCCCAATTCCAAAAAAACAGTCTAGCAACACTGGAATATACCATTATAGATACACCATAGTGGTTTTCTTCACGTTTTCTAAAGCCAGTTCCTGTCCATCTCTTCTGTCTAACTCCTTCAGCTCCCTACCCAACATCTTCCAAGACGGGTTTAGATGCCCTCCGCAGTGCTCACCCAGCAAATGGAGTTTGTTATTATTATTCATGAAATCTCCATTGTAAAAGACACCAGTAATAGCTGAGCTTTATTGAGGCCTACTAATTTGCCAAGCACTGTGCATCTACTCTACAAGTATTATCTCATTTTATCCTCTCAGAAACCCTAGAGGTAGGGACAGTTACTATTCTCACTTTGCAGATGAAGAAACAGATCACTCGGCTAGTCTGTGCAGTCTGGAGGCTGACTCCAAGGTTCTGTTCTTCACCACGATAGCGCCTGGCTAATCCCCTTTGATGGCACAGAATACATTACTTGAACATTCTGAATGGTTAAATGAGAAAAAAAAAAAATCCAGACAGTGACTACCAAGTGGTCAAGCCCACCCCAGGAGACTCTGGGAAACAGCAATACTCATCACCCACCCCCTGAATTGCTTGAGGGAAAAACAATAGGGCACCACATAACTAGAAGGTCATCATCACCGAAATCCTCCTAGTTGAATAGTTTTCTCTTCATCATGTTGCAATTTTGTACAAATAAACATTAAATAGATGTTGCCATGGCAAATGCACTCCTACCCTATATTAAAATACACTAAGTGGAGCCACATGAAATTGCCAATATTTGACCATTTTGACCCACAGAAACTACATTTTCACATGCTTTCACCTAATATCTTTTCAATCTTAACTTGTCCATAGGAATTTATTAAATTCAATTAGGAAGCTCACCCACAAATTATACATTTTAAGGAGGTAAGAGAACCTTTAGAATATATGTATTTCTCAGGAGGCAACTTCTCATTCTTTCAAAAAATACCTACTGAGTTTCCCTATTGTAGACGATGGACTACAGTTAATAGTACAAGTATAAGAAAATTCTTTCATGAATTATAACAAATGTACAACACTAATACAAGGTGTTAATAATAGGGTGGTATATGGAATACACCTAATGTAATCTATGAATGACAGTTAGTACTATATTAATTATCTTTCACCAATTGTAACAAAGCGAACTACTGTCAAAAAAAACTAGTACAATTACAAAGAATTGCTTTCATCAATTGTAACAAATGTTTCACACCAATGTTGGTGTTGAGGTGTTGGTGGTGAGGTGGTGTGTGGGAATCCTCTATTTTATGCATGATTGGTCTGTAAGCCCATAAATTCTCTAATAATTTTTTTTTTAATGTACTGAGTTCCTACTATGTGCTGGTACTATTCTAAGCACCAGAAAGATAGCTGTGGGAAAAATTAGACAGGTCCTTGATCTCATAGGTTTAGATTTTAGTGGGGTAAAGAGACAATAGAAAATATAGATATAAAATATTGAACAAAAATAAGTACTAAGAAGGGATTAAAATGGGGCAGGACTCTGAGCAAGTGAAAATAAAGCTGAAATCAGAAAGACAAGGAGCTAGCCAAGTTGAGAATCAAAATGACAACAATCCAGATGGAAAGAACACAAATACTAAGTCCTAATTGAAATGACTTGGCATATGAAAGGAACAAAAAGATCAGCATGGCTGGCATGTGTAAAGCAGTATGAGAAGATGCCATGGAGATGTTTGTAAGTTAGTAAAGATTTGATTTTTATTCTAAGAGTGATGGGAAGGATTTGACAGTTTTAATAAGGAAGGTAGAAGGTTCTGGATAACTTGCATCTTTCTATGGAAATGGGTTGTAGTTGGGGCAAGAGAGAAAAGAGAAAGATTAGAAGAGCCATTGCACTGGCCCAGGTGAGTAAGGAGGTGGCTTGGTGAAGGGCATGGAAGAAATAGTGGAGATGATTTCTTGATGGATATGGGATATATTTGGGGGGCAGAATTGAAAGGACTCATGGGTGAAAAGAGTGGAGAGTCACGCCTTTTAATAAGATGAGGGAGATTTGGGTGGGAACAGTTTTTGCTTTTTTCTTGTTGTTGTTAGGTTCCAGGGGCTGGGGATTGAACCCAGGTCCTCGTATGTGGGAAGCTGGCACTCAACCACTGAACCACATCAGCTTCCCTGAGTTAGATTTTTCATTTGTTTTGCCTGTTGCTTGCTTTTGTTTTTACAGGAGGCACTGGGAACTAAACCTGGGACCTCCCATGTGGGAAGCGGGAGATCAAATGATTGAGCCACATCTACGTTTTTGCTTTTTGATGAAGGATGAAAAGAGTCTTATTTTGGCCCTGTTCATTTTTTTTTTTTTTTTTTTTTTTTACCGGGAGGTCCCCGGGATCGAACCCGGGTCCCTCCATATGGGAGACAGATGCCCAACCAGTTGAGCCACATCTGGCCCCCTGGCCCTGTTCATTTTGAGTAATCTATTAGATATCCAAATGGAAATGTCAAATAGGTAAGGTTTGGAAATGTTACTTTAAAATCCAGAGAGCATTAAGAGCTAGAGATATAGAAATGGGGATAATGACATATAGATTGTATTTATTTATTTATTTATTTATTTTTTAAAGATTTTATTTATTTATTCATTTATCCCCCCCCTGCTGCCTGTGCTCACTGGGTCAGCCAACCACGCCGTGCGGGCGGGCCCGCCCCCACCAGGAGGCCCCGGGAACCGAACCCGGTGCCCCCTACATGGCAAATGGGAGCCCCACTGATTGAGCCACAGCCACTTCCCTATAGATTGTATTTAAAACCATGCATGGGAAAGGACAAATATGTCATTAGAAAAGGCAAGGAGACTCAGGACAGAGCTCTTGGATGCCCCAACATTCAGAAATGGAGCAGAAGGGAATGCCATTAAAGGAAAACGCCAAGGCACAGTCAGTATGATGAGAGGAAAACCAAGAGAATGTTTATCCCTGAAGCCAAGGGAAGAAAGAATTTCAAAAAAAGATGGATCAACAGATCTTGCTAAATGATGCTGAGAGGGTAAGAAAGATAAGAGTCAGAACCAGTGAATTTGGTGACCTGAAAGTCAATGGTGACCTTGAATTTGTGTATCTAAGCCTGTCCAGAGGGAGAGAATGTTAAGTGAAGATGGTTACCATAGAAAACACTTTCAAAAAGTGTTTCTGAAAAGGGGAGCAGGGAATGGGGCAGCAGCAGGGGAGATGATGAGGTAAAGGGAAGATTAGTTTTTGTTGTTTTTTTTTTTTTGAAAGGGGTGGTAATAGAGTATTTGATTAATCAAAGGCAAGCTATTCCTGAGCCTGGGAACTTGCATATGCTAAAGGGAACTCCTTTTCACGAAGATGGCGCCAAAAGCGAAGAAGGAAGTGCCTGCCCCTCCCAAAACCAAAGCAAAAGCAAAAGCTTTGAAAGCCAAGAAGGCAGTACTGAAAGGCATCCACAGCCACACAAAAAAGAAGATCCGCACGTCACCCACCTTCCGGTGGCCTGAGACGCTGCATCTCAGGAGACAGCCCAAATATCCTTGGAAAAGCACCCCCAGGAGAAATAAGCTTAACCACTATGCCATCATCAAGTTCCCCTGACCACTGAGTCAGCCATGAAGAAGACTGAAGACAACAACACACTTGTGTTCATTGTGGATGTCAAGGCCAACAAGCACCAGATCAAACAAGCTGTGAAGAATGACATTGAGGTGGCCAAGGTCAGCACCCTGATCAGGCCTGATGGAGAGAAGAAGGCATATGCTTGACTGGCTCCTGACTATGATGCTTTGGATGATGCCAACAAAATTGGGATCATCTAAACTGAGTCCAGATGGCTAATTCTAAATGTAAGTTTTTTAACCATAAATAAATAAAGGGAACTGTACAGTGGAGCAAGAAACACTGGCAATGTAGGAATGAAGGTAGAGAGAAGCAGTAAGCAAATCCTTCAGGGACACAAGAGGTGGAATACTTAAATGGGGTAGCTTTTCATCAGAGCTAACTTACTGGGCATACCGAATTTTACTATCAGCTTTAAAACACAAAACTTCCTATGTCTCCACATAAATTGACTAAACTCACCTATGAGTAAAGATTCAAAAGACTTACCAAAATTTTATCCTGTTTTGACCTCACAGATGCTCCAAACCACTGGTGGGACTTAAATTCCAATGGATCATCTTTGGCATAATCTCTATTGCCTAAAAAAAGAATATTGCAAGGGGTAAGAAACCAAATATATTATCTTAGTATGTAGAGTTTATTTCTATCCAGCCAGGTTTAAGAATAGTGTGCCTTTGATTAATCAAATACTACATTGGCCATATTTATCTCATATACCTTATATGTTAAGCGATTTTTTATCAACTCTATTCCTGTAAGTTTGAAGAGGAGTCTCCTCTCCATAAACTATTATCCAGTTCCCTTCCTACAACTTTGAAAAATTGTTCTCATTATTTTTTTTTTCCTCAACAAATGTATTTTCCTTTAAATTTGTATATAGTGGCACAGGCTGCTGCTGTGCTTTGTGAGATAGTGTATGCTTCTCATCACTACCATGTACTATTTCTATTAAAAGAAAAGTACAGAAAACATTCCTGCCATAATGATTATAGAATATTTGTCTTACATATATCATATCTAGCTTAGGGTAGAAAATGTCACAGAAAATAATAACTTTTACCTAGCTATCTGGTTTTATTTTCATCAAGTACTGGTAAAGCGCAAAAAATCCAAAGTTCTTTCCATATGGCAAGCTGTTTACCAATGGTATTTAACAAGAATGAAGGAGCACCTGTGTAGCAGCAGTTTGATATTGTTTATGAATTCTAAAAATAGATATTGGATTATGTTTGTGAACTGGTCTTTTCCTCTGGGCACATTAGATTATATTGGATTCAGAGGTTTCACTTTTACTTGATTAAATAATGATTAAGGCTTTGATTGTGCCACGTCAGTAGGACATTGAGTGCCCACGCCCTTGGTGGACAGGAACTCACAGAGAAATGGCACCGCAGAGAAGGGAGTTGAGAGTTTTGATCCTGGAGCCGGGGAAGTAAACACACAGAGAAGCAGATACGTGAGGAAAGAAAGAAGTCTCCATTAGACACAGCAAAGGCTCCGGGAAGAGAGAGAGTTTATAGCTGGCCTTTTAGAGAGAGGACAGCAGCTGAGCCTGGAGAGAATCGAGCCCCAAGGAGAGAGACAAAGCCTAGAGAGCCTGATAGTCTAGAGCTGACCTTGTGGAGAAAACAGAGCAGCTGAGCCCGGAGAGGAAGGAGCCCCCGGAGAGAGACAAGACTTATCCCAGCCCACAGCTGATACTGGAAGAAGCTGGGACCACAGAGCCTTAAGAGGAAAGAGGAAGCTTGAACCCTTGCAGATGTCGGCAGCCATCTTGCTCCAACACATGGCAACAGACTTTGGTGAGGGAAGTAACTTACACTTTATGGCCTGGTAACTGTAAGCTTCTACCCCAAATAAATACCCTTTATAAAAGCCAACAGATTTCTGGTATTTTGCATTAGCACCTCTTTGGCTGACTAATACAACCTGTCAAAAGTGAAAAGATGTGAAGAAACCTGGCTCTTTTTTTAAAAAATATACCTTTTAATTTTTTTTGTTTTTTAAGATACCTGACTTTTTTTAATGAAAAAAATAAATTTGAAAAACCTGGAGCTTTGCTAAAATTTGGATGTGCCCCCAAACAATAGCCACGTCTTAAAGCACCACGTAATTAAATGTGTTTTCAATCACATTGACAAAAGAAGCCACCTATAATTGAATACTATTCACTGGCATACACTGGTCACCCAAAACTTAGTCAACAATCTTCAAAAAAAAAATATCATCCTCTAACTTGAATGCTTTAAGCTTCAACAAAATTATAACTTCAAAATAGCATTTCTTCAAGAAGTTTACTCAACAGGAAGCTCTAATTTACCAATCAGAACTTTTCCCTAGAGACCAAGTCTTACAATACTTGATTCAACATTGGACATAAGTTTTATGGGTTAAAAGGTGTGAATAAGGGAGCAGGTGTAGCTCAATGCTTGAGCGCCTGCTTTACATGTACAAGGTCCTGGGTTCAATCCCCTGTACCTCCAAAGGAAAAAGAAAAAAAAAAAAATGTGAATAGAGGACGGGTGTGGAAAACAAAAAGAAAGCCTGACTACAAAACAAACTGACAAGTTCATTCATGATCTGGTTGAAAATGAAAGCTATTCCTGGGCACTGAAGTGAAGTAAATATTTTGCATCACAGCCCTGAAATCAATATTCCAGGTGATGGTGGAAGTCTATAGGCTGCTTGGACTATGCCACTGCCCTTGCAAAGGAAACAGGACACCAACAACTGCAGATATTCCAGTGCTAGAGGAGATGTGTCCTCAGCAACAGTCAAGCATGAACAAAGATTTCTATCAATGATTCTGAGAAACAACTTGAAGATTAGATTTGAGCTCCCAAATAAAAGCAAAATTGGTATCTCACCTGATGGTGAACAATGAGACATGCCCTGTAATATATAAATTAACATAAAACTATACACTATCACTTTCAAAACTAAATAACAGAAAAAAGTTAGAGAAACTTGAAGTTAATTAGCAAGTAAATCACTAGGGACTTAGAAATGTATTGTTTATTTTCACCAGCTTTTGAAATGTGTCATTTGCATTTTTTCATATTCCCTTGAAGGCTTGAGGACAGCAGTAAATTGAGCAGATTATCAGAGCTTTAGATTCTGTCCCCTTATCTAATAGCCAAATTCCCATTTCCTTGAAGTCAAAAGATAAATTTCATTCAACATGCTAGAGTTTTACCAGGGATGTTTATCACCCTAAAGCTAATACTTTTGCTGTTCTTTTAATACCTAATGAATTTCCTTTCGAATAAAAAGATTATGTCATGTTTTTTGAAAAGGCTAAAGTCATGAAGAATGCCAAAACATTACAAAAGCAAAGCAGTAAACTTCTGTTTAGAAGTTATGTGTTTTCAGTCATGTGCTTCCCATTCATTACTATGTAAATTTTACAAATACGAAATACTTGTGCTTAGAGAATTTATTCTATACTAAAAAAGAAAAAAAAAAAGTGGCTATTAAAACAATGTCACCACATATTTCTCCTTGATTAAAATAGAAAATTGCTTTCCACCTCAAACACTACACTTTTGCTCATTTGCAATTCCTATAACAAATATGCTTGAAAGAAAAATCTCCCCAATATAGCAAACTTATTTATGTGAAAATTGACAGGTTACAAGAAGAAATCTCTTTGATTTAAAAAAAATATATATAGAAACCTCTTACATCTAAATGCTAGAAATATAGCTCTCTCTCTGCTTTAAAGGGGAAAAATAATAAGCAAGTAAATAATTATTTAAGATAATTTCAGATAGTTATAAATGTAAAAGTAATAAAACAGGGTAATATGAGAGAAAATGATGAAGGGGTTTCAGACAACTGCTGCTATGTTGCCATCTGTAGCTTAAAGTTATTGTGAAATAATGTATTTCACTGACTCATTGCTGCATATATTCCTATTAACATCATGGAACTCTGATTGTGTTTTTAAAAATCAATGGTGGGAAGCGGCTGTGGCTCAATCAGCAGGGCTCCCATTTACCATATGGGAGGCCCCGGGTTCGGTTCCCGGGGCCTCCTGGTGAAGGCAAGCCCGCCCGCACGGTGTGGTTAGCTGACCCAGCGAGCACAAGCAGCAAGGGGGGGATAAATGAATAAATAAATAAAATCTTAAAAAAAAAAAAAAAAAAATCAATGGTGACTTGCAAAGCTAAATAGGAGCTAAATATAGGAGCTCACTCTACAAAACTCTTAGAAGAAAGCAAAGGAGTAAACTTATATGATCTTGGTTAGGCAATGATTTCTTAGACATGAAACCAAAAGCAAAAGCGATAAAAACTTAATATTGGCCTTAAATTTTTTTTAAATTGTCCTTAAAAGAAAAAAAACAAACAAACAAACAAAAAAAAAACCATAAAGAAAGTGAAAGAACAAATTCCAAAATGAGAGAAAATATTTGGAAATCATATATTCTAAAAAGGACTTATATCCAGAATATATAAAAGTTTTACAACTCAATAATGAAAAAAAACAAAAAATCCAATTTTAAAATCAGCAAAGCATTTGAATAGACATTTCCTCAAAGAAGATATACAAATAGGCAATAAACACATGAAAAGATGCTCAATATCATTAATCATTAGGGAAATACAAATAAAAAACACAATGATATACTACCTCATGCCTACTATGAAAAGGGGGAAAATAACAAGTGTTAACAAGGATGTGGAGAAGCAGGAACCCTCCTGTATTGTTGGGAAAGTAAAATGGGACAGTCATTGTAGAAAATAGTTTAGCAGCTCCTCAAAAA
The DNA here is from genome assembly GCA_026826555.1 of Tolypeutes matacus. NCBI lineage: Eukaryota > Metazoa > Chordata > Mammalia > Cingulata > Chlamyphoridae > Tolypeutes > Tolypeutes matacus. The sequence goes on from JAKSZT010053929.1 coordinate 51,892,849, forward strand.
GTTAAACATCAAATTACCATATGACCCTGCAATTCCACTTCTAGGTATATACCCAAAAGAACAGACAGCAGAGACTCAAACAGATATCTGTACGCCAATATTCATAGCAGTATATTCACAATAGCAAAAAAAGGAAGCAACCCAAGTGCCTATCAATGGAAAAATTGATAAACAAAATGCAGCATATACACACAATGGAATACTACTCAGCTATAAAAAGGAATGACCCCCGAGTACACAGGCAGTGCCTAGCAAAGGAGGGCAGGACCTTAACACTGATGATTGTACTCATGAACCTTTTCTCGTGAAATAGAAACTTAGCCTAGTATTATATATTGCCTAAGGGTTACCTCCTTGTTGCTCAAATATGGCCTTTCTCTAAGCCAAACTCAGCATCTAAACACACTACCGCCCCCCACCCTCCACCCCTACTGGCCTGGAACATGACTCCTAGGAATAACCCTCCCTGGCACCAAGGGAAAACCAAGCACTGACTAGTGATGCATCTGGAAAAAGTCCTTGACCAAAAAGGGGAAATATTAAATAAAAATGAGTTTTTATGACTAAGAGATTTCAAAGTGAGTTGAGAGTTCATTCCAGAGGTTACACTTATGCATGTCTCAGTAAGATCTCATTGACTGCCACAGTAAACAATGCCTCAAACAGCAGGGCTCCTGAGGGCTCTAGAGACATCTAGACACTATAAGCAGATCAGACAATCTCAGGAATTTGGCACCCTGTCAGTGGGACTTTGGAATTTATGCTCCCCAATGTAACAGAGTTAAACCTTTATAATATTCCTACACATGGCTCTTCTGCCCCTTTTATTTGAACCTATAATTAGCACTATACTTACTAAATATATGTTCCAGAGACTTGAATCTTCAGTCTGTTCATGTGTCAGTTGATCCCTGAGTCTCAGGAGAGTTGCAACAGCTATTCTCCAGCTCACTGGACTCACCCAGGACAACTAACAAAAGGATGATGATGGGCAATGCCCATCCCCAAAAAACAAAGAGTATCTACAACTACAAGCAAGACAGTTCCATCCATCTGCCTCATGGGATCTAGGCCCCCTCTTAATCAGAAACAGAGTGGGCATCACCATCCCAAAATCCTCAAGACTGGGAATGAACCATGGACTAAAGCAGACTTACTATTTTTCTATTTTAATTCTATATTAGACTTATTATTATTCTAGCAATGGAAGAACTTTTATCATATAGGCAGTGGCCATCAGAGATTCTGAGGGGAGAAGGAAGAATAGTGTAACATAGGGGCATTTTGGGGACATTGGAATTATCCTGCATGACACTGCAATGACGGATACTGGTCATTATACATTTTGTCAAAACCTATAAAATTGTGCAGGGCAAGTGTAAACTATAATGTAAATTATAATCCATGGTTAGTAGCAATGCTTCAAATTGTGTCTCAATTCTAACAAAGGTACCACACTAATGAAAGATGTTGTTAATGTGGGAAAGTATGGGAATCCCCTATATTTTTAATGTAACATTTATGTAATCTAAAGCTTCTTTAAAAATAAAAATTTTTTGAAAGATTTTAAATTATAAAAAAGGGATGAAGTTCGGAAACATGTTACAACATGGATGAACCCTGACGACATTAAATTGAATGAAATAAGTCAGATGCAAAAGAGCAAATATTATATTATCTCACTTACATGAAACAATTAAAATAAGCAAATTCATAGAGACAGAAAGAAGATTACAGGTTACCAGGGATGGGGTTGAGAGAAATGGAGAAGTTAATGCTTAATAGGTACAGAGTTTCTGTTTGGGGTCATAGAAATGTTCTGGTAATGGCTGGTAGCACAACATTGCACATGGTAATTATATCAAATTATTTACTTGAAAATGGTTAAAATGGGAAACGTTATATTATATATAATGTTATCACAATAAAAATTTTTTTCAAAAGTGGGAGATCTCTAGTATCCAGAATATATTTTAAAAACCCTTACAACTCATCAACAAAAAGACAGACAACCCAACTGAAAAATGGGCAAAGGACTTGAATAGACATATCTCAAAGAAGATATATAAATGGCCAACAAGAACATGAAAAGATATCCAACACCATTTGTCATTAGAAAATGCAAATCAAAACCAAAATGAGGTACCACTTCATACTCACTAGGATGACTATAATGATCTTTAAAAAAAAAAAAGGAAAATAAGTGTTGGTGAAGATGTGGAGTAATTGGAACCCTCATATTTTACCAGGAGGAATGTAAAATGGTGCAGTCACTTTGTAAGAACAGTTTAGTAGTTTCTTAAAAGTTAAAAATAGTTGCCATATGACCCCAAGAATTCTACTCCTAAGTAATCAAGAGAAATGAAAACCTATGTCCCACAAAGAGATGTACATGAACGTTCATAGCAGCATAATAGAAAGTAGAAACAACCCAAATGTGCATCTACTGGTAAATAGATAAACATTTTAGTTATCCATTCAATGGAATACTATTTGGCAATTAAAAGGAACATAGTTCTAATACCTGCTACAACATGGATGAACCTCAAAAACAGTGAAAGAAGCCAGACACAAAAGACCACAAACTATATAATTCCATTTATATGAAATGTCAAGGAAAAGAAGGTGGAGGAAATAGAGAGAGAAAGAAAGTAGATTCATGTTTGCTTAGGACTGGAGGTGGGTATAGAAACAGACTATAAAGGGCATTAAGTTTCTTTATAGAGTGATTAAAACGTTTTAAAAGTAGATTGTGGTCATGGTTGTAAACTCGAAATATGCTAAAATTCACTGAACAATTAAAATGGGTGGATTTTCTGGTATGTAAATTACATCTCAACAAGGCTGTTTCCAAAAAATGGTTAACTTGCAAGGAAGAAAGGTAGTTCTAACACTGAACAGAAATATATGTATATAATGAGCTCTTTCAAAATTAATGAGATAAGTGCTTCAGTAGAGTAATAGTCCAAGAATAAGAATAGACAATACAAAACAAAAAATAGAAACAGCTAATAAGCATATGAGAAAAGACTCCACCTTACCAGCCATCACAGAAATGCAAATTAAAACAAGATACATGCTTCACATGTCAGACTAAGAAAGAATATCAAGCTTGATTAGGAGATAAGCTATAATAATATTTTCCTATCTGGCAAGTATGTATCAAAAGCCTTGAAATTATAAATTGCTTTGACTTCTAAATTTCATTTTTAGAAATTAATCCTAAAAAAATAATTAAAAATAAGAACCAAGACTTAATAAACATGTCCAAAGTTTTAATAGCAAAAAATAAAAACAAAATGTCCAACACAGTAGGAAACAGACTTGAGTAAACTGTAATTTAATATATTTATATACACATGTATACTTAAATAGATACTATGGCCATTTGTTTTATCTGGGTGGTAGAATTTGGGTGCTTTTTAATTTTCTTTTGGTCTCTCAATTGTCTCATTTTTTTTCTTCAATCAATACGCATTATTTGTATGTTTTAAAAGGTTAAAGAAAGTAGTATGTCTATACATTAATCTTCATACACAAAAGCACCCACATCCCCTCTTAATTAACTTTATGTTTACATTTTTCATACTCATAAAGGGGTTTTAGTTCATAAAATTCGAAGACATTTAAATTGAGAAACTTCTTCCTATATTTTTTTAAAAACATTGCACAACATTATAATTGTATTGAAAAATGGCAAGAGATGAAGGATCCTCAAATGAAAGTGTTAGGATTCACAGACTGCTGAAAAATCAATCATTTAAGAATATAAAAATCAATTCTGAAATCACGATCTATGAACAGGAAGAAGTATAATTTACACAGAACTATAGAAACATCTTTTACATAAAATATGATACAACTCTTTTCCAAAAGCAAATAATAAGAGTTACAAAAATAGAGCCAGAAGAAACCAGAATGAATATTATTTCACTGGGATTGGTATTTCTTTATTGAGTTATTACTATTACAGTGAACAGAGAATCAAAAATCTCCCTCTCCTGCTCCCAGCAATTCCAAAGGTTCTGCTAAATCCAGCACAAACAATACAGGCCTTCTGAAAACCCTCACTGTTTCATCAATGCGGGTTTGTTTTCTCCTTGTGATGAGAGGGAAATGATCCTGAAAGCATCTAACATTTTACAACAAAAACGCTTTACTGAGGACTAAAAAAATAAATAAAAATATTTTAAAAATCAGGGCAACATTAAGTCTTAAAACAATGTATATGAGTTAAGTCAAAGTAGGTGAGAAATGGGATGATTTTAAAGCCTCATATGAGTTTAGCTTCCATAAAACATTTAAAGCGTTTAAAAAGCTCCTAACTGCAGGAGTGTTAGTCAATTAGTAACAAAAGAATTGGACTAATGTCCAAGATGCCTGCAGGTCCTCCATTTCTATAATTCTGTAACATGGGATGACGAATGATACCAGTGGAAACATTTTCAACTTAAAAAAAAAAATATTCCTGGAGCACAATTTATTTTTAATCAAGAAAAAAGGGAAACTATTCTTACTGTTTTTAACGCTCTAATTTACAGGACTGTCACAAATGTAGAAATACCTAGACATTACTCTGGAAGCAGAAAATTCTTCAAGAGGAGGAAGCTGACATTTAGGAGGCTGTTTTAGAGTCTGCCCAAATGCTTTAATGGCAATAAGCTGGAAATTATATGGCACAGAAGCCAGAGAACAGCTAAGATTTATATTCCGTATTAAATATAAAGTCTAGTAATATCCAGAAATTATTCCTACAGCATTTTTCTTGACCAGAGTATTGGCATGTTCAGGGTTTGCCCACAGCTTATAGCCAAGCCATTCTGGCAACAAGTAGTGAGTGTTCCAGAAAGTAACTGAGAGTGGGAGGGGCGGTAATGGTTGTGCTGGGCTCTGACCTTCTCTAGGACAGACATTGGCAGGAAGACACATCCATTCACTGAATTTGGAATAAAAAGGTAGGAGTTTCTTTTTCTTTTTTTTTTTTAAACAATTTTTTATTTAACAATCATGCAGTATTTCTAAACAAATAGATTTCTGTAGGGACAGGTAATATGTGTCTCTTCCCTCAATGCAGGTTGGCAGTCTACCTTCCTGGAAAAGACATTGAGAAAACGGGGCAGTGGTCAGATAGTTCATACCATCATCATCTTTCCCAGAAAAAGAAAACACATTGCAAGGAGAGGATTTTCCCATTTCAGAGCTTAAAAATGCAAACCAATATGGCTTCAAGGATCAAGTATTATCCATTTAAGATAGCTACAATTACCTTCATTTCTTTCCTTTCCATAATTATTCACTTTCCTACAGTTCTAGTATGGGCACAGTGTAAACAGTTCTTTCTTCACTGGCATAGTGCTTCATTATTTACAAAGTACCTTCATTATTTACAAAGACCATCTCATCTGATCTACAGGCTACCCTGAGGGGTATTATGACGCTTATTCAACAAATGGGAAAATTGAGGCTAGTCCAAGCTCAAATCTATTATATAAAGTATCAGAGCCTCTATCTGTGCTTATATCTTCTAAGTCTAGATGGCATTCCACACACCCACAGCTGACAAAGTAAAAAGAGCAAAAGAGGGGGTACAATGCCTACGTACATAAGCAAGGTTTTTGCCCTGCAGGAGCCTGCGTATAACCAATGTTAAATAAGACATGTAAAAGACACTGTGGTGGGCAGAATCATGCCCTCCCTACCCCAAAAGATGCCACAACCTAATTCTTGGAGCCAGTGAATATGTTACTTTATATGGTAAAAGGAACTCTGCAGATGCAATTAAGGATCTTGAGATGGGAAGGATAGCCTGGAACATCCAGGTGAGACGAATGTAATCACAAGGGTCCTTATAAAGAGGCAGGAGCCTCCGTGTCAAAGTGAGGCAGCACGAGAAAGACTCACAGGCCACTGCTGCTTTGAAGATGGAGGAAAGGGCCAAGAGCCAAGGAACGTGGGTGGCCTCAAGAAACTTGAAAAGAACCCATCTTGGACTGCTGACCTTCAGAACTGAACATAGTAATTTGTATCGTTTTAAGCCACTAAATTTGTGGTAGCGAATGAACAGCAATAAAGAACTAATTAAGGAAAAAAGTGAAGATAACAGACTGCCCCCAGCCTATATTACATGAATGTTCTTAATGTTCTTTTGTATCCCAACCTAATATAGTTTTGGAATATTTTTATTTCCTAAAATACATAGGTCATTAATCTTAAAACAAATCATATGTTGATCTTTGCTTAAGTCTTTCCTACATCCACATTCAGAGAGATTAAATTTGAGTTTTCTACTTATCAGTCACCTTGGTCTAAAACAAATGAGCAAATCATATTCCAAAATGACCTTTTCATTTTCGCCAATTCCACAATGCTTCAAAATTCATATCATTTTGTCAATTTTTAGATGAAATCTATTTTTGGGCATTATGCAGGCATAACACAAGTCATTATGTTTAAATATACAAACTGGGGTGCAGATGTGGCTCAGTAGTTGAGTGCCGGCTTTCCACATACGAGGTCCCCGGTTCAATCCCTGGCCCCCAATACCTCAAACACACACACACACACTTCTCCCAACTGTGTGGAGACACTGGATGAAGGGGTTTTAAAATTCAAGAGGGCAACTGTTCTTTCAAAAGCAAGGACCAGGCATGCCTTTTTTACCAGAATCCTTACACGAACTTGCCTGTGCAGCAATCCACACAGCTGTCCGGAAGCTATTCTCTTTGTCCTACCTCTACCACAGATGACGGCTCAGATATTAGAAACAAGGTCTGGTAGGCTTAGGAGCCATCCTGGCTTTAAAGTCTCATGCCCTATAGAAGTATTATAGCTCTTGTAACAACTCCATAGCCATAGCTTTCAGAGTCCTCACAAAGGACATGCCAGTTCCAAGAGTCACCATACTCAGGCATGATAGTTTCAGGCTGGCCAAGAGGAGGGAATGGTCAAGAAGGGAAACTGCAGAAGAGAGGTCCAAAAAGGTAAAGGATCAAAGTGTCCACTGAATTTGGCAACTAGGCCGCCACTGGCAATCTCAGAGTCACTGCTGGCTGGAGTTGGGCAACTCTCAGACTGAGGTAGTTAAAGCATGGGAAGTGCTGGTGAAAGACACAGTATAGACCACTTCTTCAAATATTGCAGATGTGAAGGAAAGGAGAAAGGAAAATGGTAGATGAATGAAATTTGTTCAAGAGAAAGCTGTTTGGATTCATTTTTCAGATAGGAATAATTTAAACATATTTGAAAGTTAAAAAAAATAGTTTTAAAAAAAGTGAAAGGGCAAAGATTTAGCAGGGATCTAGAAATAAATGAAGGAATACATGCAGGGTCCCTGAGGAAGAAGGGAGTAATAACAAAGCAGCTTACATTTACAAAGCCATTTCAATGTGCTGGTTCCCATACAAGGCATCTTAATTCAGTCAGTTTAATTTATACTTGTGGAATGGATTTGGTTATTCTCTACCTTACACAGATAAGGACAGTGTATCAGAGAGATGATAGTAACCTGCACAAACAGGTAAATGGCAGAGGAGGTTCTAGCCCCAGGAGTTGGCTTGCAGAAACCACACTTAACCACTCCCTACACTGAGTATAGAGGAAGGGATGAGTCTTGGAGAGAAAGGCTACTACCTCCTTCAAGGTAAAAAAGAAAGATAAAGACATTTGTGGTGCAGAGGTGTTTATGTGTTGGGGCTAGGATAAGAATGAGAGTTCACTGGAAGAAAGGTGTAAGGAAGGAGTTTAGCACGATGCTATTTTAAGTAGTAAGCATTTCTTCCATGGAAGTCAAGGCACAGTCTAATGGTGCTGTTTCCAGACATGTTTCCTTGACTAGATTACTGAAATCTGTAGTGTCCTCTTCTCTAAAAACAAATAAACACAAAAACCCTAATGTAAAAAGATAAGACTTAAATTGTACATTCTTTTGGGGGAATTCTAAGTAGGACACAAATCTCAGAAGTTACACAAAATGATTATAGAAATATCATAAACAAGGACAAAAGACAAGAACAAACAAACAAAAAAAAAACCCCAAATCCTATATGAATATGTATAACTAAAGGACTTTAGTTATTTCCTCACTTCACAAAAAGCTCTTACAATTCATTCATTCATCTACTCATCTATTCAATTTATTGGGCACCAGCTTGCACCAGGCATTGTTCTAAGTTCTGAGGCTTCAGCAGTGAATAAAACAGATTTAAAAAACAAACAAAACTGTCCTCAGGGAAGATACATCCTAACTGAGAGGAAGAGACATAAACTAAAAATAAATAAGTAACTTACATAGTAATATGAGTACTACAGGGAAAAATAAAGTTGAGGAGAGGGTGAAAGTAGGGGTGGGGGAGGAGTTATAATTTTAAACAAGATGGTCAGGGAACCACCAGAGGATGACATTGGAATGATTCTTGAAGGGCATGTGTACTCAGTGGACATCTGGGGAAAGAAATGTTCCAGAAACAAGAAACAGCCCAGGCAAGCGTGAGGTAGGAATGTGCCTTGTGTTTCTGAGGCACAGCAAAGAGACCCAGTGAGGATGGAAAGGAGTGAAGGGAGAAAGAATAATAGATGAGGTTAAAGGTACAAAAGATAGGCTGGATATGAAGAATCTTCTAGGCTACTGTGAGACAGGTGGAAAGATATTGGTGGATTCTGAGCAGAAGTGTTATAATCTGAATGAAATTTTAAAAGAATCATTCCGGCTGCCCATGATGAATTAAGTGACCAAGGCAGAAGCAGAGAGAACAGTGAGGAAGTGTGCTGATTATCTTCCAATTGCCCCTCCAGGTCTACTCTCCACCTCACTATACCCTTCTCTTTGCCTGGGCAACCAGCAGGAAATCACCCAGATTGCCCGTGCCCTCGGGCTCTCAGGCAGATTCAGAGAAAGGGGAGCACAGGCAGAGGGTTAAAGGAAGGGAAGGGAGGGCAGGCTGGGTTTTATTCCCCTGCCCCTCCCTGCCAGACACTGGGCAGGCTTACGGCCCTCTCATGGCTCTGCGGCGTGGCTCTCTCCACCTAGTTCTCTGTCTCTGGATTCTGGTAACTGCCCTCTTCCCTTACCCTCTTCAAGCCTAGAGGCCAAGTTGTAACGAGTTCCAGGGTCCTGATACCCTGGCCAAACCTTTGCAAATGCTCCTCAAACTATCCCAATTTAAGGGTGCCATCTCTTCCATGGCAGTTCCCAAACTAATTTAGGAGATTAGGTCAATAGTACAGGAGGGAGACAATGGTGGTTTGGACAGAGATGTAAGCAGTGGAAGTGGCAAGAAGTCGTTGGATTTTTGATGCGCTGCCAGATGTGAGGTAAGTATGACACCGGGTTTTGGCCTGAGCAACTGAAAGGATGGAGTGCCATCAACTGAGATCAAATTTTTTAAACTGATAAATCAGTAGAAGATATGTACAAATACATTCAAAGTAGCTAGCTCTTAGGAGAAGGAATATCTGTGGTTTACAAACAAATGCTAAGATGCTCACTCTCATTGATAATTAAAGGGGAATGCAAATTAAAATAAGGTATTTTATCCTATAAAATTGACAAAGATAAAAAATATGGTTGGGGGACGGATGTGGCTCAAACGGTTAGGCGTCCGTCTCCCATATGGAGGGACCTGGGTTCGATTCCCGGGACCTCCTGGTAAAAATAAAAAAATAAATAAATAAATAAATAAATAAATAAAATATGGTGATAAAAGATGTTAGCATGGGTGTCAGAAAATGTAATTTGAGGGATGTAAACCTCTGTGAAGAGTAATTTGCTATATCTATGAAAACTTTAAATATACATACACCCTGTTTCAAAAGTCCACCAGTAGGACTTTATCTTACAGACATACACATTTGTACAAATAGCTGAATAAGAAACTTCCACTAGAGCCTTGAATATAATAGCAAAAGACTAGAAATAACCTAAATGTTCATCTACAGGAAATAAGAGTTAAAGAAATTAGTGTACAGTTGCATAATATAAGAGATTTACATGTAAAGGTATAATCTTTACATGTTGATTTGAAAGAATCTCAAAAGATGTATAGTGTTAAGTGGGGAAAAAACAACCAGATGTCTAATAGTATATTTAGTATGTTCTTATTTGTGAGTTTCAAATTTTTAGAGACAAAGACATGTATAGGAATAAGAAAGTTCTAGAAGGATAAAAGAAATTGTTAAGAGTAACTGCCTCTAAGGAGTTTGATGTAAGAGAGTCCTATTTTCCACTCTATACACTTTTGTATTGCTTGTTTTTTTTTTAAATCATATGCATATATTACTTTTTAATAAACAAAAAATTATATTAAGTCAAACTTCAAAAAAGATCAGTATTCAATTATCTTGTCATGCACTAAAGCCTAGGGTACTGAATACACAAATGTATCAAAACTGAACTACAATTATGTTTTATTAGTATTCATATTTTGCAAAATGCCTTGCAAAATATAAATGCCTTGACTCATATTCTGAATCACAGGTGTTTCTCCATTTGTGGTAAAACTGAGTCTAATCAACACACGCGTGGAATTTTCCAAATGTTAGCCATATGTGGGGGAAAAAGCACACAGCAAGGTTTAATATGGATGGGTTCAAAAGGGAAAATAAATAAGCGACCTGGTTCCCATTAAAAGTTGGCTTAATGACACAGTCATTTTGGCACTAATCACGATGTCAAATGGAACAGTTCATATCATGATTCCTGTTTCACTGATATTTAAATTCCCAGAATCAATATATTTTAGAACTAGCAGGAAATAACAATATGGAAAAATGGATTAATTTTGTTCAGGTATATCTTAAAGCACTTGTCAAAGCAAGCAAATTAGGTTCATTAAAAATTCTGTGACAATATTATTGCACCATAGCAATGTCACACTATTTCTGTGAGGATTCACTAAGCTTTCACAAATATACATAAATGTACATATATACAAATGTGTATAGGATTATGTGTATTTTATTTAACTGACGATTACCAAATGCAAAACTTAGAAGTTATTTCTTACCTTCCTTCCTTATACCTCCTTATATCCTTAATACTATAATCCAGACTGACATTAATAAAATCCTAATGTTATTAGAACCATAACACAAGATTTTCCCAACAAATTTTGGATTAGATTTTTTTTCTTTGTCACCTAAATCTACTTGTATACAAAAAAAAAATTGAAAGCTGGTTTTGGTAACACAACCCAAGGCTTGGAAATATCAGGGTTAGGGAGTTGATCTTCTACAGTAGTTAATGAGTCATAATTCCAATTGGCAGACAAACAATAAAATGCCTTGCTTCTCAGAAGACAAGCGAAAACATTTTAATAGATTTTTCCCTGAATTTCTACAGATCAACATTATCAGTTTTGCTGAAGACATCTGAAGCAATGGAAACATGTATTTTTAATGATTTCATATGCCACAAAAATGTAGGAAAAATCAGAATAAATCATTTGTTTTTATATAAATTTCTCTGGGGATCTTAAGTGCTTACATACATTATTTTATTAAACTGTTACATTTCAACAAAAGCAAGTGCTTTAAAAAAATCAAATGATTTAAGTTATGAGCAATGATAAAAATTTCTGCATCAATATTTACCTGTTGAATCAAATTCAATCGGCTGGCACCGGCGGTTAGAAGACCAGTCACATTTGAGAACTTGTCCTCCTTCCACAATCCCAGGCTGGGTAGTGTTTGCTTTGGGAGCTCCCACCAGAAGAAACATCCTGCTAAAATACAAAAGTGGGAGGCAAGATATTAAAGGACAAGAAGCATGAACAATATTTTATGATTTATGAAGGGCAATCATACTCTTAATATTATCCACAAATATTTTTTTAAAACCATTCACTGAGGGTGTACTCTTTGTTGTTCATCTAATGCTCTCTTACACACATACATTATTCGGTATGACTTATTCATTCTAATAACATATTGTAAGGCAACTTCAAGGTTATATGTCCTTTAAAAATTTATGCTGGTCAAATTGCATACTTTAAAAATGTAGACATAATTGTATGTCAATGATACCTCAGTAACGCTATTTAAAAGATGTATGCTGACTAGGGCCAAGGAAGTTTAGTTTTAACTTTTGTTTGTTTGGGTTTTGTATGTGTGTGTGTTTTACCATACAAAGTAGACAAAATGGTTAAAGACAAAAGCCCTCTTCGTCAAATAGTCAGGGCTCTTCATAGTATGGAATCAGAGAGCCAAAGTTACAAAAATCTAGTTAAAAAGCCTATGTTTGTGTGGGATGTGGTGGGAGGTGTGGGAGGTGGGGAACATGGGAATCCCAGTGGGTTCCATGTAATATTTTGGGTAATCTAAGCACCTCTTAAAATATATGTGTATATATATATATAAATAACATTTTTGTAAGCAAATACACATATATGCATATATATTTATATATCATTTTGCAAATGTTTGTATGTATTGTGAGAATTTTGATTTTTACCCATAATAAATTAAAAAAAAAAAAAAGCCTATGACTAACAAGAAATCTCTTTATCACAATACACTGCATGTTTCCTGAAATTGTCCAGCATAGGAAGTATGAAGAAAGGAGAAAATACTGTAAAACTAGGGTTCAGGGGTCAAGCTGCTTGACTTTATTTTTTTAGGAAGTACTGGGGATTGAACCCAGGGCCTCATACATGGGAAGCAAGCGCTTAACCAGGGAGCTACATCTGCTCCCCAATTAGAGTTGTTTTTTTCCTTTATTTGTTTTTAGGAGGTACCGGAACTCGAACCCCAGACCACGTACATGGGAAGCAGGCACTCAACCCCTTGAGCTACATCCACTCCCCTTGACTTTTAATAAAGGTGGCATAGCAGGAGAAGAAATGAGGAGGGTGATGCAGACAGAAAGAGACTAAATAAGCAGCATGAAGGTGAAGCACAACATTTTAGTAAGTAACCTATGGTTACGACTTTTTTCCCACAATTTGAGTATTCTGTACTAGCAAATTAAAAGTGGAGACAATTAGACTATTTATTACTCATTTCCTATATCCTAAATGCTGAATTTAAAAAAATGGAAATCCAAAGCATGGTAGTTCCAAATATTATCATTCTCCCATTTGGAAAACAAACTTTATATTAAAACTACTGTATTTCATCTTATACATGCTACAACATGGATGAACCTTAAAGGCATGCTGAGTGAAATAAGCCAGAAATGAAAGGAAAAATATTTTCACTTTTGAAATACCTATATGAAATACCTAAACAAGCAGATACATGTAGAGACAGAAAGTAGATTGTAGGTTACTCTGGGGTGGGGGTGGGAATGCTTAATGGATATAGAGTTTCTGTTTGGGGTACAGAAAAGTTTTGATAATAGACTGTGGTGTTGATAGCAAAATACTGTGATGTAATCGATACCACTGAGTTGTACACACTAAAGTGGCTGAAATGGGAAATTAAGTTGCCCCAGTAAAAATTAGAAGAAAAGATCTGCTGTACTTCAAATATTTTTAATAGTGACTAATTTCTCTCAACACGATTAATCAATTTCTTGTCAAAGAAAAGGAGCACTATTCAATTTCTTATCAGGGTAAAATATACTGAAGTAAAAAAAAAAATCAGCAGTCAAATTTTTAAAGTATGAATAGATGTTTTCTTTGCTTGTTTTCTATTCATTAGAAAAATATGATATGGATTGAGTGTCTCCTCAATTTGTGTCCCAGTGCTGGGCACTAGAGATACCAGGATGAATAAGGCAATCTTGGTTCCACCTCTCTGTGGGGCTTACTTTCTGTTGGAGAAGAAGGCAAGAAACCAGTCAACAAAAACAAATTACTTACTGTATAAAGGGCTATGAAGGAAATAAAAAATGGGCTAAGAGGGAGACTATTAAGAATGGAGGAGACTTCTTTAGATAGAAAGGAGAGAATTTTAAGGAGGTCTCTCTTTAGATAAAGTAGTGAAATTATCTCTCACTGCCAGTAAATTGAGATTAGAAAGAGTGGGACAAGAGAAAGATGAAGGGGGTGGATTTGTTACACTCTGGGCCAGGGGTTCTTAACAAGGGGTCCACAGACCTCCAAGGGATCCGTGGAAAGAGTTGAAAAAAAATTGAAAAAAAAATCAGCTTGTCTTTATTTTCTCTGACGTCTAACTGAAATCTAGCATTTCCTTTACTTATGAATGTGTACAATAAATAAATTACAGTACTATTCATTTCACCTGACTGGCAAAGGGGTCCGTGGAACAAAAAAGGTTAAGAACCCCTGCTCTACTATATGAGTGGAATCGAAATTATGCTATCTTCATATACTAATTAGTATTAAATGTTTCCCAAAGTGATTTGCACTCATGCCAACAGTGTACTAAAGTTCCTGATGCTCCATGTTCTTGATAGCTCTTGTTCTTTACAGATTAGTATATAATATTAAAAAAAAAAAAAAAAAAAAAGAACCCCTGCTCTAGGCAGAGGAGAAAGATCAGAAGCAGAAAAGAGCTTAGTCTTCTCCAGGAGCTACAAGAAGAGAAGCGTGGCTGCACGGAGCAAGAGAGCAGGCTGGGTGTGGCATAAAGCAAATTCAGAAGCTTGGCAAGAGCTAAATCAAACAGGGCCTTTTAGGCCATGGTAAGATTTTGGCTTTTATACTAAAGTCAGTGTGAATGCCTCTGAATTTTTTTCTTTTTTTTTTTTTTTTCCTTTTTAACCAGAAGAATGACATATCTATAACACTAAATTTGCTGCCCTGTGGGGAAAGAATTAGAGAGGGTCAAAAAGGGATCAAGAAAAGCAGACCTCCATTGCAACAGCTCAGGGAGGAGGTGTAAATTACCTGGACTAGGTGGGTGGGTAGAGAACAGGTAGATGGGCAGATCTGAGAAACATCTGGAAGGAGAATGAACAGAAGCAGCTGTAGACTTGAATGTGGGAGAAAAGGAATATTAGAGACTGTCACCTAGGCTTCTTTCTTGAGACTGCAGCATGGAATGTAGAGCCAGACAGTGATCTAGAAAAGCCTGGAGGGTGAGGGTGCAAAAGGCAGATCAGTATTGAGGAGACAGCAGAAAATACAGTTCTAAATGTGTGTGTTTGTGTTGTCAGTGAGACACCAAACTAGCAGTCTGTGAGGTTTGCCTTTGAGATAATGTGTTGGGAGCATCAGAATATGGAATGAAGGGAGAAGCTACAGAGAAAAGAGAGAAGAGGGCCAAGAAGTAAGCTCAGAGGGACCAACAAGATCTAGGAATTGAGTAAAGGAAGAGGGTATGGCAAAAAGAGACTGTGAGGAAACTGACTGAAATACAGGATATTAACTTAAAGTTAAGCCCCCAATAATTGCTACCGCCATTATTTCATTATCATCATTAAACACTAAGTTCCTTAGGTTCTTCCACCAAAGGAAACATTTGTAACTGCTTTTCACCTTTATATGAAATTATGGACAAACCTGTACCTTAAATGTGGAATGCATTCATTTTAACTTTTATTTATCAATTTCACTAATTCTGGGTAGTATCTGCTAAATCTCACTTAGACTCAAGAGGTGGCCACTAGTGGGAGACCAGGCACCTGAGAAACATCCACTTCCCTACATTCCCTTTTGACTCAAATAATTCCTTGAAAGTCTCCATTTGGACAATATACTGTACCTAATTCATTCAGTTTCACTGCTTTTTACCACTGATTTGTGTTTTATGTAAATTTCTTTTTTAATCCCTTCTTTTGGTTGACATTTCTGTTCTTTACAACATTTCCCTTTCAGTAGTGATAGTGTTGTGGGTAATTTTGGGGACATGCATTTGTTGATATGAAGAGAATATGAAGAATGGAAGAGTTAGGTCCTTGGTTTGGGATATTTTTAAATGTCATCCAAGTTACCAAGTGGTTAGACAAAGAGCAGCCCCACTGACACTGGAGGAGAGTCTCCATATTCACTTACTGTGGCCCCACTAGGTAGAGGTTGATTTAAGGAGTTTTATATATGTGAACTTGTATTGGTTATTTATTTGCATTTCATTTATTGTTTATGGTACAGTTTATAAAATTTTTTACCACACACACAAAAAAAGAGGTGGCTACACAAATTGCTGGTTTATAAAACTTCTGCTTTCTAAGCCTTATTTTAAAACTCACAAATTCAAAATAAAGACAAAATTTGCAACCAAACCGCACCCTGCTTAATAAAGCTTTATGCAATCACATTTGGCATCAGTAAAACACCAATGCAGGCTCTCTGTCATCACAGCAAAATAACTCTGAGTAAGAAATCAACTTAGTTTTCATTCAGCAAGAAAGTTTTATAAGGAAAAAACCAAGGCTCTGTGTTAGGAGAACTCCCACCCACCCCCATGAGTAAGAGAGAAGCTCTTTCTTATCACACTCCTCTCCATTCACCTAGTCCCAGTCCTTTTTCCAGAGCAGAGATGGTTACAAGATTAACATAATTTACAGAGAAATATTTTTTCTCAACGGGCCAAAAATTTGGCAATAAAAATCACAAAACTGCCCCACTTCATCTGAATTCAATCATTTTGGGGTGTGTGATGGGGGAAAAAAACATTACCGATAAGGGTAATACAAGCTCAGGTATGTATATGATTTGAGAGTTGTGGATGTAGGCTAGGGTTCGGGGAGATGGGGATAGTAGAGTCAGTTCTCAGAATTTGCCTAGAAACTTACAAGCAAAATTCTTTCTGGACTTGTCACCACATAAAACTTTACAGAAACGTTGATAAATTTTTGCAAAGTTATTGCTCCTACTTTAAAATAAAATCATTCCTGGAATAATGTAGGGGACTCTAATTCATCTTTTTTTTTTTTTTTTTAGGTACCGGGATGGGGATTGACTCCAGACCTTGTATGTAAGAAACCTGCGCTCAACCACTGAGCCACATCGGCAACCCTGAGTTGGTTTTTTCATTTGTTTGCTTGTTTGTTTTTGTTTTTAGGAGGCACCAGGGAACGGAACTAGGGACCTCCCGTGTGAGAAGCAGGCACCCAACTGCCTGAGCCCCATCCGCTCCCCTCTAATTCATCTTTGTGCCTGCTACAGTAATAAGCTCTCAAGAAAAATTTGTTAAATTGAGAGTTGAAATTTGATAGCTATAGTTATCAAATTACCTTAAAATAGACATAAATAAGTCTTTTTCACTGTCCCATCCCTCCAAAATGCAGACAGCCTCTATTAAACATCCAACTAAGTATTTAAAGTATCCTTAAAATAATTTCTTTATGTAACACATCTCTCCCATATGGTTCACTTCTAATGCACTACCTAATTCTGTATTTCAGATACTTTCTTTACTTGGCACTATTAAGACAGAGGGGCCTGGGATGCTATTAGGGCACAGGGCCTGCAGCAAAGACAAGAGAAGAAAGGGCACGGTAGGAGAGTTCTCCTAATGAAAACTGCACTCTATTGGCAGCACATAACTTGAGTTTCTCGCCCAAGATCAGGGACAAGGCTGCTGCTTTTCATCAGACCGTGTGCACATTATAAGCATGAAATGATGGTAATTAGATGTACTGATATGGATGTTCATCAAGTCTTCCTAAGCATACCTTCATGTGCAATCTTAAAATGCCATGGCAATGGAAGACCAGAAAAGGAATGTTTGAGCATTGCCTATTTCTAAATACTAAGGGAAAAAAAAGAGTTGAGAAATAAAGTTTTTTGTCTCAAACATTGATGTGATATTTAAGTTACTTTTAAGAGTATTATAAAGGAACGGGTATAGCTCAGTGGTTGAGCACCTACTTCCCATGTATGAGGTCCCAGGATTAATCCCTGGCACCTCCAAAAAAATAAGTCTTATAAGTTTTTTTTTTTTTTTAAAGATTTTATTCATTCATTCATCCATCCCCCCCCTGCTGCCCGCGCTCGCTGGGTCAGCCAACCACGCCGTGCGGGCGGGCCCGCCCCCACCAGGAGGCCCCAGGAACCGAACCGGAGCCTCCCATATGGCAAACGGGAGCCCCACTGACCGAGCCACAGCCGCTTCCCTTATAAGGTTTTTAAAAGAGAAAAACGGAGAGATGGATAAAGTGAAATTACTTTAGACAAATGTTAATGTTCTAGAGAGGGTTCTATAGAGAAAAATTAAATATTCTATGAAACAAAGGACAAAGGCTGGTATAAGATTCTATATAAGAAAGTTAAGGAATATAAAAGCAATACATATTACCAGAAAAAAAAAGGCTGTTGATAAAAATTTATGAAAAATTAAATAATTGTTTCTTGAAGTTTATCTAAAATGTCTAATGAATATCTATAACAGCTTTATTAGAGTAAGAGAAGTGTTAAAGACTAGAGAAAAAATGTTTTCAATATAAGCAGCACTGTCTCTAATGGAAACAGATAATCCCACTCAAGTACAAACACTGTTTTTCAATTAGAAAGTTACTTTATATCTCTGAGCCTTCACTCCCTCATCTATTGAATGCAGATACCAATGGTCAATGTAATTACTTACAAAATTTTTTTTCTGAAAGTTGATAATAGATAAAAGCAAGCTTAGAAAATCTAAACTTGCTATGAAAATGTATGATGATATAGTACTAGAACTAAAAACAACTAATACAATTTTAAAAATACTCTCTAATAAACGAGGAAAAATGAAAGTAAAAATCTGTTTAAAAGAGGGCTTTCTGGGGAGCAGATGTGGCTCAAGCAGTTGAGTGCCTGCCTCCCACATGGGTTCTGTTCCCGGTGCCTCCAAAAGAAAGAGCAGACAATGTGCAAAAAGGAAAAAACAAAAACAAAAACCAATGAGCAGACAACGAGCAAATAGATGAGGGAGCCATGGGGTGGGAGGGAATAAAAGAGGGCTTTCTTTTCCCCAGTTTGCTCTAAGGACCATTCACGATTAAGTAGATAAAACTAAAATACAGTTCTCAAGAAAAAAGAGGGGTAGGATTAGTTAGCTTATAACATGCCCTGACAATAGTACACAGTTGGGGAGTATGCACAGGGTTGGGTGAGGCTGACAAGGGATTTCACAGACTGACAGTGAAAATCAGAAGCTGAGCAACCTTGATGGGAAAGGTAGGGAAGGAAAAAAAGGGAGGAGGGTAAGAAGGATGAGGGAGGGGGAAGAGAAACAGGGAAGAACAAAAAAAAAAAGAGGGAAGCGGCTGTGGCTCAATCAGTAGGGCTCCCGTTTCCCATATGGGAGGCCCCGGGTTCGGTTCCCGGGGCCTCCTGGTGAAGGCAAGCCCGCCCACACGGCGTGGTTAGCTGACCCAGCGAGCACAAGCAGCAAGGGGGGGATAAATGAATAAATAAATAAAATCTTAAAAAAAAAAAAAAAAAAAAGAGAGATGGAGAATGGGAGAGAGATCTGAAGGGAAAAAAGGGGGGAGAGAGAGAAAGGGAAAAGACAAGAGGATCAGAGAAACCACATGGGAGGATGCCCTTCACTTCTGATCCAAAATGTACTTCAAGGACAGTGATTTCAGGGAATGTGACCTTGACTACCAAGGAGGGGCAATCTGCCAAACACTGACAAGTGCATTTTTCAAACCCTCCAAATGAACTAAGTTATTTGACTGCTTTCAGCACTGACCTCTCTGAGATAAAGCATGTTTAATATAATCAGTTGACTCTGGGTTGACCAATGAACCTTAACCAAAAGGAACTTCTGAAAAAATTTATATATATATATAAAGAAAGTAATTTGTATAAAATAGCACTTCATGTTATTTCAGAGCTCTAATCCCAGTCTCAGATTTACTTCTCATTTTTTAAAAAAGCTATATTGTCAACAATTATATAAAATAGAAGCAGGGAGTGGGTGTAGCTCAGTCGTTGAGCACCTGCTTTCCACATATGAGGTCCTGGGTTCAATCTCTGATAATTGCTTTAAAAATAATAATAGCAGCAGTAACTACAAATTACATACATTTTCCTTTCTCTTTTACAATAGCTTATAAACCTTTAGCCTTAATCAGGAGTTACAGGCATATTTCTGCTGCAAATATCAAATTTGCTAAGTAATAAGACTATAGTCTAGGTACATATAGAATGTTATGACAAGAAAAAGCAACCAGCATAGCCAAAGCCACACTTAAAGCATAAGAAATGAGCTGACTTCACTTTAAAGGGCCGTGAAGATGATTACAATGGTGAAGGAGGAAAAAGGGCATGAAGTGAAAAAGGTACAGACAGGTTGGGGC
Organism: Tolypeutes matacus; assembly: GCA_026826555.1. Taxonomy (NCBI): domain Eukaryota; kingdom Metazoa; phylum Chordata; class Mammalia; order Cingulata; family Chlamyphoridae; genus Tolypeutes; species Tolypeutes matacus. Next base: position 51,912,977 of record JAKSZT010053929.1, read on the forward strand.
AGACTGCAATGGGCCTTATAATCCAGGTTAAACAGTTTGGACATTATCTCTGGCCATGGGAGGACTGTTGAGGGAATTTTTGCAGCAGAATCCCAGGATCAAAGAGATTTTTCAGAAAGGAAAAACTAATAAAAATATTAGGATGAAACAAATAAAAAACAACAACAACAACAAAAAATTAGGATGCTTTGCAGGTCTAGGAGCCAAATGATGGACAGAGGCATGAGGACGTGAGCACCACAGCCTACACTGATATTGACAGGATGAAAGAAGGGGGTAGGGATGCAAGGTGGGAAGCAGAGATGGATGCAAGAAATATTAAAAAGGAAGAATTTCTAGGACCTTCTGCCCGGTGACTAATCAGTAACTAACATGGGGGAAGTGCAGTAGGAGAGACAAAGAAAAATAGAAAGTGAGAGGGAGGAATACAAATTTATTACTAGGGCAACGGAGAAAACGATGGCACCATTAATAGAAACAGGGACTGAAATCTCTTGGTAAAAATGAGTTCATCTTTAGTCTGGGTTAAAATGGGATAATCAAGGAAAAATGTTCCTCAGCCTGTGGGGATCTCAAGTTAGAGCTCTACATGAGATCTGAGATACAACTGGGCAGCTGTTTTATTTTAAAAGCTCAGCAGGTGATGCAAACCTGAAGTCAGCATTGAGAACCACTGAAAACTGTACAGGACCTTCTGCTATCAGGGCAGGCTCACCCAGTATGTCTTTGGGGTCAAAGGAATACTATAAATAAGATTCTATTAGTACAGAATCTGTAAATAAGATTCTATTCGTCTTTTTTTTTTTCCTATCTGGTTACATCATCGTCTTTTTGGTGCATAGCGCTGCGCGGAGGTCTGGGACGCCTTTTTTCTTTTTTCTTTTTTTTTTTTTTTTTTTAACCAGGAGGTCCTGGGATCAAACCCAGGTCTTCCATATGGTAAACGGAAGCTCAATTGCTTGAGCCACAGTCACTTCCCTCTATTAGTCTTTAATAGGCAAGAATTCTAATCCACTGAAGAGAAATTGTTTTCTCCCTCTTTCCCCATGTTATTGATTATAGCATTATTATACACACACACACATATATATGCAGAATGAGCACTGTATAAAGTATCCATATTTTAAGAATAAATTAGAAAATTGTTCATTTATTTTATTCTTAAACAATTCAAAATTTGCATATAAAAAGTAAATTGAAATCATAACAAAGGTACCACACCAGTGCTAAGTGACAACAATAGGAGAGTTTAAGGGGTATGGGTTTATCTTTTTGGACTAATGAAAATGTTCTGAAATTGGCTGTGGTGATGAACACACAACTGTGATTGATTATACTGAGAGCCACTGACTGTATACTTTGGATGGTCTGTATGCTGTATGAATATATCTCAATAAAACTGCTTAAAAAAAAAAAAAAAAAGGTAAACTGACTGAATTTCACACCCTCTTGTCTTTTGAGTTCTCTCTAGTCCCCAGTCCCCCACCAATCTTCCCAAACAATAACTAAAGACCGCAATTGCTTCTGGCCTCAGTCAGCTTCCTCATGTGTAATAAGATGATTTTATTTGCTTTGTTTCCCCTAGTACTTTGTGTTGTAGAATGAAGTAGATATCATAAATAAGCTTTGTAAATTGTAAAATAGGTTTACCAATGTAAGATATAATTAAATCTAGGATGCAATTTTTAATTTCAATTATTCTCCACAAGAAAAACATGACTTTAATACTTGGCCTACATGTAAGCTTTAAATTTTATGTAAATTTGACAATATAGTTACCATAAATAAATGCCTAATAGGAAAGAAAAACCATGTAATGCTTTTGATTTTTTTTCATAATTAAAAAAAAAAATCACTTTTTGTGAATTTTCATTTCGAACCTTAATCATTTTCAGAGGAATTTTGGAGGGCTACCTTTTTCTTTTTCCTAATAATATATATATATTTTTTTGAAAGATACTCAGATTACATAAATGTTACACAAAAAATATAGGGATTCCCATATGCCCCACTCCCCACACCTCCCACACCCTTGGAGGGCTATCTTAACATTTAATAAATATTGTTTCATTAGTTTCCACAAAAATAATATGGAGATAATTCAATAACATTCTTTGAAAACAAAAAATGAGACAATTCTATAATGTGTGCCTGAAGTATCGGGATACCCTTTAGAAACCAAAAGCAGCAGCAAAAGTAGACTTCATAACTATTGTTTCCTCACTAATCTAGGCATTCTTCACTCAGAAGAAACACTTTTTTTAAAAAAGATGTATTTATTCATTTATTTCTCACCACCACCCCCCTCCTTGTTTTGCACTCGCTGTCTGCTCTGTGTGTTCTTCTGTGTCTACTTGTCTTCTCTTTAGGCGTCACCAGGAACTGATCCTGGGACCTTCCAGAGTGGAGAGAGGTGTTCAATCTCTTGTACCACCTCAGCTCCCTGGTCTGCTGTGTCTCTTATGATCTCTCTTCTGTGTCTCTTTCTGCTGTGTCATGTTGCCGCACCAGCACTCCTGTGCAGGCAGCACTCCACGTGGGCCAGCTTGCTTTTCACCAGGAGGCCCCAGGAATCGAACCCTGGATGTGGCTCAAGCGATTGGGCTCCCGTCTACCACCCACTTCCCAGGACTAATTTAATTAAACAACACTTCTTTATTATGTGGATTTTTTCCCTTTAAAAGTTTTTGATCACGCCAAATAATGGCAAGAAATCAAGCTGGCAATATTGTATCACCATACAATACATATCATACGATATGATAGTCCCATGTACCTTGGATTCCACTGCTTGCTAAATTGAAAAGTATCTTTATAAAAATTTAAGCATAATTTTTGTTAAATCTGAAAAGCTCATTAGATAGAAAGCTTTGCTTTAATGTATTTTGTTTAAAAAAAATCTCAAAGTTGGTTTTCTCAAAGTTAGGCTATATCTAGAGCTAGTCTATCAATAACAAAGTTCCCTGACAAAGATTTCAAAATATTATATAAAGCCAAACCCAAGTTCAATTTACCTAACCACTGAAGATCTACTTGTGAGGTCATGTAAATGTGTGAGGTCATAGTATATTCAATGACCACAAAGACTGGTCAAACATTGGCCACATGCCTTGAACCAGCAATAAGTAAATATCTTATGCCAGCAGTTCAATATTACTGCATTTTCCATGGAAATAACACAAAGGTTTGTGTTTTTTTTATCAGCTTGTCACATATCTTTACACTCAGAGAGTCTGCAGAGAATTAACAGTTAACATTTGCAAAACACTCCATCAACTTTGAAAATGTATTCCTGCTAATTTAAGTACTAAATCTTGACATAGGACAGAGACATATTTTCAAATTATTAGAATTTCTATAAAAATTAAATCTAAAAAGTGCAACAGAAGATATAAAATCTTCTGTTACCATAAAGGGAAAAACTTAAATCTTGCCTAAAGTTAATGATGATTTTATCATTTTGGAAAATCTGTGCTCAGGTCTCACAGAAGGCATGGAAGCTGGAAACCAGAAACAAAATTGGATTGGTACATAAAACAGTGTCTAGTTTCCAGTAACTGCATCCAATCTACCTATTGTTGCCAAAGGCTGTCTCCAAAATGGATGATATTCAGCCACCTTCAGAAAGACTGTGAAAATACATCCTGCTTGATTACTCTATCAGCCACGAAAAACATTTAGACCGTTCTCAAGGCATGAATGTACTGTAAGAATGGGCCTATCCAATCACCATTCATCAAAATTATCTTCCCCCCAAAAGCAATACCTACAAAATATAAAGAAAAAAATAAAAACAAAAGTACGTTTTGCAATTTCTAAGAGCTTAGAAAGAACCCTAGGAACATTTCTCCCTCTTGATAAGATTTAAACATTAAAGGTATCCAGTGACACCATTCAGTCAGTATTTCTAACGCTAATATGGGGGTGGGGCGGAGAGGATGATGTCAGCGTTCCGTAAAGTCAGAGACAACTTTTAATCCAATAACAATAACTCTGTAACAAATTCTGACGGTTCTTACAACACGGAACATTGACAATTTGAAAACATAACTGAATTCTTAAATACTGCAGTATTCAGATGAACTGCAGTGAGTGAAAACCCAGCAAACACCCCTGTTCTTTCTGAACAATGACCTAAATTGCGAATAACTATAAAAAGAACAGATGACATATTCAATTCATCTGTTCAACTTCAAATGTGCAAAGGCCCCACAGATAAGACACAATGTATTTAATACGACAATATGGTCATTTTAGTCACCTGAATGTCCAGAAAGGGGGTAAGTGAGGAGAAACAGAATGAGACTTTGGAAAAAGTAAAGAGTGGGGGAGCACTTGTTTAGGGAGAGCGAAAAGGAGGGTGTTGAGCCTGTGAGGCTAACTCGTACAAGAGAAAAAGCAGTTAGGAGATTAAACTGACCGAGTCCCGACACTGGCAGAGGCGGCCCGGAGCCCCGCAGAACCAGCCTTTGTTGATTTCCCACTTTTCCCAAATTTTAAGCACAGGTCCGTTTCAAAGCTCTCCCTCTGCCCTCAACCAATTTAAAGGGGGGAGGAGAGGGGAATTGGGGGTGCCAAAGGAATACATCTCGTCCATTTTCATACAACCAGGGACAGAAACTACCCCCGAGGGGTGGGGGTGGCACGAACACCGCGATCGCCCCGGTGACCTCTCCGGGTGGGGACGCGCAGGGTGGGTGCGGGCGGAGGGGGAAGGGCCGACCCTCCGCCCAAGTTCCGCCACTTACGAAGAAGCGCTGGGCACGAAGAAATCCACCGCGAAGCCGAAGTAACTTCCCTCGGGGCCCGAGTACTCGGTAGGGCTGTCCACGTCTAGGTTGAAGGCGCCGCAAAGAGGCAGCAAGAGTCCAGGGAGAAGGAGCCGGAGGCTGCGGAGGGTCAGCCGCCGCGGAGAAGCCATCGCCGAAACGCTTGCGGGGAGCCGAGCCTGGAGCCGCAGCCACCCTTCCCAGGGCGCACGGAGCCCGCGGCCCGCCGCCTTCGCGCGCTGAAACTTGCCGGCCGCTCGCTTCCCCGCGAGCTAGGAACACCACCAGGGAAGGCAGGAGGGGCTGAGCTTCTGGGCAGCCACCGGGGAAGTGGCGCGCGGGGCGCGCGGGGCGCGCGGGGCGGGGGCGGGGACGGCGGCGCGGGCGGCCCCCAGCTCCGCTCGGCTCTGCTGCTCACCGCCGCGCCTCGGGCTCGGGACTGCGGGGGTGAGCGCCGCACATCCCGGCCTGAGAGCTGCCGCGGGCTGGGGGAGGAGGCAGGGAAGAAGGAGGAGCCGGCCCCGCGAGGCCGAGCCACCCAGCAGAAGGAGGAAGTGGAGGAGGAAAGTCGTCCTCCGACCCGGGCGAGCGGAGCGCACTTCCGTGCGTGCTGCTGCTGATTGCCCTGAGACCTAGGCGCCTGTGCCGTGGCCCCGCGCCCGCAGAGCTCCGGTCAGCTGCAGCACCGCGGGGCCGAGGGTCGAGGGGCAGGGTGGTCAAGCGTCCCAAGCCGCCAGCGTCCCCTGGAGCGCCGAGAGCCCTCCGCGTTCTCCGGTACTGTCAGGAACTCCCATGCGACTTTTGTTTAAAAATAAGGAAATATTTATAGCTTCTAGTGTTCCTGCTACTCAAAATACCAGTAGGTTCTCACAAACGGTTGTTTCTCTCCCCACCCAATCCCACACACAAACAATTTTATTAACTTCCAGAATGTTAGCAAAGCCTCTTACAGACGAGTTGCGTTAAAGCTTAATTTCAGTGGTCGACGACTGGATTGGCAGTACCGGTTTTAATCCAGCCAGAAGAGCCTAAACCTCAATCCTAGTGAATAACCTGGAATAGTATAATTACGGATAAATAACAATTCGTTGATTTAGGACATTTGGGTAGACATAATTTTAAAGATGGAAGGTTTATGCATTGAAATAAGGCCTCCCGGGGCAGTTTCTACTAGTGGTGTGTTCTACCATGCCCAGGCTTCTGAAAACACTAAACTGAGACTTCCTTGAGGGCAGGAACCTTGACCTTTTTATTTATATTCCCTATTTCTAGCACCTTGCCAGGCAGGTTGTAAACAATCAGTAAAGTGAATGAATGAATGAATGAATGAATATGGCAGAAGAAATGATGAATAAACTTTGCTCAGAGAAGTGACTTTACCTTATTGAATATCAAGTGCTAAAGAACTTGGTGAATAAGCCTGAAAGTATAAAGGCATTAGGTAGACTTAAAAACTTCTAAGTACTAGAACAGTAATTTTGGATTGTTTTCCCAAAGTAACCATTAAAACTCATTCATATTGCACATGAATCTAAAAACTCTTGTATATTCCTATGATGGGATGTATATATAAATTGAAATTGAAGCTTAATGTAGTATTTAATTGCATTAAATATTTTGATTTTTAAATTCAACTAAAAGATAGGCTTCAAAACTTTTGGCGTATTTTAGACGCCAAGGTTCAGGATTTGATTAAAAGAAATAATAAGTGATTGTACTCAAGTACTTAAACAAAAATACAAATACATCTTTCTCCTCAATATGTTGCCCAGTACACTGAAGAAACCATGGGTGTGTATGCATAAACCCAAAGAGTCTTCTATGCCTTAAATGCCTGAGAACCAGTCCCCAAGAAAATCCATCCAGGTAGGGAGGGCAGAAGAATATAGAGGTTTAAATTCTGGCTAGAACCAGTGAATCCTCCATGCCCCAACTCCTAATCCCAGGAGGGAGGTGATATGAGTGGACCAGAGAAAGGCAGAAGCTGAAGGAATGGCAACACACATGTGCCCAAGGAAACTTGAGTGAACGCAGGAACACACAAATAGGCCTGCAAACAACTGCTTTATTCTTGAGATATTCCTGTTTCCTTCCTTACTTTCTTTCAATGAACAGTCTTGCAAAACAAGGACTTAGTAACAAAAGATTTATATTAGGGTATAATGAACAGTTTATAACCCAGGTGCCTTAAGGCATAAATGTAGCCATCTTTGAAAACTTCCTTACCCAGGGCAGCCATGCCTGGGCAGCCATCCATACAGTGCCTTGCAAATTAAGGGAGTTTATTACAGTGTTATCGATTCAGCCAAAACTTGTTCATAATCCTTATTGTGTCAGATGCTGTGTGCATAGGAGAGGGAAGAAAACACACTTTATTCTACTGAGGAAAAGTCATTCCTCTCCTGCAAGCTCATAGCATTACTCTTCAGGCTACATTATGAATGTAATGTAATTTAAAAGGAAAACTGCATAATATATCTACATTAAGTATAAGCACTTTCTTTCAGAGACAAAAATATTAGTGAAAAATGAATTTGACTTATTTCTGTCCTTTAATTTAAATCTTGACCCATTGGTTTCTGTAAATTCAGTCTCTGGATCCAGAGCGCCTAAGTCCATTTGGTTCCTAGTTTCATAAATTCTAGTTTTGTGACCCCAGGAAAATCACTTTTAACCATTCTGTGCCTCTGTTTTCTTGTATAATAAATAGGAACAATAATAATGCCAACCTCATAGGATTGAACAGTTTTTGTTGCCTTTAATGCTTCTACTATATTAAAACAATAAAGTATTTATTTTGCCTTAAAAAAAAAAATACTACTAGTAGAAGTTTAATATAGTGGCAGTTGTAATAGTAACAGTTGTATTAGTAATACATTCTCTTAGTTCTCCTTGTGCCTAACCAACTCTTCCTTCTATAACATAATCCACTTGGCTTTGTCTGCAGACTTCAGTCTGAGGAAGGTTAGTATAGGGAAAGGGAAGATTTGGGTCACAGCTGAAGACCCAGCAGACTACATGGCTGTGAGACCCTGCCCAGAATCTCCTGAGGGAAAGGCTGCTGGAAAGATCCTGCAAGGCCCTGGCTGAGATCCCATTTGGAACTCTTTCTGGGGTCAAGCAGAAGCCCCCAGATAACCCCAAACAGGCCCCTCATTGAGCCCCTGAGAGCCAACAGGTGAGGATCGTAAGGCAACCAATCAAAGCAGCAAACAGCTGGAACCCCCTCCAACATTATGAAGGGGGAGGAGTAAAGGTTTTAAAAGCCTAACCTGGGGCCCCCAAGCACAGGACTCATCCTAAAACTCGCCCACACTCCATATTTAGGACTGTGTACTCTTTTCCTGCTTTTTTGTTTTGTTCTGTTTTTGAAGTATTGGGCCAGGGATTGAACCCGAGACCTTGTATGTGGGAAGCCGGCGCTCAACTACATCGGCTCCTCTTTTCTTGTTCTTGTTTCTTAATAAACTCTTAATAAACTCTTTGCTCCCTATGGCATGTCCTTAATTCTTTTATGTGACACAAGCCAAGACCATAGGCCATTTTATATCATCACATAACATGCAGAACTGTGTGGGAGAGCGTATGGCCTACAATGTGAACTATGGTCCATGCTTAATGGCAAAGCCCCAGGATGTGTTTATCAACTGCAATTAATGTGCCACACTAATGAAGGATGTTTATGTGGGACGTTGTGGGAGGTGGGGCGTATGGAAATCCCTATATTTTTATGTAATCTAAGTATCTTTTAAAATATAAAAAACGTAAACAAATAAAATAAAAACCCAGAGCCTTCAGCTAACATATTTCGCAAGCCAGGCCAGGAGACAAGGAGACAAGTAATGCTCCCTGACACCCATCCTACCCATTGTACCCTCCCCCTCACCCCCTCCCCCCCCTCCGCCCCATGAGTTTTTAATTAAAGCCTGTCTGTGCCCTTTTTTGTTTTAGTAGTGAGGCCCCAAGACTCTTACCCTGGGCCATGCCTAGAGGTTTGTTCCTTAGCCCCAGGGCGGCCCTGAGATTCCTGATAATCCAGGGACCCTGAGGCCATTTGCCTGTATGCTTAGATCAGTAACTGCTTTTAAGGTGCTGTGCCTCTTAATGTCTGATTTAACTGCAGACTTTGTCCCTGGCAGTGGTCTCTCTCAGCCAACCTTTCAAATCAGCCCCTTTACTAGGAAGAGTAATGCAGTTTGGTAACTTTGGTCCAGAACCTAGGTCCAGACATCTTCCATGACCTAGTTTGCCCCGGGGATGCCCGGGCGCATGGTCGCTGTCATTTCCAGGACACGGGGAACCAGAGAAGCAACTCCAAATGTCCCCAAGGCTTAAGCAGCTTGGGCACTTGGGTTTGGAGGGCAAAAGTTCAGTCAGGCTGGAATCTGGGATGCCAGATCAGCTGACAGACTTTTTTTCCATTTCTCCCTAGAACAATGGCCAGCTTCTCCAGCAGTCCAGCGGAGTCCCATTGAGGTGTCTTCTCAGGAATTGGGACGACCTGCCTACTGATGTTCTAAAAAGGAAGAGGCTAATCTTTTCCTGTCACACCACATGGCAGCAGCATGGCCAACAGTGGCCTCTGCATGGGGCCCTGAATTCCAGTTAAAGGTGTGTAAGAGAGAAAGGAAGGACAGACAGATCTGAGGACCAGAGACCACGTGGTCATGTCTCCTTAAAGGGATGAGGAAATGCACTACCAAACCGGTCAACTATAAGCTTAGGGAAATTACTAGAGGTAGAACCTAGAAACCCAGCCAGTCTGCCTCAGATATCTGTAGAAAGTTGTAGAAAATTTCCCTGGGCCCCCAAACTTCCATTAACTCCCTTTCAGAAATAGCCTTCTCAGTTTTCAACAATTGAGACTGTGCCGCCAAGATGGAGCAAGTGAGGAGGGGCAGGCACAGGGCCCAGAAGCAGGCACATTTTAATTAACATGGGAGCCAGTTACTCAGTACTAGCCTGGATTCCAGACCTCTCTTGGCTTAGTTGTGTCTAAAAATGGGAGTGAATGGGGAATTGAGATCTAGGCCATTTATTAAACTTCTCCCTTGTAGAATAAGGAACCTCCTCATATGCCATCAATTAAGATTAAAAAGTTCCTGGAGAATGGGTTCCATCAGGTCTTACCCTGTGCTAATTGTGTGAAATTCTCTTTTCTGTTCTAATCTGTGCTTAACTTTGTGTTTAACTTCTTAAATCTGTGTTCTTTGTTCTTAAATCTGTGTTTAACTTTGTCAGTCTGCTTGTGCCTAGGAAATCAGTTTTGGGGTTTGCGTGTTACAAATTGGATGACAGTGAAAGGTAACCTAAAAATGAGTCTTTAAATGTCAATTCTATCTTGCAATTGGATTTGATGTATAAGAGAAATCACATGGAATCAGTTCAACTGCTGGAAAAGCAGGAAAACTTAGCAACATTAATGTTACTAATAAAATTGTTTTAGTTGCTTAGTTAAATCAAAGTACCCAATTTGTTTTGAAGTAAAAACTTACTAGAAACTGTAAGAGTTAAGATCATTATAGATACCTTTTATTATAAAACAGCAAAAAGCTGAAATTGCTATAACTGGTGTAGCAGTTTAATATTATTTGTGAATTCCAAAAAGAAATATAGATTATGTTTGTAAACTTGTTGGTTCTGCTGGTGTGATAACCCTTTGATTGTATTAGATTCAGCTGAGATGTCTGATTAAGTTAAGATTAGGGCTATGATCCAACCACATCATTAGAGTGTGACTCAGCATAGAGTCCCAGCCCCCTTGGGGATAAAACAGATAGTCACATGGAAGTAAATACATGAAGAAGGAGAACACAGAGGTAGATATACAGGAAGAGAGAGTGCTCCATAGACAGGGCCCAGGAAGAGAGATGAGCTTGATAGTCTACAGCTGACCTTGTAGAGAGACCAGCGCAGCTAAGCCTGGAAAGCAACGAGCCCCCCGGGGAGAGTGACGAGCCTTATGCCAGCCTATAGCTGAGATCAGAAGCAGCTGGGACCACAGAGAAAGAGGAAGGCTCAACTCTTGCAGACATCGCCTGCCATCTTGCGTCAACATGTGGCGATAGACTTTGGGTGAGAAAGTACCTCTTATGGTACCTTGAGTTGGACTCTTTAGGGCCTGGTAACTGTAAGCTTCTACCTCCAATAAATACCCTTTATAAAAGCCAACAGGGTTCTGGTACTTTGCATCAGTGCCCCTTTGGCTGACTAATACAACTGGATTTAACCTAGACCTACTATTGTGATGGTTATCTTAGACTAATTTACCTTTGTTTATGGTTATTTCAGGTCTAACCTCACCATTGTATATGCTGGCTATTGTGATGACAATTCTAAACTGAGTTTGCCTTTGCTTATGGTTATTTCATAGCTGGCCTCCATTCTTCCCTGTTTGTGTAACATGGCAACTTCTGCCCCTGTGGCTCAGGGGAAGGCAAACTTGAGATACTGTCTTCTTTCCTTACAATGGTGTCAATAACCCTGCTTTCTCTCATGACTCCAGGTGTGAACTCCCATTTACCTACCCTAGGCTACGTTCAGAAGGACCTCGTGACCTTTGAGGCTGTGTGATGGGAATTCTTGGCCCTTGGGGTTGGATGTCCACTCTTCCAGTCCAGTGGCCGCCAGAGTCCTGATATCTCCGAGGACTGGGGAGTGGGGGACCTCCCACCTCTAGTGTCGAGGTTCCTAAAAGCAGCAAGTCGTGAGATAAACCAGTTTTCCTGAGACTTCAATGACCTCAGTGAGTATATACTGAAATTAATGTTGCTTATCCAAAGTCTGTCAAAGTCAAAATGGGAAATAAGCAAAGCTCTGAATTAAAGGAAAACGTTGTAGATTGTATTTTAAAGAATTTAGAATGATTTGGTTATGAGCCAATAAATAAAAAGGACTAAATTCTTGTGCAAAACTGCATGGTCACAGTGCAGATAATTTAGAAATAGCCTTTAAAGAGATCTTTTGAATAAAATGTCATTTTACAGTTACACTTATTTTGTAAGAGAATGAAAATCATATGTAACATTAGTTGAGTTGTGTGGGTTTCTGTATCAAGCTCTCTATTTGTGCCTGCCTATTTGTTCAGTGTTTATCTTCATACATCAGGATGGTAATATCAAATTAATGAAAAGTCTTAGAGCTTGTAGCAGTTTGATATTATTGATGAATTCCAAATAGTAATATTGGATTATGTTTGTAAACTGGTCTTTTCCTCTGGGCATATTACAGTATATTGGATTCAGAGATTTTATTTTTACTTGATTAAATAATGATTAAGGCTTTGACTGGGCCATGTCAGTAGGATGTTGCATCCCGCCCCCTTGGTGGGTGGGGACTCACAGAGAAGCTGCACTGCAGTGAAGGGAGGTTGGAGTTTTAATGCTGGAGCCTGGGGAAGTAAGCACACAGAGGAGCTTGGTGGTGAGCAAGGAGAGAAGGCTCCAGGAAAAGAGACAAGCCGTTTGCCTGATAGTCTACGGCTGGCCTTGTGGAGAGAAGCAAGCCTGAGCCTGGAGAGAGGCAAGCCCTGGGAAGATAGGAACCCAGGAAGCCTGAACCCTGGCAGATGTAGACAGCCATCTTGCTCCAACACGTGGCAATAAACTTTGGTGAGGGAGGTAGCTTGTGCTTTATGGCCTAGTAACTGTAAGCTTCTACCCCAAATAAATACTCTTTATACAAACCAACCAATTTCTGGTATTTTACATCAGCACCCTTTTGGCTGACTAATACAGAGCTCTATTCAAATTTTTAAAAATTAAGTAAGCGCTTACTAGGCAGGGAATTAAGAATCATAGTTTGTTTTGTAACTCCCCAATTTAAACCTTTTAACTGCCTAAAAATAAAGGTGGTTAATAATCCTATTGTCAAATTTCAGTAAGTAAAGGAACAGTCCTTGAAAGCTATGGAAAGATTTTTTATGCTTTTAAGGTTATCCACAGCTTTAGAGTTTTATTAAAGAAAGAGGTTTTAGCCTCCTATGGAGGAAAAGTAAAAGAACATTCCTTGCATAAACTATAATTGTTTCAATTTTATTTAGCTTGGATGTAATCTCCCTAGGTTTATAGGATACTAATAAAATAAATTAGCATTGTGTGTATTAAATCTTTAATATGATAAAAGTTGTAAGTTCATGTTTAATGAAATATAAATCTGTCCTAAAGTGAAATAACTAGTTTTCACAGAATAGAATAAGGGATGTAAGACCAGACTTTTAAATGGATAAAGATAACTTCATTGGTTGCTAATTATAATTTAATAAGCTTATTTAAAGGTAAAGTAACTTTTACTTTAATTATAAGAAGTTTATAAAAGCATTGTCTAATCTGAAGTATTTAAATGGCTAATTCTAGGAAACCATTATTAAATAGAAACCTAAATTTACATTAATAACAAAAAGTAGCTTCATAACAAAGAAACCTATCAGAGGTCACGTCAATCTCCGTGTTAAGGTGGTGGTAAGGGAAGATAATCTTTTTTTTTTTTTTTTTTTTTTTACCGGGAGGTACCGGGGATCAAACCCTGGTCTCTCCATATGGTAGACGGACGCCAAACCTCTTGAGCCACATCCGTTTCCCGAGGAAGATAATCTTGATTCCACTGGAAACCTTAGATTTTCATAAAATAATGGAAAAAGTAGTGTTTTTCCCCCTGTTCTGCTAAAGTAAAATACCTGTTAATTAATGTCATCATGGTAAAGGTATAAAAGTAAAAAGCAAAGTACTAAAATAGTTAAGTTCATTTGATATGTTATACATTGCATTGGAAATGTTTGAAAGTATATAAAAATTAAGAGATAGATTTCAATATCATCAAACTCTCTTGTGCATTCAAACCAGGCAGTCATTATACTGCATGGTGCCTCTCCATTTGAGTTATTGACTAGGTCAGTAGTCACTATGACCCTAAAACAATAAAGGTATCCACTACATCTCTGAACATGCTTTTGAAGTGGATGGAGAGTACGTCGCAGTTTCAGACTCCTGCAGCAGCTGGCAATGGCTCAATATGGACAGGTTTACAATAGGCATTGCCTCCAGACTGGCTCTGTTTCATAGTGCCAAAGGACGCTATACATTAGGCTGGTAAAACACTGGAGCCTGTTTTCCTAGCCTCTCTCTCTAGGATCAATGGTGCTGCAGCATGCTGGCTACGTGAAGGACGTACCAAGTGGAGCAATAATTACCAGAGTAATGTGAGTAGAACTTAAACAAATACAATTGGTATTATGGCCTGCTCCCATGGAGAGACAATATGTATGGTATTGCATATCTGGTGCTTAGATCTATTAACTGCAGCTCAGAGAGAAAATTGTACATTGGTTAGTATTAAGTACTGTACATGTATCTGATGAATATAATAATATCTCTTCCATTCTAGGTCATATACAGAAGCATATTGAACATGTTAAAAAGTCTTGGTAAATTTAATTCATTTTCTAAGCAGTTAATGAACATGCCTATAAGATAAAAGAATAACTCTCTTAAGTATTGTTTTTATTTTGCTTGCCATATGCTTGTCTTGTTGTTGCCTATATTGTCTTTGTGAGTTTATGTCTAGGGCAGTGCCTCTCTTCATACCTCTCCTAGCTGTCCTAGGCATAATCACCACCGTAAGAACTGGGGTTGGCAGTTTATGCCAAACCCAGCAAGTTTACGACAATCTCTCCTTAGAGTTAACCAACAGCATAAAAGAACTCAAGGAAGAATGCTGTTTCTCATCAACTTTGGGAGGATGCAGCCTCTAAAGGCACCTGGCCTTTCTCACTCTTTTGGTCCAGTGTGTCATGGCTGACCCTCTTTTTGGGCCTCCTTAGCACCATCATCTTTATCCTTTTAGTAGGACCACGTATCTTCAAAATTCTGATTATATTTCTTCCAGAATCAACACCTTCCAGAACAAGGTATTAGTCATGCAGAATTTCATCCAGCTCCAACCACAGTCTTCCCTAAACAGCAATAGAATAACCAGAGGGTTTTACACTTTGTCAGGTAGGGTCTACTGCACCTAAACAGCAGGAAGCAGATACAGAAGAATGACCATTGCCCTTCAGCTCCCCCTTAAAAATAAGGATATAAACTCTCCGAAGGGAGAGTTGGGGCAGATTAGTATAGGGAAAGGGAAGACTTGGGTCACAGCTGAAGACCTGGCAGACATCATGCCTGGCAGACCATATGGCTGTGAACCCCTGCCCAGAAACCTCCTGAGGGGAAGGCTGCTGGAAAGATCCTGCAAGGCCCTGGCCACAAGATCCCATCGGGAACTCTTACCAGGGTCAAAGAGAAGCCCTGGATAACCCCAAACAGACCTCCTCATTAGGCCCCTGAGAGCCAGCAGGCGAGGATCCAATCAGAACAGCAAACAGCTGGATCCTATCCCCAACATTATGAAGGGGGAAGAGTAAAGGGTTTTTTTGTTTGTTTTTTAAAGATTTATTTTATTTATTTATTTATCTCCCACCCCCCCACACACCCCCGCCACTTGTGCTCACTGTGTCCATTCACTGCATGTTTTTGTGTGTCTGCTTGTCGCCCTTTGTTGCATCATCTTGCTGCATTAGCTCTCCAGGCCCTGCGGGCCATCAGCTCTCTGCGCCGCGTGGGTGGAGTAAAGGTTTTAAAAGGCCTAACCTGGGACACCCACATGTTTGTATCATCCTGTAGCAAGCCTGCAGTCCATGTCTAGGACAACATACTCTTTTCTTGTTTCTTAATAAACTCTTTACTCCCTTGCCTACCCTTTGGCATGTCCTTAAATTCTTTTTTGTGACAGAAACCAAGAACCTAGAAGCCTAGAACCCAGAGCCTTTTACCAACAAGTCCAGTTACCCCAAAATAATTTAAGAGGAATTTCAATTTTTTTTTCAAAGAGCATCAAAGGAATTCAGTTCATAACCCAAGGAAACCCTCTGAAATCTCCTTTCACGCTCCATTTCTCCAGTCTTTAATTCACCAAACCCAGCCATCTTGCTGTTGCTTGTCTAACTATCTCTGGCCCTTCCCCCTCTGCTCTTTATTAGGGAAACTGACTTGGTCTCTCTGGCTTCATTCTCTGCCCCTCAACCTACTCCCTTACCTCCCACTGCCAGTCCTTTTCCTATGTGATCTGTATCAGAAAAGATCACCAGTCAGCACCTGAGGTGAACTGAATTGTGTACTTCAGTTTGGAATGTTCTTGCTCTTGGTTTGCATTCTTGTGGGTGCAGACCCATTGTAAATAAGATCTCTTCAAGATGTCACTGAAGGTGTGGTCCCACTGAATCAGGTTGTACTCTAATCCTGATGGCTGGAGTCCTTTATTGGCAGAGTGAAAGTCAGAGAAAGAAGCCAGGAGAGACTGCCAGGAGCATTGTCATGTGACCGAAAAAACGAGGACCAAGGATCAGCCAGTCCCAGAATACCAGTCATCTCAGAAAAAGTACCACCTTGCTGACACCTTGATTTTGGGAGGACATTAGCCCTCCTCCTTAATCACTTCCTGAGCCTTTGTCCTTCTACCACATACAAGTCTACACAATGTCCTCTACTTGGTTAATTCCTACTATTCTTTCAAGACCCATATCAGGCATCCTTATCTCCAGAAAGCCTACTATCAGGAACCATGCCTTATTGTCTTTGTATCCTCTAAGCTCAACACAGGGCCTTAGGAATTAATTTTATTGTCCAGAGACGTAATAATAACTAACATTATGCATGTTGTATGTATATTAAGTGACTTATTAGTCACAAATCCCTCTCAGGAAGGGCTATCAATATCCTGAGTTTAAAGATGAAAAAACTGATTCTCTATGAGATTGAATTAATCTATACATAGTCATATTTTGAACACAAGATAGCTTGACTCCAAGCTGATGCTTATTCCCACTAGGTTGCCTTTTACATTACAAAAGTACATAATATAACAATATAAGAATGAACAAAGCTAAAAGGTATACAATATATCCAAAGTGACCTCATAATTTTTAAAATAAATTATCTTTATCCTCAATCCATCTGAACATTTTACAGAAAAAAATGTGTGCCTATAAAATATTTTAATCAAATCTTATCATTGGTACTATTCATCAAATAATTTCCACTAACTTGATAACATTTGTCAAAAAAGAAATTATGGAAGTGTAACTGAGAAATGGTTTTATTAAACAATAAAAATGCCCTTAATCTATTGAAATTTTACTACGAATAGTGGTTTTTGTTTTTTTTTAACAAATCAATTTTATTGATAGATATTAATAAAGCATACAATTCATCCAAAGTGTACAATCAATGGAATTTGGTATAATCACAGTTATGCATTAATCACTTTGATCATTATTAAAGCATTTTCATTATTTCAATAATAATAAATAAAAATCAGACCAATAAACAAGAAAATTCTTCACCTCCCTATCTCTTCATACTTCCCTTGGTGTACATAGCTGCTATTTCTGGCTATTCCTGCACAGTTATTTACTAAGCAGTTCTATTGAGATATAGTCACATACCATATGATCTATCTAAAGCATATAATCAATGGCTTTTAGTATAATCACAATGTTGTGCATTCATCACAAAAAATTTTAGAATTATTTCATTACTCCAAAAAGAAAAACTCCACACTCCTTAGCATGCCTTCCCTAGCCCTACATAACCATTAATCAAATTTCATCTTTATAAATTGATTTAATTTACATTTTATATAAGTGGAATCATACAATATATTACACAATATATTTAGTTCATAGGAACGCAATCATACAGTATTTGTCCTTTTATGTCTGGCTGGATTCACTCAACATAATGCCCTCCAGTTTCTTTCATATTGTCATGTTTTACAACATTTCTTCTTACAGCTGCACGATATTCCATCATGTGAATACACCACAGTTTGTTTATCCATCAGTTGGTGGACACCTGGGTATTTTCCAACTTTTAGCAATCATGAATAATGCCACTATGAACATCAGTGTGCAGGTGTCTATTAGTGTCACTGCTCTCAGTTCTTCTGGGTATGTGGTATTGCAGGGTTTATATAGTGGCAAATCTATATTCAACTTCTTTAGGAACTGCCAAACAGTCCTTCACAGTGGCTGTACCATTCTACATTCCCACCAACAATGAATAAATGTTCTTATCTCTCCACAGCCTCTCCAACACTTATAGTTCTCTGTCTTATTAATAGTGATCATTCTAATAGGTGTGAAATGAGATCTCATTGTAGTTTTGTTTTGCATTTCCCTAATCATTAGTGATGTTGAATATTTTTTCATGTGGGTTTTTTTTTGCCATTTGTGTTTCTTCTTCTTCTTCCTTTTTTTTTTAACTTTATTTTGTACATTTAATAATTGAAAACATAAGCAATAAAAAACTAAAAAGTAAACACAGATGAATAAATATATACATTTCTCAATAAAATGTAATGGATACATGTAAATTTTTTTGTTGTTTTGTTTTTTGTTTGTGAGTGTGAATCAAACAATATATTACACAATATATTTGGTTCATAGTAATGCATTCATACAGTATTTGTCCTTTGGTGTCTGGCTTCCTTCACTCAACATAATGTCCTCCAGGTTCATCCATGTTGCCATATGCTTTATGACTTCATTTCTTCTTATAGCTGCATAATATTCCATCGTGTGAATGGACCACAGTTTGTTTATCCATTCATCTGTTGATGGACACCTGGATTGTTTCCAACTTTTTGCAATGATGAATAATGTGGCTATGAACATTGGTGTGCAGATGTCTGTTCATGTCACTGCTCTCAGTTCTTCTGGGTATATACCCAGTAGTGGTATTGCAGGGTCACGTGGCAAGTCTATATTCAACTTCTTTAGGAACTGCCAAACAGTCCTCCATAGTGGTTGTACCATCCTGCATTCCCACCAACAGTGAAGAAGTGTTCCTATCTCTCCACATCCTCTCCAACACTTGTAGTTCTCTGTCTTTTTCATAGTGGCCATTCTGATAGGTGTGAAATGATATCTCATTGTAGTTTTGACTTGCATTTCCCTAATCATGAGTGATGTTGAGCATTTCTTCATGTGTTTTTTTGCCATTTGTATTTCTTCTTCGGAGAAATGTCTATTCAAGTCTTTGGCCCATTTTTTAATTGGGTCATTTGTCTTTTTATTGTTGAGCTGTAACATCTCTTTATATATCCTGGATATTAAACCCTTATCAGATGTGTGATTTCCAAATATTTTTTCCCATTTAGTCGGCTGCCTTTTCACCCTTTTGACAAAGTCCTGTGAGGTGCAAAAGTGTTTAATTTTGAGGAGGTCCCATTTATCTACTTTTTCTTTGGTTGCACGTGCTTTGGATGTGAAGTCCAAGAAACCACCACCTACTACAAGGTCTTGAAGATGTTTCCCTATATTTTCTTCTAGTAGTTTTATGGTCCTGGCTTTTATATTTAGATCTTTGATCCATTTTGAGTTGATTCTTGTATAGGGGGTGAGATAGGGGTCCTCTTTCATTCTTTTGGTTATAGATATCCAGTTCTCCCAACACCATTTGTTGAAGAGACTGTTTTTTCCCATCAGCATGGGCTTGGTAGGTTTGTCAAAAACCAGTTGACTGTATAGGTGAGGGTTTATTTCTGGATTCTCAATTCTATTCCACTGATCGATATGTCTATCTTTATGCCAGTACCATGCTGTTTTGACCACTGTAGCTTTGTAATATGTTTCAAGGTCAGGCAGTGAAATTCCTCCCACATTGCTCTTCTTTTATAGAATACTTTTGGCTATTCGGGTGCACTTACCCTTCCAGATGAATTTGGTAATTGCTGTCTCTAATTCTGTAAAGTAAGCTGTTGGGATTTTGATTGGTATTGCATTGAATCTATAAATCAGTTTGGGCAAGATTGACATCTTGACGATATTTATTCTTCCAATCCATGAACATGGAATGTCTTTCCATTTTTTTTTTTTTTATTTCTTTTTTTAAATTTCTTTTAGCATTGTTTTGTAGTTTTCTGCATATAGGTCCTGTACTTCCTTGGTTAAATTAACTCCTAGATATTTGAGTCTTTTTGTTGCTATTGAAAATGGAATTTTCTTCCTGATTTCCTCCTCAGATTGTTCAGTACTAGTGTACAAAAACATTACTGATTTTTGCATGTTGATCTTATATCCTGCCACTTTGCTGAACTCATTTATTAGTTCAAGTAGCTTTGTTGTGGATACTTCAGGATTTTCTAAATACAGGATCATGTCATCTGCAAACAGTGAGAGTTTTACTTCCTCTTTTCCTATTTGGACACCTTTAATTTTTTTGTCTTGTCTAATTGCCCTAGCTAGAACTTCTAGTACAATGTTGAATAACAATGGTGACAGTGGGCATCCTTGTCTTGTTCCTGATCTTAGGGGGAAAGCTTTCAACCTTTCCCCATTGAGTATGATGTTGGCTGTGGGTTTTTCATATATGCCTTTTATCAGATTGAGGAATTTTCCTTTTATTCCTATCTTTTGAAGTATCTTTATCAAAAAAGGATGTTGGATTTTGTCGAATGCCTTTTCTGCATCTATTGAGATGATCATGTGGTTTTTTTCCTTCAACTTGTTAATGTGGTGTATTACATTGATTGATTTTCTTATGTTGAACCAGCCTTGAATACCAGGAATAAATCCCACTTGGTCGTGATGTATAAGTCTTTTGATATGCTGTTGGATTCGATTTGCAAGTATTTTGTTGAGAATTTTTGCATCTATGTTCATAAGAGAGATTGGTCTGTAATTTTCTTTTCTTGTGGAATCTTTATCTGTTTTGGTATTAGGGTGATGTTGGCTTCATAAAATGTGTTGGGTAATTTTCCCTCCTCTTCGATTTTTTGGAAGAGTTTAAACAGGATTGGTGTTAATTATTTTAGAAATGCTTGGTAGAACTCACCTGTGAAGCCATCTGGTCCTGGACTTTTCTTTGCTGGGAGATTTTTGATGATGGATTCAATCTCCTTAATTGTGATTGGTTTGTTAAGTTATTGTATTTCTTGTTGTGTCAGTGTAGGTTGGTTATGAGTTTCTAGAAATTTGTCCATTTCATCCAGGTTGTCTAGTTTGTTGGCATATAGTTTCTCATAATATCCTCTTATGATTCTTTTTATTTCTGTGAGGTCATTTGTAATTTCCCCCCTTTCATTTCTGATTCTATTTATTTGCATCTTCTCTCCTTTTTTCTTTGTTAGTCTAGCGAGGGGTTTGTCAATTTTATTGATCTTCTCAAAGAACCAGCTTTTGGTTTTGTTGATTTTCTCTATTGCTTTTTTGTTCTCATTTTCATTTATTTCCGCTCTAATCTTTATTATTTCTTTCCTTCTTTTTGCTTTGGGATTGGTTTGCTGTTCTTTCTCTAGTTTCTCAAGTTGTTCAGTTAAATCTTTGAGTTTAGCTCTTTCTTGTTTCTTAATATAGGCATTTAGGGCTATAAATTTCCCTCTCAAGACTGCCTTGCCTTTGCTGTATCCCATAAGTTTTGATATGTTGTGTTCTCATTTTCATTTGTCTCAATATATTTACTGATTTCACTTGCAATTTCTTCTTTGACCCACTGAATATTTAGGAGTGTGTTGTTCAGTCTCCACACATTTGCAAATTTCCTTTTTTCCTGTCTGTTATTGATTTCTAGTTTCATTCCATTATGATCTGAGAAGGTGCTTTGTATAATTTCAATCTTTTTATATTTCTTGAGAGCTGTATTGTGACCTAACATGTGGTCTATCCTGGAGAAAGATCTATGGGCACTTGAGAAGAATGTATAATCCACTGAGTTTGGATGCAGTGTTCTGTTTATGTCTGTTAGGTCTAACTTGTTTATCATATTGTTCAAGTTCTCTGTTTCCTTGTTGATCTTCTGTCTAGTTGTTCTATCTAATGATGTGAGAGGAGTGTTGAAGTCCCCGACGATTATTGTAGAAATGTCTATTTCTCCCTTCAGTTTTGCCAGAGTTTGTCTCATATATTTTGGGGCACCCTGGTTAGGTGCATAGATATTTATGACTTTATATCTTCCTGGAGGATCGTCCCTTTTATTAATATATAATGGCCTTCCGCATCTCTTATCACTTTTTTGCATTTGAAGTCTGTTTTTTCTGATATTAGTATAGCTACCCCTGCTCTTTTCTGTTTACTATTCGCATGGAGTATCTTTTTCCAACCTTTTACTTTCAGCCGGCTTGTATCCTTGTGTCTGAGATGAGTTTCTTGTAAGCAGCTTATGGATGGCTCATGTTTTTTTATCCATTCTGTCAGCCTGTATCTTTTGATTGGGGAATTTAATCCATTCACATTCAATGATATTACTGAAAATGCACTATTTATTTCCTCCATTTTATTCTTTGGTTTTCATATGTCATCTTATTTTTGTCTTTCTTTTTACTCTTTTGGTTATCCTTTCTGCTTTTCTTTCTTCTATACTCTCCTCCAAGCCTCTCTCTCCTGTCTTTTTCGTTCAGGTTCCACAGCTTCCTTTAATATTTCCTGCAAAGGTGGATTCTTTTTTGCAAACTCTCTTAGTTTCTGTTTGTTTGTGAATACTTTATATTCACCTTCATATTTGAAGGACAGTTTTGCTGGGTAAAGAATTCTCGGCTGGCAGTTTTTCTCTTTCAGTTTCCTAATTGTATCATACCACTGTCTTCTCGCCTCCATGGTTTCTGAAGAGAAATCTGCACAAAGTCTTACTGGACTTCCTTTGTACGTGATCGCTTGCTTCTCTCTTGCTGCTCTGAGAATTTTTTTCTCTTTATCTTTTACTTTTGACATTCTGAATAATATGTGTCTTGGCGTAGGTCTATTTGGATTTATTCTTATTGGGGTACGGTGTGCTTCTTGGACATGAAAGTTCATTTCTTTTGTGAGAGTTGGGAAATTTTCAGCTATTATTTCCTGAAATACTCTTTCTGCCCCTTTTCCTTTCTCTTCTCCTTCTGGAACTCCAATGACACGTATGTTCTTGCGTTTTGTGTTGTCATTCAACTCTCTGAGCCCCTGCTCAATTTTTTCCATTCTTTTCTCTGTCCTTTTCTCTCTTCAATTTTAGCTGCTCTGTCTTCAGTATCACTTATTCTTTCTTCTATCATTTCGAGTCTGCTGTTGTATGCTTCAAATGTATTTTTTACTTCACCTATTGTATCTTTCATTCCCATGAACTCCGTTACTTTTCTGTTCATGATTTCAAATTCTTCTTTACATTCGCGCAATGACTTCTTGATGTCATTGATCTCTTTAACTATATTCTCTTTCATCTCATTAATTTGATTTTGGAAATGTGTGCTCATCTCACTGATTAGTTCTCTCAAATTCTGCATCTCTTCTGTGACTTTGCTGTATTCCTTTTCTTGGGCCATGTGTTCTATTTTCTTAGTATGGCCCGTAATTTTTTGCTGGTGCTTAGGCATCTGGTTAGTTTGTATTTTACTTAGATGTTCTATCTCTTTCTCTTTTATGGGGTTTTAGTGGCAGGCGGCTGTGAGTTACCACTGCTCTTTAATTTTTGGCTCAACCTTGATTGTTAGGATTGTTCTGCTGGTTGCTCAAAACTGGGCACTAGACCCAGTAATTGGTTGTAGAGTCATTTCCTGGGGCCTTGGGCAGGGAGGCTATAGAGGCCAGGAAAAGACTCTCTTATTAATTTTCTTATGTGTACTTCCTTGGTCTGCCAGGAGATGGCGCTTGTTGGCTGCTCTCAATTCAATGCCTGGTTGGAGCGTATTTGTTGTGACACAGACCAGATCAATGTGATAGAGCTTCCTGTCTGGGGGCTAGGAGCCCTGTGATTCAAACTTTCTGAGACAGTTCTCCAGACTTCTCTCGTAGCGCCCCCCTTTTCCCAGCTAGGAAATATTTCCACTCCCTTCTGAATCCTCAACAATTAGTCCCTATTAGTAGAGGAGGAGATTGGGAAGTTTGTGTATCTTTAGCCCCTTGCAGGCTCCAAGGCAAACAATGGCGCAGCCCCACCCAGCCTGGAAGGGCTCTTGGGACAGGGCAGACCAAACCTGGGAGTCCAAAGCAGGGTCAGCCGCAGGTTCTCTCTCCCCTCTCCCGTGGTGTCCTCAACAATTAGTCCAGGCTAGAAGAGAGGGAGGTTGCGAGGATCGGATTTCTCCAGTCCTTTCTTGGCTCCCAGGGCAAACTGCCGTGTGGAAGGGTCCGTAGGGCTCTGCAGCCCACATTTCAGGTCCGAACCTGAGTCAGCCTAAGGCTGTGTCCCTCTCTCTCCCCTTTCCAGGAGTGGCAGATCCCTGAAGCCCCCTTTGTCTGTGGTCGCAGGCCCAGGGTCCGAGAATTCTGAAGAGTGTGGGGGAGGGTGCCGGCAGCAGCAGAAGCTGCTACTTGCAACTCACAGTTCTGTAGTCGCGATTTCCCTCTTCTGTCCCTCTCTCTTCTGAGTGGTGTGCAGCCTTCACCTGGTGACCTAAACCCTAGAAGATCTTTTTTGGGGCTGTTTCAGCTTGTCCTCTAGCTATTTTTCTGGAGAAGAGATTCCCGTGTCTTACTAGTCCTCCATCTTCCCGGAAGTCCTCCTTGTGTTTCTTCTTTTGGTAAATGTCCATTCTAATCTTTTGCCCATTTTTAAATTGGGTCATTTGTCTTTTTATTGTTGAGTTGTAACAGGGATGACGAATATTAAACCGTTATCGGACATGTGATTTCCAAATATTTTCTACCATTGAGTCAGCTGTCTTTTCACCCTTTTGAGAAGGTCCTGTGAGGAGCAAAAATGTTTAATTTTGAGGAGGAAAAACTTTATTTTTTCTTTTGTTGCACATGCTTTGGGTGTAAAGTCCAAGAAACCAACACATACCATCTTTGAGATGTTTCCCTACAGTTTCTTCTAGTTGATTTATGGTCCTGGCTTTTATATTTAGGTCTTTGATCCATTTTGAGTTGATTCTTGTATAGGGAGTGAGACAGAAATGTGACAGGTTGATATTACTTATGAATTCCAAAAAGAGATATTGGATTATATTTGTAAATTGGTCTGTTCTTCTAGGCATGATACCCTTTCATTGATTTAATTTCAAAGGCTTTACATTTACTTGATTAAATCAAAATTAGGGCTTTGATCTGAACACATTATGACAACTCCGTTTGAGTCCCCACCCCCTTTGTGGGCTATATAAATGGACACTCAATCAAGGCGACACACAGAAGTAGATACACAGAAGATTCACAAAGGAAGGGAGCTCCATAGACATGGAAGAGGATCTTGTGGCCCTGGGAAGAGAGATGAGCCATTCACCTGACAGTTTACAGCTGACCTTGTGAAGAGACTAGAGCACCTAAGCCCGGAAAGAAATGATCCCTCCAGCCTACAGTTAAGATCTGAAGAAGCTGGGACCACAGAGCCTTAAGAGAAAAAAGGAAGGCTGAACCCTCACAGACATTGCCCACCATCTTGTTTCAACAGGTGGCAACAGACTTTGGTGAGGAAGTAACCTTGAGTTGGACTCTTTAAGGCTTTGTAACTGTAAGCTGCTATCCCAAATAAATACCCTTTATAAAATCCAACAGATTTTTTGGTACTTAGCATTAGCACCCCTTTGACTGACTAATACAAGTGTCCTCTTTCATTCTTTTGGTTATGGATATCCAGTTTTCCCAGCACCAATTGTTGAAAAAACTGTTTTCCCATTAACACGGACATGGTAGGTTTGTAAAAAACCAGTTGACTACAGTTGACTCTCAATTCTATTCGACTGATTAATGTGTCTATCTTTATGCCAGTAATATTTTTCAAGGTCAAGCAGTGAAATTCCTCCCATGTCAATCTTCTGTCTTAGAATGCTTTTGGCTATTCGGGTGCATTTTCCCTTCCAAATGAATTTAGTAATTGCCTTTTCTATTTTTCTAAAGTAGGCTGTTGGAATTTTGATTGGTTTTGCATTGACTCCATAAATCAGTTTGAGTAGGATTTCATCTTCACGATATTTAGTCTTCCAATCCATGAACATGGAATGTCTTTCCATTGTATAGGTCTTCATTGATTTCTTTTAGCATTGTTTTGCAGTTTTCTGCATATAGGTCCCGTATTTCTTTGGTAAAATTGATTCCTATGTATTTGTGTCTTCTTGTTGCTATTGTAAATGGAATTCTTTCCCCCTGATTTCCTCCTCAGATTGTTCAATACTAGTGTACAAAAACATTACAGACTTTTGCAGGGTTTTTTTGGATTTTTTTTAAACTTTATTTTGTGCATTTAGTAATTGAAAATATAAAGAGTTAAAAATAAAAAGGGAAGCAGCTGTGGCTCAAGCAATTGAGCTCCCATTTCCTATAGCCCCTGCGTGGCCCGGAGAGGCACAGGCCCCCGATGATACAACCAGATATAAATAAATAAATAAATAAATAAATAAATAAATAAATAAATAAATAATAAATAGAAAGAAAGAAAGAAAGAAAGAAAGAAAGAAAGAAAGAAAGAAAGAAAGAGAAAACACAGTTGAATAAAAACATCCATTTCTCAATTAAATGTACTAGATACATATAAATTTTTTTGGAATCACACAATATGTTACACAATATATTTGGTTCATAGTAACACAATCATACAGTATTTGTCCTATTGTGTCTGGCTTGCTTCGCTCAACATAAACTTTTGTGTTTTGATCTTGTATCCTGCCACTTTGCTGAACTCATTTATTAGCTCATGTAGTTTTGTTGTAGACATTTCAGAATTTTCTAAATATAGGATCATGTCATTGTCAAATAGCATTTTACTTCCTCTTTTCCTATTTGGATACCTTAAAATTTTTTTTTCTAATCTAATTGCTTTAGCTAGAACTTCTAGTACAATGTTGAATAACAATGGTGACAGTGGACATCCTGGTCTCTTCCCTATCTTAGAGGGAAAGCTTTCAACCTTTCCCCATTGAGCACAATGTTGGCTGTGGGTTTTTCATATATGCCTTTTATCATATTGAGGAATTTTCCTTCTATTCCAATTTTTTGAAGTGTTTTTTTATCAAGAAAGGATGCTAGATTTTGTCAAATGCCTTTTCTGTATTGATTGAGATGATCACATGTTTTTTTTTTTTTCCCTTCAATTTGTTAATGTGGTGTATTACATTGATTGATTTTCTTATGTTGAACCAGCCTTGCATAGCAGTAATAAATCCCACATGGTTGTGATGTATAATTGTTTTGATATGCTGTTGGATTCAATTTGCAAGTTTTTTGTTGAGACATTTTGCATCTATGTTCATTAGAGAGATTTATCTGTCATTTATTTTCTTGTAGTGTCTTTAACTTGCCTGGGTATTAGAGTGATGTTGGCCTCATAACATGTGTTGGGTAATTTTCCCTCCTCTTTAATTTTTTGGAAGAGTTTAAACAGGATTGGTGTTAATTCTTTTTGAAATGCTTGGTAGAATTCACCTGTGAAGTCATCTGGTCCTGGGCTTTTCTTTATTGGGAGATTTTTGATGACTGATAGGTTTATTAAGTTCTTGTATTTCTTGTAGCATTAGTGTAGGTTTGTTCGTGCATTTGTAGGAATTTGTCCATTTTATCTAGATGTTCTAGTTTGTTGGCATACAGTTTCTCATAATATCCTCTTGTGATCCTTTTTATTTCTGTGGAGTCTGTTGTTATTCCCCCCCCTTTAGTTTCTGATTGTATTTATTTGCATCTTTTCTCTCTTTTCTTTGTTTAGCTAGAGGTTTATCAATTTTATTGATATTCTCAAAGAACCAGCCTTTGGTTTTGTTGATTTTTCTCTATCTTTTTTTTGTTCTCAATTTCATTTATTTCTGCTCTAATCTTTATTATTTCTTTCCTTCCGCTTGCTTTGGGACTGATTTGCTGTTCTTTTTCTAGTTTCTCATGTTGTTCAGTTGAATTCTTGAGTTTAGCTCTTTCTTATTTTTTTAACATAGGCATTTAGTGCTATACATTTCTCTCTCAAGACTGCCTTTGGAGTATCCCATAAATTTTGATAAGTTGTATTCTTGCTTTCATTTGTCTCAATATATTTACTGATTTCACTTGCAATTTCTTCTGACCCACTGATTATTTAGGAGTGTGTTGTTTAGCCTCCATACATCTGCAAATTTACCTTTTTTCCTGTCTATTATTGATTTACAGTTTCATTCCATTATGATCTGAGAAGGTTCTTTGTATAATTTCAATCTTTTTATATTTATTGAGAGCTGTATTGTGCCTTAATATGTGGTCTATCCTGGAGAAAGATCCATGGGCACTTGAGAAGTATTTATTACCTGCTGAGTTTGGATGCAGCATTCTGTATATGTCTGTTATATCTAACTTGTTTATCATATTGTTCAAGTTCTCTGTTTTCTTGTTGAACTTCTATCTAGGTGGTCTATCTAATGATTTGAGTGTTGTGTTGAAGACTGCAATGATTATTGTAGAGATGTCTACTTCTCCATTCAGTTTTGCCACAGTTTTTCTCATGTATTTTGGGGCACCCTGGTTAGGTGCATAGATATTTATGATTGTTATATCTTCCTGGTGGATCAGACCTTTTATTTATAAATAATGGCCTTTGGTATCTCTTATAAGTTTTTTACATTTAAAGTCTGCTTTGTCCAATATTAGTATAGCTATGCCGACTCTTTTTTGGTTAATATTTGCATGGAGTATTTTTTTCCAACCTTTCACTTTCAGCCAGTTTGTATCCCTGGGTCTAAGGTGAGTCTCTTGTAGGCAGAATATGGATGGCTCATGTTTTTTCATCCATTCTGTCAGACTATATCTTTATTTTATTTTACTTTATTTTATTTTATTATTATTTTTTTATTGTGGGTAAAAATCAAAATTTTCACAATACATACCAACATTTGCAAAATGATATATAAATATATATGCATATTTGTGCATTTGCTTATAAAAATGTTATTTATATATATATATATATAAATATATTTTAAGAGGTGCTTAGATTACCCAAAATACTACACGGAACCCCCTGGGATTCCCATGTTGCCCACCTCCCACATTTCCCACCACATCCCACATAAACATCTCCCACAAGTGTGGCCCACCACCCTCAATGGACTTACACATCCTGGGGCCTTGCCACCAACCATAGACCACAGTTCACACCGTAGACCATACTCTCTCCCACACAGTTCTGAGTGGTGTGTGCTGATTTAAAATGGCCTACATCCGTTGCCACAGCGGTACTCAGGACAACCTCCAAATCCCACAGAAGCCCCTGTATTTCAACTGCTCGTCCCCTCCCTGCCCCAAAAGTGTCAAGTGGCCACTGGTTCCACCTCATTGTTATAATTTCTTCCATTGCTAGAATCACCATATGTGAACAACAGAATACTATCAAGTCCACTCTAGTCCATAGTTCTTCCCCTAATCCTGAGGGGACTGGGATGGTGATGTCTACTCCACCTCCAAGTGAGAGAGGGCTTATATCCCATGGATATGGTGGGTGGGATGATCCTGCCTGCAGATGCAGGCCCTCTCCATTCCCTGGGATGGCCATTGCCCATCGTTGTCTCCTCTCCAGGTGCCTTGGATGAGTCCATTGAGCTGTAGGGTAGGAGTTGCAGCACCACCGAGATTCCATGCACACCTGGCACATAGGTAGGCCAGAGGCTCCAGTCCTTGGAAGTATACCTAAAAACTTCAGCATCACATATAGGTTAGAATAGAAGGGACTGACGAACCATGTGCAGGGAGGATTTATTTGAGTCCAATTCTGTCACTCTCAGGAGCACAGATTCCAAAATAGAGCCCACTGATAAGGCATCAGTCTCTGGGTCTATCCCCACTTATATAGGACCTGGGTGTCTCCAGAGCACTCAGGAGCCCCTCTGTGTGGGCACTTAGATGTTCTATGAGCTCCTACTGAGGTGTGCGTAAGAGTTACCTCTGGGATGACCTCCCGACTCTCTTTGAAGTCTCTCAGCCACTTGAACTCATTTGTCTTTACCTTTTCCCCCTTTAATTCAAGGTCTTTTTCCAGTTGTGTTGCCAGTTGGCGCTTGGTATTAATCCCTCGTTGCCAGGGAGGCTCATCCCCGGGAGTCATGTCCCACTTTGGGGGGAAGGTAATGCAATCATATGCTGAGTTTGGCTTAGAGAGAGGCCACATTTGAGCAACAAGGAGGCTCTCAGGTGGCAACCCTTAGGCACCCCACAACTGCAGGCTAAGTCTCAGTTACAAGAGCAAAGACTCACAAGGGTAGTCATCAAAAGAACACATCAGTGGCTCATCCTCTTTTGACAGACACTGTCCCTGCATTCAGAGGACTATTGCTGCTCCCTTGGAGACTGTGGCAGAGCTCTCCAGGCTAGGAATTCAGATTCCCTCATTTATTGTGTGATTGTCCACCCATCGTGACCATGCCCCATCTTTTGATCTTTTGAACGATTTTGTATATCTTTCATGTATATTCGGATGAACTAATTCCCATGAAATCCCCCTCCCAGACACCCCCCACCAATAATCCCCTGCAGTACCCATTTTAACCCTTCTGTGATCCAAATGCTCCATGAACATGTAGTCCATAAAATAATCAAATACACTTACTAGGAAAAAGAAACAAATATGATAAGCTTACATGTAAGAGACAAACATAAGGAAAATCAGGGGAAAAAAAAAAAAGAAAAGAAAAGGAAAAAAAACAAATAACCAAACAAAAACAAAACAAAATAAAATATAATTAGTGGATTGGGACATTCAAAAAATGGGCAAAAAATCAAAGGAAATGCCTTTAAAAAAAATATATATATATATATATATTCATTTTTTTCCCTTTCTCTTTTCTTTTCTTTCCTTCCTTTTATCACTGTGTTATCGGATGTCTGGTGTGCCGTGACACCTTCCCCCTCTCAATCCCCATTGTCTCCCAAGACTGTATCTTTTGATTGGAGAGTTTAATCCATTCACATTCAAGCTATTACTGTAAATACATTATTTACTTCCACCATTTTATTCTTTGGTTTTCATATGTCATATCTTATTTTCACCAGTCTTTTTACTTGTTTTGTTTTCCTTTGTGCTATTCTTTCTTCTATACTCTCCTCCAAACTTCTCTCTCCTCTTTTTCTTTCAGGCTGTAAGGCTTCCTTTAATAGTTCTTGCAAAGGTGGATTCTTTTTTATGAACTCTCTTAGTTACTGTTTGTGAATATTTTATACTCACCTTCATATGTGAAGGACAATTTTGCTGGATAAAGAATTCTCAACTGGCAGTTTTTCTAATTGTACATAGCACTGTCTTTTCGCCTCCATGGTTTCTGAAGAGAAATCTGTGCTAAGTCTTACTGGGCATCTCTTGTATGTGGTGGTTTGCCTCTCCCTTGCTGCTCTCCGAATTTTCTCTGTATCTTTAATATTTGACATTCTGAGTAGTATGTGTCTTGGTGTAGGTTTTTTAATTTAGTCTTATTGGGGTACTGTGCACTTCTTGGACAGGTAATTCATTTCTTTTTTGAAAGTTGGGAATTTTTCAGCTATTATTTCCTCAATTATTCTTTCTGCCCCCTTTCCCTTCTCTTCTTCTTCTGTAACTTGCATGACATGAGTGTTGTTGCATTTCATGTTGTTATTCAACTCCCTGAGCCATGTTCTATTTTTTCCATTCTTTTCTCTTTCTGTTCCTTTCTCTGTTCAATTTCCGCTGATCTGTCTTCAGTATCATTTATCCTTTCTTCGGTCATTTCGAGTCTGCTGTTGCATGCCTCTAATGTGTTTTTGATCATACCTATCATGTCTTTCATTCCCATGAGCTCTGTTACTTTTCTATTCAGGATTTCAAATTCTTCTTTGTGCTTGCCCAATGTCTTCTTGTTGTTCTTTATTTCTTTAGCAATATTGTCTTTCAATGCATTAATTTGATTTTGGAAATTTGTGTGCATCTTATTAATTAGTTCTCTCAAATCCTGTGTCTCCTCTGGGTCTTTGATATATTCCTTTTCTTGTGCCATGCCTTACATTTTCTTAGTATGGCTCCTAATTTTTTGCTGATGACCAGGCATCTGATTAGGATGATAGTTTACTCAGATGCTCAATTTCTTTCTCTTTCATAGGGATTTAGTGGTGGGAGGCTATGTGTTACTTCTGTTCTTGGATTCTTGGTTCAACCTGGATTGTTAGGATTGTCCCTGTTAGTTGCTCAAAACTGGGCTTTAGACCCACTAGTGTGTTGCAGACCTGCTTCCTAGAGCCTTGGGGAGGGAAGCTGTATTAGTCAGCCAAAGGGGTGCTGATGCAAAGTACCAGAAATCTGTTGGCATTTATAATGGGTATTTATTTGGGGTAGAAGCTTACAGTCACAAGGCCATAAAGTGTACGTTACTTCTCTCACCAAAGTCTGTTGCCACATGTTGGAGCAAGATGACTATTGGTCTCTGTGAGGGTTCAGCCTTCCTCTTCCTCCTTAAGGCTCTGTGGCCCCAGCTCCTTCCATTCTCAGCTGTAAGTTAGCATAAGGCTTATCTCTCTCCCTGGGGCTCCAGCATCAAAACTAAAAACTCTCTCCTCTGCTGTGTCATTTTCTCTATGAGTCCCTGCCCACCAAGGGGCAGAGATTTAATGTCTTACTGACATGGCTGAACAAAGCCCTAATAATAATTTAATCAAGTAAAAGTGAAACCTCCAAATTTAATATAGTCTAATATGCCCAGAGGAACAGACCAGTTTACAAACACAATCCAATATCTATTTTTGGAATTCATAAATATTACCAAACTGCCACACTCCACCCTCTGAATTCCAAAAAGACATACAATATTTTTAAAAAAACACCTTAAGTCAGTAACAATGCTAAGTACAAAATCATATCACAATCAGCTTAAAGATACACAGTTTGTCTTGAAGCTATAAAGCCTGGAAAAAAACTCTTATTTTTCATTTCCTCATGTGCACTTCTTTGGTCTGCCAGAAGATGGCACTCTTTGGCAGCCCTCTCAGTTCAATGCCTGGTTGGAGTGTGTGTGAGTTTTGCTGTCATAATTCCACTCCTTTGTCCCTCTCTCTTCTGGGTAATGTCCAGCCTTTGCCTGGTGTCCTAAACCCTAGAAGATCTTTTTCCAGGCCGTTTCAGCCTGTCCTCCAGCTATTTTCCTTTCCTTTCAAGGCTTCTTCAAAATCCTTAGAGGAAAAGTATGAATAGTCTTGAGTGAATATTTTGTGAGACTAATGTGAAAGAGAAGAGATGATTTCGTGTATATATTTCCTCTACTAATCTTTTCTCATCTCCTGACCTTCTGACCTTGAGAGCAGTGAAGGCAGCTGCTGGCAAGATCTCCACAGTCTTATCCAGCCCTGAGAGCCTGGGGTCCCAGTAACTTCCCTAGCAAACTGAAACTCAAAGAACCAGAATAGAAATCACAACACAATATAACTTTCATAACTGCAAATAAAATAATAAGCCTTTGGGATTCTCTGCCTGAAGCTGGGCAGTTTGGGATTATTTATGAATCCCAAGAAGAGAAAGATTATGTTTGTGAACTAACCTATTCCTCTGGATGTGATACCCTTTGTTTGTATTAAATCAAATGTTTCAAGTTTACTTGATATAATCAACTTAGGGCTCTTGATTTGACCACATCAGTACGGCATGCCTCTGGTTGAGTCCCCACCCCCTTGGTGGGCTGATATAAATGGACACTTACTCAAGAAGACACAAGAAGAGAGAGAGAGCTCTGTCATGTTTGATCCTGGGATCCTGGGGAGAAATGAGTCATTCGCCTGATAGTTTGCAGCTGAAGAGAACAGAGCAGCTGAGCCACCGAGAAAGCCCAGAAAGAAACAAGCCCTATGCCAAAGACTGATATAGGAAGCCCTGAGAGAACAGGCAGAGATCACCCGCCATCTTGCTTCAACAATTGGCAGCTGACTTTGGTGAGAAAGTACCTCTTATTGTACCTTGAGTTGGATTTTCCATGGTATTGGGACTGTAAGCTTTTACCCCAAATAAATATCCTTTATAAAAGCCAACAGATTTCTGTTTTTTTGCATCAGCACCCCTTTGGCAGACTAATACAGGGGAGTAAGGAGCTATGTTTTCTTTATATATTCTCCCATAACATTGAATAGTGTGCTAAATTTATATTTTAAAAAATTCACTAATGGGAAGCGGCTGTGGCTCATTCAGTGGGGCTCCCGTTTACCATATGGGAGGCCCCGGGTTCGGTTCCCGGGGCCTCCTGGTGAAGGCAGGCCCACCCGCATGGCGTGGTTGGCTGACCCAGCGAGCACAAGCAGCAAGGGGGGGATAAATGAATAAATAAATAAATAAATCTTTAAAAAAAAAAAAAAAAAAAAAAAAAAATTCACTAAGAACTTGCTGGTGAATCGTCTGTAAGCTCCATGAGGGGAACAAACATGTTGATCTTATCCATTATTAAATGTACAGTCATGCAAGAAATCAATAAGTATTTGTTGAAGGATAAATGAATGAAGGTATGAACAAAAAACAATTGGCACCTTCATAAATTGAACACATGAAAGTAATAGCTCAATAAAAATTCTCACAAAAATGAATGAATAAAGTAGAGAAGTAGAAATACCCAATAATATCTAGTAGACTCATTTTTTAACTAGCAAAGAAAATGTATTAAGCTAGTTGCATCATCTGGAATAGTGTTTCTGAGATTTGTGACTCTTTTTCATGCCTTGTTGTAACCTGTGATCAGGGTTTAAGATTTATGAAGGAGACACAAATTAATTATGAATAACAAGAAGTGCCTGGTATAGTCCTGGGGTGCTCCACATTACACTGTGAAAACCACTGGTCTCTCAAGATAGACATTCTTCACTACCAGGACCATACCTGGTAGTTTTCAAAAGTTTTCCCTTCAAATGATCAGCGTGTTACAAAAATGTAAAAGGAGAACC
Organism: Tolypeutes matacus; assembly: GCA_026826555.1. Taxonomy (NCBI): domain Eukaryota; kingdom Metazoa; phylum Chordata; class Mammalia; order Cingulata; family Chlamyphoridae; genus Tolypeutes; species Tolypeutes matacus. The sequence goes on from JAKSZT010053929.1 coordinate 51,947,555, forward strand.
ATGTATATTATTCCATTTAAACCAATTAAAGATTACAGCATCCTCTTTCATTATGACTAGTTAAGGGGATTTAACTTGTTTTTAAAGCCTTGAAGTGGTGAAGCCTCCCATGTGTGCTAAGAGATGGATCATATTTCTCAGTTCAGCGCTTATACCACAAAAAGATCCATGTTTGGAAGGGGATAGTGCTAAGCTGGTTTTTTATCACTAAAAAGGTCAAAGATATATATTGAAAGCAAACTATTTGTGGTATGTTCAGAACTGGTTAATATAAATTTCTTTAATATAGGAGTTTAGGGTTAAAAATATCCCTCTCAGCACTGCCTTCGCCGTATCCCATAAGTTTTTATTTTTATTTTTATTTTTTTAATTTTTATTTTATTTATTTATTTTTATTGTGGGTAAAAATCAAAATTTTCACAATACATACCATATCCCATTAAGTTTTGATAAATTGTGTTCTTGTTTTCATTCATCTCAATATATTTACTAATTTCATTTAGAATTTCTTCTTTGACCCACTAATTGTTTAGCAATGTGTTGTTTAGCCTCCACACATCTGCAAATTTTCCTCTTTCCTGTCTATGATTGATTTCAAGTTTCATTCCATAATGATCTGAGAAGGTGCTTTGTATAATTTCAGTCTTTTTATATTTTTTGAGGACCTGGCTTGTGACCTAACATGTGGTCTGCCCTGGAGAAAGATCCATGAGCACTTGAAAAGAACATTCTGTTTATGTCTGTTAGGTATAGCTTTTTTTGTTTTTTCACGTTATTCAATTTCTCTGTTTCCTTGTTGATCTTCTGTCTAGTTCTAATTATGTGAGTGGTGTGTCAAAGTCTCCAACTGTTATTGTAGAGATGTCTGTTTCTCCCTTCAGTTTTGCTAGAGTTTGCCTCATGTATTTTGGGGCACCCTGATTAGGTGCATAGATATTTATGACTGCTGTATCTTCCTGGTGGATTTTACCTTTTATTAATATATAATGGACTTCTGTATCTCTTATAACTTTTTTGCATTTAAAGTCTGTTTTGTCCAATATTAGTATAGCTACCCCCGTTTTTTTTGTTTTTTTTTTTTTTGGTTACTGTTTGTGTGGAGTATCTTTTTCCAACCTTTCACTTTCAGCTGGTTTGTATCTCTGGGTCAAAGGTGAGTCTCTTGGAGGCAGCATATGGATGGCTCGTGCTTTTTTTTTTTTAATCCATTCTGTCAGCCTATTATCTTTTTAAATATATATATATATTTTTCAAAATAGAAAGAAGCTTTAGATTACATAAATGTTACATCAAATATAGGAAATTTCCTTTTACCCAACCCCCTCCCCTACTACACTTTACCACATTAACAACATCTTTCATTATTGTGGTACATTTATTACAATTGATGGACACTTATTGAAGCATTGCTATTAACCAAGGATTATAGTTTACATTATAGTTTATACTTTGCCCTGCACAATTTTATGGGTTTTGACAAAATGTATAATGGTCTGTATCCATTATTGCAATGTCATGCAGTACAATTCCAATGTCCCAAAAATGCCCCCATGTGGTACCTATTCCTCCCTCTCCCTCCCCTCACAACCTCTGGTGGTCACTGCCTTTATATCAATGTTACAAGTTTTTCCATTGCTAGAATAATAATAAGTCTACTTTAGTCCATAGTTGCTTTCCCCCTTAGGTTTGTTCTTTCCTCAATCTTTCGTATGTCATATCCCACTCTGGGGAAAGGAAGGTGGTGTGTTTATATGCTGAGTTTGGCTTAGAGAGAGGCCACATTTGAGCAACAAGGAAGCTTTCAGGAGGTAACTCTCAGGCAATATGTAATACTAGGCTAGTTTCAATTTCACAAAAAAGCGTTCATAAGTACAACAATCAATATCAAAGGCCTGGCATAGTGGTCTGCCCTCCTTCACTAGGCACTGCCCATGTACTTGGGGGATTCTTGTTGCTTTATTAGAGAATGTAGCAGGACTTTCCAGGATGGGAATTCAATATTGTTTGGTTATTGTGTGGGTCTCCACCCACCAAGACAATGCCCCATGACCACTTAAACATAGTCATATGACACAGAGGCATGCCCAGGTGTACCCCTCCCCATACATAACCCATCACCTAAACCCTGCACCAGTGAGACTCACCTGCCACAGTTGTGACTCTTCTGTGATCTAAAACCTCCCCAAAAACAAAGCCAAAAAAACAAATAAGAAAATAAATTTTAAAAATAATAAATAACAAATAAAATACAAAAATAAAAATAAATAATAAAATAAAATGAATATTTTTCATTGTTTCTTTCAGCACTGTAAGATCTTTTATATACACTGACAATTTCTTCCATGTGCTCTCCCAGTGTCCTATTTTTTTTTTTCACTTTATCTTCGAAGAAGCTTTAGGTTACAGAAAAGTCACATAGAAAATAAGGGGATTCTCATATACCCAACCCCCTCCCCCTCTCCCAATCTCTCCTCTTAGTAACATTTTACACGTCTATGGTACATTTGTTACAATTGATGAACAAATATTGAAGCACTGCTACTAACCATGGTCAATGGTTTACATTATGGTTTACATTTTGCCCATGCATTTTTAAAGGTTTTGGCAAAATTTAAAGTGTCCCGTGTCTGTCATTGCAAGATCCTGCAGAACAATTCCAATGCCCTGAAAGTGCCCTATATTCCATCTATTCTATTTTTCCCTCCCTTTCCCCTTGGAATCTATAGTAACCACTAAGTTTCAATTTTTGAAGAATAAGGTTCATAGCTACATGCAATAATATTGAGGGCTTGATATATTGATCTCTTTTCTTTAATTAGTCACTGCCTATGTTCTCGAGCGATTCTTGCCCCTCTGATTGAGAAGATAGCAGGACTCCCCAGTATTGGAGTTTAATATTTTCTTGTTTATTGTGTGTGTCTCTGCCCACTGAGACAACACACTATGACAAGATGAACACTTTCATGTTTCATAAAAGCATGTCCCAGGTGTGCCCTATCCCACATATCCCCCCACCCCTGACACCCTGCACTAGTAATCATATTTGCCGAAAGAACATTCCCACCATTGTAGTTTTAACCACAGACCTGCAAATCCCTAGAGTTCACCTGTTCCTTCCTATACCCTCCCCCAAGTTCTATGGATAGTCCAACCCATGCCACCATCCTACTCCCCCTCACATTCCTGCATCCTTGAACCCAATCCCACCACTGCACCACCATCACCACCATCCGTGACCAGCCATCCCCTTCCACTTTATCATAGATTTTGCCCATATTGAGCATCAGCTCACCACCTTCTACTCTCTTTCTGTCTCCTGATAACCTGTCTTCCAGGCTCTAGCTCTGTGAGTCTGCTCAATTTGCATAAGTCATATCAGTGAAGTCATGTAATATTTGTACTTCAGTGACTGGCTTACTTCACTCAACATAAGGTCTTCAAGATACATCCATGTTGTCCTGTATGTTAATACTGCATTCCTTCTTACAGCTGAGCAATGTTCCATTATATGTTTATACCACAATTTGCTTATCCATTCATCTATTGATGGATACTTGGGTTGCTTTCAACTTTTGGCAATAGCGAATAATGCTACAATGAAAAAAAAAAAAAGAAAGAAAAAGGAAAAAAATAGTGAATAATGCTGTGAACATTGGTGTGCATATATCTGTCCATGCCCTTGCTTTCAATTATTCTGGGTATAGACCCAGAAGTGGGATTGCTAGATCTTATGGTAGTTCTATAGTTAGTTTCCTGAGAAATCGCCAAACTGTCCTCCACAACGGCTGCACCATTCTATAGTCCCACCAGCAGTGGATAAGTGTTCCCTTTTCTCCACATCCTCTCCAATGCTTGCAGTCCTCTGTTTTCTTAATAGCCACCAGTCTAATAGGTGTAAGATGATATCTCATTGTAGTTTTGATTTGCATTTCCCTGATAGCTAGTGATGTTGAGCATTTTTTCATGTGCTGTTTAGCCATTTGTATTTCTTCTTTGGAGAAGTGCCTATTCAAATCTCTTGCCCATTTTTCAGATGGGCTGTTTGTCTTTTTATTTTTGAGATGTAGGATTTCTTTATGTATTCTGGATATTAGGCCCATATCAGATAGATGGTTCCCAAATAGTTTCTCCCATTGAGTAGGCTGCTTTTTCACTTTCTTGACAAACTCCTTTGAAGCACAATAGTTTTTAATTTTTAGGAGGTCCCATTTAACTACTTTATCTTTTGTTGCTTGCACTTTGGGTGTGAAGTTTATGAAACCGTTTTCTACTACAAGATATCATAGATGCTTCCCTACAATATCTTCTAGGAGTTTTATGGTCTTGGCTCTTATTTTTAGGTCTTTGATCCATCTTGAGTTAATTTTTGTCTAGAGAGTGAGATGGTGATCCTCTCTCATTCTTTTGCATATGGGTATCCAGTTCTCCAAGCACCATTGTTGAATAGGCCATTCTGTCTCAGTTGAGTAGGCTCGGTGGCCTTGAATGTCAGTTGACCATATATGCAAGGATCTATATCAGAACTCTTAATTCAGTTCCATTGGTCAGTATGTCTATCCTTGTGCCAATACCATGCAATTTTGATCACTGTTATCATTGTTGTATGCTTTAAAGTCAGGTAGATTCCTCCAATTTCATTTTTCTTTTTCAATATGATTTTGGCTATTTGGAGCCCCTTGCCCTACCAAATATATTTTGTAATTAGCTTTTCCAATTAAGTAAAGAATGCTGTTGTAACTTTGATTGGAATTGTGTTAAATCTGTAAGTCAATTTGAGTAGGACAGACATCTTAATGATGTTTAGTTTTCCAGTTCATGAACATGGAATATTCTTCCATTTGTTTAGAATATTCTTCTTTGATTTCCTTTTACAATGTTGTATAGTTTTCTGTGTAAAACTCCTTTACATCTTTAGTTAAGTTTATTCCTAGGTATTTGATTCTCTTTGTTGCTATTGTAAATGGAAGTTTTTTTCTTGATTTCCTCCTCAGATTGTTGGTGTACAAAAATGCTACTGATTTTTATGAGTTGATCTTATATCCTGCCCCTTTACTGACTTGTTTATCATCTCTAGGAGCTTTGCTGTTGATTTCCCAGGGCTTTCTATGTATAGGATCCTGTCATATGCAAATAGTGAAATTTTTTTCATCTTCTTTTCCATTTTGGATGCCTTTTATATATTTTTTCTTGCCTAAGTTATTGAGCAAGTACTTCTAACACAATGTTAAATAAGAGCAATGACAGGGGGCATCCTTGTCTTGTTCCAGATCTTAGAGGGAAAGCTTTTAGCATTTCACCATTGAATATGATGTTCACTGTGGGTTTTTCTTTTTTAAAAGATGCTTGGTTGGTTGCTTTTAAAATTTTTAAATTAATTTGCTTTTTTTTAAGTCCATTTTACTCCCTATTTTTGCTTTTTTATGTCCATTCATTAGGCAATTATTTGTGTCTGTTTCCTTCCCTCTCCTCTCATCCTTCTCCTCCTGTCTTCACTGGGATTCAGTCCTGGGAATCTCCGATGCGGGAGACAGGTGTTCTGCCAACTATGCCACCTCAGTTCCTGGTTTTTCGGCATCTTGTCTTGGCTCTCCCCTGTGTCTCTCTCCTGTTACATCATCATCGTGCTGCATGGTTCCATGGGGCCTGGCAGCTCACCTGCTCACAGGGCCTGATGGCACACTCATGTACCTTCTATATTTTTCTTTTATTTTACCACTAGGTCCCGGGGATCAAACCAGGTCCCTCCAGATGGGAAACGGACACCCAACCATTTGAGCCACATCTGCCCCCTGGGTTTTTCATATATACCCTTTGTCATGTTGAGGAAGTTTCCTTCTATTCTTATCTTTGAAGTTTTTTTTATCAAAAAAGATGCTGTACACTTATTGTTTATGTATGTTCATGTATGAGTGATATACTTCAATAAATTTAAAAAAAATAAAAAAAAAATTTTTAAATAAAAAAAAAAGGATGCTGTATTTTGTCAAATGATTTTTCTGCATTAATAGAGATGATCATGTGATTTTTTTTTTCCCAATCTGTTAATGTGGTGTATTACATGGATTGATTTTCTTATGTTGAACCATCCTTGCACACCAGGGATGAAACCCACTTGGTCACAGTGTATTATTCATTTGATGTGTTGTTGAATATGATTAGCAAGTATTTTCTTGAAGATTTTAGTACCCAGGTTCATTAGAGAGCTTGGTCTGTAGTTTTCCTTTCTTGTGGCATTTTTCTGTGGCTTTGGTATTAGGGTGATGTTGGCATCAGAGAATGAGTTAGATAATGTTCCCTCCACTTCTTTTTTTTTTTTTTTTTAGAAAAGTTTAAGCAGGATTGGTGTTAGTTCTTTCTAGAATGATTGGTAGAATTCACCTGTGAAGCCATCTGGTCCTGGGCTCTTCTTGATTGGGAGGTTTTTGATGACTAATTCAATCTTGTTACTTGTGATTGGTCTGTTGAGATCATCAATTTCTTCTTTCCTCAATGTAGGCTGCTTGTGTGTTTCTAGAAATTTGGCCATTTCATCTAAGTTATACATCTTCTTGGTATTCAATTTTTGAAAAGTATCCTCTTATTATACTCTTTATTTCTGGGGGATCAGTGGTGATATCCTCTCCCTCATTTTTTATGTTATATATTTGCATCTTCTCTCTTTTTTCTTTGTTAGTCTAGCTAAGGTTTTGTCAATTTTATTAATGTTCTCAAAGAATCAGCTTTTGATTTTGTTAAAATTTTCTAGTGTTTTTTTTTTTTTTTTTAAATTCTCAGTTTCATTTAACTCTGCTCTAATCATTGTTTTTTCCTTCTTTCCACTTGTTTTGGAATTAGTTTGTTGTTCTTTCTCTAGTTCTTCCAGTTATGCAGTTAGGCCTTTGATATTAGCACTTTCTTCTTTTTTAATATAAGCATTTATGACTATAAATTTCTCTCTCAGCACTTCTTTTGCTGCATCCCATAAGTTTTTTTTTGTTTGTTTGTTTGTTTTTGTTTTGTTTTGTTTTGTTTTGAGGTACTGGGGAATGAACCCAGGACGTTGTATGTGGGAAGCCGGCCTCAGTCAATGAGCCATATTGGCTTCCATGAGTTGTTGGGTTTTTTTGTTTTCTCATTCATTTTGCTTGTTTGTTTTTGCTTTTTCCAGGAGGTACTGGGAACTGAACCCAGGACCTCCCATGTGGTGGGTGAGTGCTCAATCACTTGAGCCACATCCACTCCTCCATGGTTTTGATATGTTGTGTTCTCATTTTCTTTCATTTCCAAGTAGTTATTTCTTTTGCAGTTTCCTCCTTGACACACTGATTGTCTAAGACTGTATTGTTTAACTTCATATTTTGTACCTATTCTGGTTCTCTGATTTCCAGCTTCATTCCATTGTGATCAGAGAAATTACTTTGTATAATTTCAATCTTTCTGAATTCATTCAAAGTTGTTCTGTGTTTTATCCTGGAGAATGATACATATGCACCTGAGAAGAATGTATATCCTGCTGTATTTGTGTGTAATGTTCTGTATATGTCTATTAGGTCTACATCCTCTAATGTATTGTTCAAGGTTTCTGTTTCTTTATTGACCCTCTGTCAAGATATTCTGTCTAATGGTGAAATGGTGTATTAAAATCTTCCATTATGAAGAGGCTGTGGCTCAAGAGATTGAGTTCCTGCCTATCATATGGGAGGTCCCAGGTTTGGTTCCCAGTACCTCCTAAAGAAGATGAGCAAGACAGCAAGAAGATGCGATGGGCTGGTGCAGTGAACTGATGCAACAAGATGATGCAACAAGAGACACAAGGAGGAAAACATAATGAGAGACACAACAAAGTAGGGAGTAGAGGTGGCTCAAGTGATTAGGCACTGCCCTCCCACATGGGAGGTCCCAGGTTCAGTTCCTGGTACCTCCTAAAAAGGAAGGCAAGCACACAACTTACAGACACAGCAAGTACAAACAACAAGGGGGAGGGAGATTTAAATAAATAAAATAATCTTTAAAAATAAGTCCCCCATTATAATTGTAGAAACATCTATTTCTCCACTTAGTTTTTCCAATGTTTGCCTCATATATTTTGGGGCACACTGGTTAGGTACATAAATGATTTTTGTTTCTTCTTGATAGATTACCCATTTTATTAATATATAGTGCCCTTCTTTGTCTCTTACAATAATTTTGCATTTAAAGTATATTTTGTCTGATAATTAGTATAGCTACTTCTACCCTTTTAAAAAATTATTGTTTGCAGGTAAAATAGTTTTCCAACCATTCACTTGCAACCTCCTTGTGTCCCTGAGTCTAAGATAAGTTTCTCTTTTTGTCTTAAGCATATAGATGGGTTATATTTCCTTATCCATTCTGCCAATCTGTATTTCTTGATTGGGAAGTTTAATTCACTACCATTCAATGCTATTATTGTCAAGGCAATAGGTACGTTTGCCATATTTTCTTTAGCTTTATAAATGTCAAATTTTGTTTTTATTTCTCTTTTTATCTTTTAGCTATTCTTACTAATAAACTTCCTTTCTACACTCTCATCCAACCCTCTCTCTCCTGTTTTTTCCTTTCAACCTGCAGAACTCCCTTCTTTTTTCTTTCCTTTTTCTTTTGAGGTCCAGGGCCAGAGATTGAACCCAGGACCTCATATGTGATAAGCCAGTGCTCAACCACTGAGTCACATCAGCTCCCCCCTTTAGTATTTCTTGAAGGGCTGGTTTCTTGTTAACAAAGTCTTTTAATTTCTGTTTTATCTGTGAATATTTTGAATTCTCCCTCATTTTTTTAAAGAACTCTTTTTTTTTAAGATTTATTTTATTTATTTATTTCCCCCCACCCCTTCATTGTTTGTACTTGCTGTGTCTGTTTGTCTTCCCTGTTTCTTTAGGAGGCACCAGGATCTGAACCTGGGATCTCCGATATGGGAGGGAGGTACCTAATCACTTGAGAACCACCTCTGTTCCCTGCTTTGTTGTGTCTCTCATTGTGTTTTTCTTCTTGTGTCTCTTGTTGCATCAGCTTGCTGTGCCTGCCCATTGTGCTAGCTCACTGTCTTCTTTAGGAGGTACTGGGAATCAAACCAGGGACCTCCCAAGTGGTAGGCAGGAACTCAATCACTTGAGCCACATTTGCTTCTCTCTCCCTCATTTTTGATGCCATCTTTGCTGGATACAGACTTCTTGGCTGACAGGTTTTTTATTTATTTATTTTTTTTTTTTTATTTTAGCACCTTAACTATGTTTTACCACTGTCTTCTTGCCTCCATGGTTTCAGATGAGAAATCAGTGCTTAATCTTATCGAACTTCCCTTGTATGTGATGGATCTCTTTTGTCTTGCTGCTTTTAGAATTCTCTTTTTGTCTTAAGCATTGGACAGTTTTGATAAGTATATGTCTCAGGATAGGCCTGTTAGGATTTATACTGTTTGGGGTGCACTGTACTTCCTGGACATGTACGTCCACATGCCTCAGAAGAGTTGAGAAATATTCAGCCACTATTTCCTCCAACACTCCTTCTGCCCCCTTTCCCTTCTCTTCTCCCTCTGGGATGCCTATGATGTATATGCTTGTGTGTTTTGTGTTGTCATTCAATTCCTTGAGTCCTTGCTGATTTTTTTTCTATCTTTTTAGCTATCTGTTCTACTGTCAGTCTGATTTCAGATGTGCTATCTTCAACATCATTGATTCTTTCCTCTGTATACTCAAATCTGCTGTTATGTGCTTCCAGCATATTTTTTTTATATCTAGCATTGTGCCATTCATCACCATCAGATCTGTTATCTTTTTATGTATGTTTATGATTTCTTCAATATGTTCCCCAGTGTCATCTTAATATACTTTATTTCTTCCTTCACTTCATTAAGTTGATTCATGATATTTTTTGGATATCCTTGATATCCATGTTCTGGATATATTGTTCCATGTTCTGTATTTTCTCCTGTTTTTTAGTTTGTTCATTAGACAGGGCCGTGTCTCCCTGTTTCTTTGTATGGCTTGAAATTTTTTTGCTTGTGTGTAGGCATCTATTTATCTTGATGAACTTATTCAGATGGTGGTTAGCTTCTCTTTCTACTCTAGGTTTTATTAATTTATTTTTTTATGGTATGGTTCCTTTTTGACACTTGGATTCTCTTCTTCTATATCCTTGTACTTGTCTGTGCTCCCTTTAAAAAAAATATTAAGACCATAAAAAAGGAAAGACAGGAGCAGAGAAAAAGAATAATAGTAAAAAAAAAAATTTTAAACATAGAAAAGGAACCATACAAGAGCCAGGAAAATAAATACATAATAAGAGTAAAGGGGTCAGATGTGGCTCAACTGGTTGGGCGTCCGTCTCCCATATGGAGGGACCCGGGTTCGATCCCCGGGACCTCCCGGTAAAAAAAAAAAAAAATAAAAAATAAAAAAATAAGAGTAAAAAATCATAAAAAATACAAAGGAATAAGAATCACAAAAGGAGGTAAAAATTAAACAAGAAAAGAAAAGAAAAAAATAGAATAAAATAAAAGACCAGAGGGATGAGAGAAAAAGGAGGAGGAGGAGGAGGAGAAGGAGAAAAAATGAAGATCACACATGAAAACATGGAATGAAAGAAAAGCAATGAGAGGAATTAAATGAAAGAAAGAATAGAAATAAAAAACACTAACATGAAAAAATAAGAAAAAGAAAAAAGGAAACGCAGAAAGAGAAAAGACAACAAACAAAAAAACAACTTGGAAAAATAGGCTTTCATTTTAGATCCCTAGCAAAAATCTGTCTGCTAGTGCTCCTCAGTTAATCTCCCTGTAACCTGCCCTCCACAGGTAAGGTACCCAGTTTAATTGAATAAAATAAAGATTTTTTAAAAATAATAAAAAATTAAAGGTCAAAAACCCTAAAATAGAAATCTAAATCTATAAGTTCCCTGTCATTAGGTGCTGTCTGGGTGCCTGACAACTCAGTGGATCACTCGCTGGATCCCTTCTCTTAGTAGGTACCAGGAATTGAACCAGGGACTTTGTATATATGAGGCAGGCATTCCTATGCTAAGCTACACTCACTTCATAGGTTAGGATGTTTTCTGAAATCTTATCTGGTCTCCTCACCCCCTTTCCCTCAGGGGAGTTGGGCATATAACAGTTTGCTGTCTATCTCTCCTGGCTTCCTTCTCTCCCAAGCTAGTTATGAGCCTCTCTCTGCCTACTTTTTCACTGACCTAGTTCCTCTGTCTCCCAGGGTGGCTGGGTGTGATAGCCTGCCCGATCATATCCTTCCTCCCCTCTCACTGGGGCTGCTTCAGTGCTGGCTGGGGTCTTTTTTGAGATTCCAAGAGGGCTCAGCTAGCCAAACTCACTGAAGAGAAGCCACTCTCCACCCTCCACCAGACCCCTCTTTCCCACTCAGTTGGCTGCAGAGAGCCAGGGGTTTTACTGAGGCTATTCACCTTGAAGGTGGGGTATATGTGCCATTCCCAGCCACAGGGGTGAGTAACTCATGGTTTTCATTTAACCTCTTTGCCTCTCCATCCCTCTCCTTCCTGGATGATGTGCATCACTCTCCTGGTCTGCAGATCCCCCAAGCAGCTCCCTCAGATAGCTTTTTGTCCTTCCTCTGTTGTTTTTGAAAAAGAGTTGAACCCTGCTGAGCTACTTCTGCACCATCTTCCCAGAAGTCCCAGCCTATATCTTTTTGATGGGGGAGTTTAATTCATTCATCTTCAATGATATTACTATAAATGCATTATTTATTTCCACCATTTTATTCTTTGGTTTTCATATGTCATATCTTATTTTTATCTGTCTTTTTATTCTTTTGGTTATCCTTTCTGCTATTCCTGCCTTCTACACTCCCCTCCAAGCCTCTCTCCTGCCTTCTTCTTTCAGGCGGTAAGGCTCCCTTTAATACTTCCTGCAAAGGCGGATTCTTTTTTACAATCTCTCTTAGTTTCTGTTTATTTGTGAATATTTTAAACTCACCTGCATATTTGAAAGACAATCTTGTTAGAAAAAGAATTCTTGGCTGGCTATTTTTCTCCTTCAGTACACTAATTATATCATACCACTGTCTTTTCGCCTCCATAGTTTCTGATGAGAAATTGCACTAAGTTTTACTGGGCATCCCTTGTATGTGATGGTTTGCTCCCTCCCCTTATCAGAATTTTCTCTTTATCTTCTGACATTTGACATTCTGAATAGTATGTGTCTTGGAGTAGGTCTATAAGGATTTATTCTGACTGGGGTACACTTGTCTTCTTGGACACGTAAATTAATTCCTTTCATGAGAGTTGGGAACTTTTAAGTCATTATTTCCTTAAATACTCTTTCTTCCCCTCTTCCTTTCTTTTCTCCTTCTGGAACTCCCATGACACGTATATTTTGTGCTTCGTATTATAATTCAACTCACTAAGCCCTGCTCAATTTTTTTTCATTCTTTTCTTTCTCTGTTCTTCTCTCTCTTCAATTTCAGCTGTTCTCTCTTCTGTATCTCTTATTCTTCCTTCTGTCATTTCGATTCTGCTGTTGTATGCCTCTAATGTGTTTTTTTGTTTGTTTTTTGTTTTTTTTTCTTTTTTTATTTCTAATGTGTTTTTTATCTCACCTATCATGTCTTTCATTCCCATGAGCTCTTTTATTTTTCTATTCAGGTTTTCCAATTCTTCTCTGTGTTTGCTCATTGTCTTCTTGATGTCCTTTATCTCTTTAGCAATATTGTTTTTCAACTCGATTTGATTTTGGAAATTTTTATGAATCTCGTTGATTAGTTGTCTCAAATCCTGTGTTTCATCTGCCACTTTGATATATTCCTTTGCTTGGGCTAGTTCTTCCATTTTCTTACTATGGCTTGTAATTTTTTGTTGATGACTAGGCATCCAATTATGATAGTTTGTTTACTCTGATGATCAATTTTTCTCTCTTTTTTAAGGATTAAGAGGCAGGAGGCTGTGTGTTACTATTGTTCTTTGATTCTTGGTTCAGCCTCTTCTAGGTCTTTAGGATTGTCCCTTAGTTGCTTGAATCTGGGTCCTGGACCCACTTTCAAGGGCCTTGGGGAGGGAGGCTGTAAAGTCCAGGAAAAGCCTCTTTTATTTACTTTTAATTTCTCAACATGCATTTCCTTGGTCTGCCAGCATATGTCACTATTAAGCAGTCCTGTCAGTTCAATGACTGGTTGGAGAGTGTACACGCCAACACCAACGGCAAGAGTGTGTCAGAGGATCCTCCCTGGAGGCTAAGAGCCTCACAGTTCCAACTTTCTCAGAGGCTATTCTCCAATCTTTGCAGGCAGCCCCCTCCCTTTTCCCAGGTAAGAAACAATTCTACTCCCATCTGCATCCTCAATAACCAGTACCGGTCAGGAGGGGTGGTGATTGAGAGGGTTGGATATCTTCAGTCCCATCCCAGCTCCCAGGACAAACAGTAGTACAGCCCTTCCTGACCTGGAAGGGTTCTTGGGACACAACAGACCAAATTTGTTGGCCAAAAGTGAATCAGCCTTAGGCTGCATCCCTCTCTTGCCTGTTTCCTGGAAAGGGCCCTTTGGCCCCTTTTGTTTGTAGCCCCCAGCCTAAGGCCAGAGAATTAAAAATTGTAAGCTTATAGGGTGGGGAAGTAGGCCAGTGGTTGCTGTTGCAGCTGCAGCTTAAACTCGGTCTCTCTGTCAAGATTTTTTTCAAGTGCCCCTCTCTTTTCTTGATGGTGTCCAAGCTTCCTTTGGTGTTCTAAACCCTAGAATATTCTTCCCAGGCCATTTCTGCCTGTCCTCTAGCTATTTTTCTAGGAAAGAAGAGAATCCCCTGTCTTTTTTTTCCTTAGGTACCCTGGGGTGAGGGGTTTGAAAATGGGGAACTTGTATGTGGGAAGCTGGCACTCAACCATTGAGTCACATCAACTTCCCTGAGTTGGTTCTCATTTGTTTTGCTTGTTGTTCATTTTTGTTTCTTCAGGAGGCACCAGGAACTCAACCCAGGACCTCCCATGTGGGAGGTGGGAGCTCAACCACTTGAGCCCCATCCACTCCCCCCATGTCTTTCTAATCTGCCATCTTCCTGGAAGTCCTATAAATTTCTTTAAACGATGCAATAAAAGAACATAAAAAATTTTAAATCACTATTGTCTTTATATGACATATGGGATAATTTATTAAAAATTTCTGGCACTTGATATGGGTTCCTAGTACTTCCCTCCTATTAATCATTTTGTGTAAATATAGTTTTGTTACTATGGATTATAAAGCAAAACTTCTCTTTTTTTCCTTCAGGTTCATGATAAATGTAAAGGTTATTAAATCAGTCAAAACCAGAAGACTTTCTATAAAGTTACACAAATTTTTATTTTTTCCTTGGAAAAAAATGGCAAGAAAATTTATGTGTCAATACCAAAATACATCTGTATTATATAACTACATCTGTATCATTCTTAAAATTCTTTTCTTTAGATATATGCTTTTATTCAATGGTTGTTTGGTAATATGCCTCCTAAATGATTACTACTTAAATACTTTCTTTTGAAAGAAAAAACAATCATATATCAAGAAGACATAGCTAGACATATATCTACATAAATAAGATTTTGCAGAAACATTTAAATGTCAAGAATTTATGGGTCAGAGAAGGAGATGTGATGATGGAAGAAGAGGTTGGAATAATTTGATTGCTGAGGTTGAAGAACCTGGACAGCCTCTTGAAACTGGAAAAGTGATTGGAATTGGAAGGGGAACAAAAATGTCAAGCAGTCTGTTGTCAGGGTCTAAGTGGTATATTGCCATTGAAGTATTGGGGAAAGCTACTCATACACTAGATTCTACAGGGAAAGTAACAGAAGAAAAACTTTACAATAAAATAATAATACAGAAAGATACCTAGAGAATTCTACAGAAATTTGCTGGGAATATAATGCAAGTATAATGTGGAGGAGGTTTTATATCATAAACTTGGTCAAAGAACTCTCTTCCTGTGCCAATTTACTGGAGCTGACCTGAATCAAATAGGAACCATTTACATTAGGAGAACATGCCCTTCCCGAAGATAAATGGGCAATTGATGACATTGCACAGTCACTTGAGTATTGCTCATCTCTTCTCCCACCAGGGTTCACACTTAAAAAATCAAAAACTAAGGAGTCTAAAGAACAGGTTCTGAGCTGTGAATTTATAAAACTAAATGAGATGAAGAGAGAAGATATAATTAAGATGTTTTAAGATTGAACTGGCATTGTCATCATTTCCTGGTTGATATTTGAATCCTGTGTGCAGAATGACAAGCTACATGCAAGAGAAAAACAATTATTTCTGACTTTTTTTTTTGCCTGAAGAAAAGTGTCCATCATTTACAATTTCTGTAGGGTACACGTTCTCTTCTATACATTATAAATGGCCTTGCGGTTCAGTTCTTTGCTGTATATTGGACTGTTCTTTTAGAACATTTTTATGTTGTTAGGATTAGATTCAGGAAAATTAACTCTCTGAACTTAATCTCTCTTCAAAATCTTATCTGGAAATGTTGAACAAATTTTTTAATCAAAGAAAGAAGAAATAGGGAATCAGATGTGGCTCAAGTGATTGAGTTCCCACCTACCACATGGTAGGTCCCAGGTTCAGTTCCCAGTGCCTCCTAGAGAAGACAAGCAAGACAGCAAAGCTGGCGCAACAGGCTGGCATGGCGAGCTGATGCAACAAGATGATGCAACAAGGAGACACAAAGAAGAAACACAATGAGAGACATAACAAAGGGAGCGGAGGTGGCTCAAGCAATTGAGCGCCTTTCTCCCACATGGAAGGTCCCAGGTTCAGTTCCTGGTGCCTCCTAAAGAGAAGACAAGCAGACACAGAGAGCACACAGCAAATAGAGAGCAGACAGCAAGAGCAAAAACAATGTGGGAAGCGGAGAGAATAAATAAATAAATCTTTTTTTAAAAAAAGAAAGATGAAATAGGGAGCTACATGTTTCTTTGGTTTCAGAAGAGTGAACGTAATTTAGTGCTTTGACTTCATTTTTTTTTTTTTAAGATTTTATTTATTCATTCATTTATCCCCCCCTTGCTGCTTGTGCTCGCTGGGTCAGCTAACCGCGCCGTGTGGCAGGCTTGCCTTCACTAGGAGGCCCCGGGAACCAAACCCAGGCCCTCCCATATGGTAAACAGGAGCCCTACTGATTGAGCCACAGCCGCTTCCCTTGACTTCATTTTAACTGCCTGGTGGTTCCAATTGTATTGAAATTCTATTTTGAGCTATGTTTGAAATGGCCATTATTTAACTTTCTTATATTTTGGAGAGTTTGTTATTATTTTGACCATTTCTTTTGTAAGACTGTGTTCAACTAGTAATATCTGTGTTTGTTTAGTTCTTGGATACAAATAAACTTTTATAATTATTTGTAAATTAACCAAATTATAGAACACAAATATTTAATTAAATTCACTTCTATTCTACCATTAGAGCAGAGGACAGTTCCTATGGCTTATATTTTGGCAACTGTAAGCTCTTTTCCTGATAATTTCATAAACACAGTTGACTAGTTTGTACCAAGTTACTAAATAACATACCTTTATTTAAACTAATGAATGTGTCTTCATTATTCTCAAACTTTTCATTCAGATAGCCTACTGGAAGTTTTATAACTATCTTTATTATGTCTTGAAAACAGTCACATTACAAAATATTATAGTAAATTTCATATTTAATAGTGCTTCAAATTTTTGTTATGGGAGAAGAATATAGTATGTAGTCAGTCTGTAGAAAAGTTCAAATCCCTATTTATCTATTCAAGTTTAGATTTACAAGGAAGAATCATTAAAATTTTGTAAAATAGGAGTTTTTGGCTTTTATGAATTGAATTTTTTTTAAAGGTGGTTGTCTCCTTGCAACCTCTAACTCAAAAATTTTAAATATGTAAAATGAAGTGGTTTTATTTCTAGTTAATCTAATGTAAACTCAATATAAAAAGTTATAAGCTTTAGGGGAGCAGATGTACCTTAAGTCATTGAGCGCCTGCTTCCCATGTATGAGGTCCCAGGTTCAATCCCCAGT
>JAKSZT010053929.1:51964552-51979170 GCA_026826555.1 Tolypeutes matacus
AGCTTCATTAGAGCATTTTCAGCATATGAGCAACATATTTTAAATGAAAATAGTAAAACTAATTCTTAGTATGATTCAGAAAATTATATGAAAAGGAGTTTGATATTGCAGTGCATTTATATAAATTACCAAACATGCAAAGTTGTAAGTCAAAAGTTGACAATTTTGCTTATCTAATCTAGTACCCTGCAGTTTGTGTCAACAAAAGATGGCAGTGGCTGCCTATAGAAATGGGATAAGTTACAGTATGTCTTCATGCATTGCCAATTAAGGGCCAAAAATAGGAATATTTATATTTTAGAAAGCAGTCGAAGCATTTCTGCTCCATTTCTCAACTTAAAAATTGACATGAGTAATTTACTAATGGAGATGAGTAGAGATTATATGGAAAGACAAGTGACTTTTTAAAATGATAACCAACATTTTTATGTCATATTTAAAACAGTGAAGAAAATTCCTTTTTGGTCCACATAATTGCAGTCTTAAGGCACCTCTAATCTTTGAGTAACTTTTTCATTTGATATTATCTAACCCTTTATACTTTTTAATAATGACTATTTTAATCATACTAAATCATATTCATATATTGTAATTTATTTAAGCCATTTCCCTATTGCAAAATACATTGTTTTCAAATTTATTAGGGTTAATTCCTAGGAAGGGGATTATTAAGTGGAATGATATGAGCAATTTTAGGGTTAATATGTTTGCCTTATTTCTTTCCCAAAGAGCTGTAAAATCTTACAGTGTAACTGAGTGTATCGTTTTCACTAAAATTTTACGGCTTTGGGTGGGGTTTTATATATTGCTGTTATTAATTTAACAAGTATAAGAGAGAGTTCAAAGTTGCTTTAGTTTATTTTTCTTTGCTTTCTAGCAAGGGTGCACATTTTTCCATATTTTAGTTTGCTATTGCTATGTACTCATGTGACTTGTCTGTATAATTTGTTCACTTACATAAATAAATGTCATGGTTTCTTTACATATTTGAATAAGTTCTTTATACAGTAAATACATGTTATTTTTAATTTTTGGAGCTAAATTTACTAACTTTGATAATTCTCCCCCTTTTGCAGTTGTCAGATTCATGACTATGAATAAAGTTTATTGAAACTAAAAAAAAAGAACATATAAAGGTGATCCGATAATAACATTATATACCAGTAGTTATTATTAGTTGATATTTATGTAACTTAGTATGCACCACATTAGTATGAGTTTTCTCATGCTCTATTATAAAGTTATAAAAATATCATTAATTTTTTCTAACTATAAAACATAAAATGGGAAGATGGAGGATTAGAGAGGCACAGACTCACCTCTCTCCCAGAAAAAGAGCTAGAAGACAAGAGAAATGGCCTGAAAAAAAAAAAATTTTAGGATTTAAGACATCAGGGCAAGGCTGGACACCACCCAGAAGAGAGAGTGGCACAGGAAAAGAATCTTGATGTGAAAACTGTGAGTAAAAGCTGCAGCTGCTGGTGCCCATCCCCCAACCTCAGAGCAGACAGCTTTGAATTCTCCAGCCTCTGGCCAGTGGCTTTGGACAGAGGGGGCCACAGTGATCCACCTCACAAAGAAATGGAAGATAGAGGGACCCAACCTAAGAATGATCCAGCTTTTGGCCAATAAATTTGGTCTGCTGTGACACATGAGCCCTTCCAGGCTGGATGGGGCCACACTATTGTTTGCCCCTGGAGCCAGCAAGGGACAAAAGAGGTTCAACTCTCACAAACACCCTCCTTACTGACCAGGACTGGTTGTTGAGGACACAGAAGGGAGTGGAATTATTTCCTCCCTGGAAAAAGGAAGGGGGCTGCCAGCAAAGGTTTGAGAACAGCGCCTAAGAAAGATTGATTTGTGAGGCTCTGAATAGGCTCCAGGGAGGATCCTCTATAACATTGTTGTGGTCTGTGTTGCAGTGAATACATTCCACCCAGGGTTGGAACTGAGAGGGATATCAAAGTGCCACCTGCTGGTGGACCAAGGAAGTGCATGTGAAAAAATTAGAAGTAAATAAAGAAGAGAGGTTTTTTTTTTTTTAGGTCTTTACAGCTTTCCCCATCAAGGCCCTCGGAAGCAGGACAGCAAACCATTACTGAGTCCATGTCCCAGATTTGAACTTAACAGGGATAATACTAAATAGCTAGAACAGGTTGAAGAATCAAAGGATGGCAGTGGGGGTCGAGTGTGGCTCAAATGGTTGGGTGTCCGTCTCCCATATGGAGGGACCTGGGTTCCATCCCTGGGACCTCCTGGTAAAATAAAAATAAAGAAGGCATGTGGGCCTCTAGGCCCTGCATGCGAGCGTGCCATCAGTTCCCTCATGTGGGTGTGCCAGGCCCTGCTGAGCCATGCAGCAAGATGATAATGTAACAGGAGTGTGACACAAGGTCCAAAACTTATGGTATACACGGGGGCGGATGTGGCTCAAATGGTTGGGCATCCGTCTGCCATATGGAGGGACCTGGGTTCAATCCCCGGGGCCTCCTGGTAAAATAAAAAAATAAAATAAATTAAAAAAAAAAAAAAAAAAAACTTATGGTATACAGCAAAAGCAGTGCTGAGGTGGAAATTTATAGCCCTAAAGGCCTAAATTTTGAAGAAGAAAGAGGTAAAATCAAAGACCTAACTGAATACCCAGAGGAAGTAGAAAAAGAACAGCAAACCAATCCCAAAGCAAGCAGAATGAAAGAAATAATAAAGATAGAGCAGAAATAAATGAAATTGAGGGGAAAAAAAATAGAGAAAATCAACAAAACCAAAAGCTGGTTCTTTGGAAGATCAATAAAATTGACAAACCCCTAGCTAGACTAACAAAGAAAAAGAGAGAAAAGATGCAAATAAATAAAATCAGAAATGAAAAGAGGATCTTAAGAGGATCTTATGAGAAACTGTATGCCAACAAACTAGACAACCTAAATAAAATGGGAAAATTCATAGAAACACAGAAGAAAATCTACAATGACTCTACAAGAAATACAAGAACTCAACAAACTAATCACATTTAAAGAGATTGAATCAGTCATCAAAAATCTCCCAACAAAGAAGAGTCCAGGACCAGATGGTTTCACAGTTGAATTCTACCATGCATTTCATGAAGAATTAACACCAATCCTGTTTAAACTCTTCCAGAAAATTGAAGAGGAGTGAAAATTACCCAACACATTTTTTTGATGCCAACATCACCCTAATACCAAAGCCAGATAAAGATACTACAAGAGAAGAAACTTACAGACCAATCTCTCTAACGAACATAGATGCAAAAATTCTCAACAAAAAACTTTCAAATAGAATCCAGCAGCATATCAAAAGACTTATACTCCACAACCAAGTGGGATTTATTCCTGGCATGCAAGCGTGGTTCACCACAAGAAAATCAATTAACGTAATATACCACATTAACATATTGAAGGGAAAAAGATTATCTCCTCAATCGATGCAGAAAAGGCATTCAACAAAATCCAGCACCCTTTCTTGTTAGAAACACTTAGAAAGATAGTAAGAGAAGGAAGCTCCTCAATATGATAAAGGGCATATATGAAAAACCCACACCCAACCTCATACTCAAGACATCCTTGTTGGGAACAAGACAAGAATGCCCACTGTCACCACCCTTATTCAGCATTGCACTACATGTTACAGCTAGAGAAATTAGACAAGAAAAAAAAAAAAAATAGAAGTCATCCAAATAGGAAAAGAGGAAGTAAACTCTCACTATTCACTGATGACATGGTTCTATATTTAGAAATTTCTGAAATGTCTAGGGCAAAGCTACTTGAGCTAATGAGTTCAGCAGAGTGGCAGGATACAAGATCAACATGCAAAAATCAGTAATGTTTTTACACAATAGTGTTGAACAATCTGAGGAGGAAATCAGAGAAAAAAATCCATTTACAATAGCAACAGAAAGACTCAAATAGCTAGGAATCAATTTAACCAAAGATGTACAGGATTTATATTCAGAAAACTAAGAAATACTGCTAAAAGAAATCAATGAAGACCTAAACAAATGGACAGAGATTCTGTGTTCATGGACTGGAAGATTAAATATTATGAAGATGTCAGTCCTATCCAAATTGATTTATATTTTCAATGCAATACCAATCAAAATTCCAACAACCTACTTTACAGAAATAAAAAAGGCAATTACCAAATTTATTTTGAAGGGAAATGGCACCCAAATAGCCAAAAACATTCTAAAAAAGAAAGGTAATGTGGGAGGACTCTCACTGCCTAACCTTCAGACATATTACAAACAACTTGGTTCAAACAGCATAGTATTTGCATATAGATAGACACATTAATCAGTGGAATAGAATTGCGAGCCCAAAAATAGACCCTCACCTCTATGGCCAACTGGTTTTTTTACCAACTTACTAAGTCTAAGTTACTGGGACCAAACAGTCTCTTCAACAAATGGTGCTGGGAGAACTGGATATCCATAACCAAAAGAATGAAAGAGGACCCCTATCATACTCCCTATACAAGAACCAACTCAAAATGGATTTAAAAAACTAACTATAAAAGCCAGGACCATAAAACTACTAGAAGAAAATGTAGGGAAACCTCTTAAAGTCCTAGTGGTAGGTGGTGGTTTCTTGGACCTTACACCCAAAGCACGCACAACAAAAGGAAAAATAGATAAATCGGACCACCTCAAAATTAAACATTTTTGCACCTCAAAGGCATTTGTCAAAAGGGCGAAAATGCAGCCAACTCAATGGAAGAAAATATTTGGAAATCACATGTCCGATAAGGGTTTAATATCCATAATATATAAAGAGATGCTACCATTCAACAATAAAAAGACGACCCAATTAAAAAATGGGCAAAAGACTTGAATAGACATTTGTCCAAAGAAGAAATACAAATGGTGAAAAAACACATGAAAAAAATGTTCAATGTCACTAGCAATTAGGTAAATGCAAATCAAAACTACAATGAGATATTATTTCACACCTATTAGTTTGGCCATTATTAAAAAGACAGAGAACTACAAGTGTTGGAGAGGATGTGGAGAGATAGCAACACTTACTCACTGTTGGTGGAATTGTAGAATGGCATAGCCACTGTGGAGGTCTGTTTGGCAGTTTCTAAAGAAGTTGAATATAGATTTGCCATGTGATCCACAATACCACTACTAGGTATATACCCAGAAAAACTGAGAGCCGTGACACGAATAGACTTCTGCACACTGATGTTCATAGTGACATTATTCACAATCAACCAAAAGATGGAAATAACCCAGGTGTCCATCAGCTGATGAATAGATAAAGAAGTTGTGGTGTATACATATGATGAAATATTATGCAGTGGTAAGAAGAAATGAAGTTGTGAAGGATATGACAACATGGATAAACCTGGAGGACATTATGTTGAGTAAAGCAAGCCAGACACAAAAGGACAAATACTGTATGATTGCGCTATTATGTGCTAAATATATTGTGTGAACTCATGGAGTTAATAACTAGAATATAGGTCACCAGAGCATAGAGTGAGGTTAGAGAATGAAAAGTTGAGGGTTAATCTGTGCAGAATTGGTGAAAAGGTTTATCATAAATCTTTTGAAATGAATAGAAATGGTGAAAGCACGTCCTAGTATTTGTAACTAGCAGTGCTAATATATGGTTGAAAGGGAAAGTCTAACGTCATGTATATTAATAGAAGGAAAGCTAAAAATAGTAACATGGGACTGTATAGCATAGCAAAATCCCGTGTGAAATATGAGTATGGGTAATATTGCATGTATAAGGACTTTTTCTTTGAAACTGAGCAAATGTATGTTAATGTTACAAGTTGTTAATATCAGACAAAAATGCAGCCAAAGCAAAATATGGACAGTAATGTATAGTAACATATTAATAATCTTCCATTAAGGGTAAAAAAAAAAAAAAGAAAATATACTAAGTGAATGAAACTAGACAAAAGTTACTACATATTGTTTGACTCTATCCATACAAAATATAAATACAAATAAATTAGGGAGATGGAAACAGAATAGCAGCTATGTATGGCAGGAAAGCATAGAAAGATTGACAGGTGATTATTAAGGGGTAGAGGTTTTTTTTTTTTTGTCTGTTTTTAATTTGTGTTATTATTGGAATAATGAAAATGCTCTAATAATGATTGTACTGATGAATGCACAACTATGTGATTATACCAAATACCATTGGTTGTTCACTTTGAATGATTGTATGCTTTAATATATATCAATAAAATTGATTTTAAAAAACATAACATTTTTACCTATTACACTGTTTTTCTTTCCATTTACAAAAACCCTCCAGATAACTGGTTTTATTAAAGAATATGTTAATCATTCATTTATTTAACAAATATTTATTGTGTCCTCTATATGCCTAATACTTTGATTGGAGCTTGAACTACCCAACTAAATCAGAAATGACCCCTGCCAAGAATTTAGAATTTAATTCAACTTAAGTAACCAATTAAATTTAAATATTTAAATAACATTAACTAACATTTATTAAGGGCTTACTATGTCCCAAATACTCTATTAAAATGCTTCACATGGATCATGCCTCTTAAATAATACAAGTATTATATGTGGGTAATTTTGTCCCATTTTACAGGTGAGAAAAATAAGTGTGGTAGTTTTAATATATGTGTCCTTCAAGGGGTGGAGACTAATTCCCCTCCCCTTAAATGTATACTGGGCTTAGTGAATCAATTTCAACCTATAGAATAAAGTGAAAGGCTTTGTGACTTCATTGACTAGGGCACAAAAGGCACTGAGCTTCCTTCTTGCTCCCTCTCTTGGATCATCCTCTCTGGGGCAGCCAGCTGCCACGTCTTAAGAGCACACAAGCTGCCCCATAAAGAGGCCCCTGACGGGAGCATCTGAGGCTCTTCCCAACAGCCACGTGAGTTAGTCGTTTTTAGAGTGGATCCTCCTTCCTAGACAGGACTTAGATAACTGCGGTCCCTGCCCATGTCTAACCTTGAGACACTCAGCTGGAACTATCCAACTAATAATTGTTCTTGAATTTCTGACCCTTACAAACTGTGAGATAATAAAGGTTTGCTGTTTTTAGCCAATCCATTTTGGGGATAATTTAGTATTCAGCAATAGATAACCAATTCAATGAGTTAGAGAAGTTATGTAATTTACTGAGGTCACTGAGCTAGGAAGTTTTAAAAATGTCCCACACAGTCTATTATAGCTAAAGTGACCATATAATTTATTGTCCAAACTGGGACACATTAGAGAGTAATAGAGACCCTAATAATAATTATACTGGTAAAACAACTGTATGTGTTAACTGTCCAGGGCAGACCAAACTGTTCAGGACAAGCGGAACATAGGACCATCCTAAATATAGACCATTCTCTTTGCTGCCACAAAATTCTGTTTTCAATATACTTGGATACAATGTGACCAGTCCAACAATGGATATATTTACAAAGTCTAAGGTAGCACTAGAGAAGGGTGATCAACCTATCCTGAAAGAAATTGCTAGCTACTTACCCAATATTCATTGTCCCCTTCTTGTTTGGTAACAAAGCCCCTATGTTGTGTTTATTTTTAGTGGCAGTAAGATGTCTATCTGGGAAGGCAGGGGTAGGGGGACATTTGCCAGCTCCCTTATGGATGGTTAAAAGATGGCAGTAGAAGTTGTCAGGTGGAACTTTAAGAAAAGCTCTTTCAAGGTGGCTATCTTAGCTCAGGAGCCCTTTAGTCTCTGCTATTCCTTTACAGCTGCTGCCTGGGACATAGATATGATGATTGGAGCTGCAGTAGCTATATTGCATACATGAGCTATACTTGGTAAGAAGGGTCATGATCTAAGAATTCCAGGGCAGAAAATTCCAGTTCCTGATAATCATGGAATCATCACTATAGTTCTGAACTATCTACCTGTAAGAGAAAGTACACTCTATCTTTGTTTAAGCTACTGTGACTTGGGTTTTTAGTTATTCCTTGACTAACCTATCCATAACTGATACCTTAATTCCTTAAACCATACACTTACCTTTTTGAATACCAAACAGTTTTATTCTCACTTTAGTTTGATAGAAATTATTCTGGATATATGAACCACTCGCCCTACTTTTTAAAAAAGATTTATTTTTTTTCCCCTCCTCCCCCCTCCCCCATTGTTTTTGTGCTCCCTGTCTGCTCTCTTGTGTCCATTCACTGTGTGTTCTTCTGTGTCTGCTTGTCTTCTCTTTAGGCAGCACTGGAACTGATCCTGGGACCTTCCGGAGTGGGAGAGCGGCACTCAATCTCTTGTGCCACCTCAGCTCCCTGGTCTGCTGCATCTCTTATTGTCTCTCTACTATGTCTCTTTTTGTTGTGTCATCTTGCTGTGCTAGCTCTCTGCTTGGACCAGCACTCCTGTGGGGACCAGCACTGCTGTGCAGGCCAGAATTCTGCACAGGCCAGCTTACTGCTTGGGCCAGCTTGCCTTCACCAGGAGGCCCCAGGAATCAAACCCTGGACCTCCTATTTGGTAGATGGGAGTCCAATCACTTGAGCCACATCCGCTTCCCCTGCTTCTTAAAGTAGGCAAACAGAAGCACTATCTAGTAGTTTTCTTGATGATACAAGGTTATTATTATTTATCGAGAGAATAATTAGTTCACTTTTTAGTGCCTATGATAGTTTTATGTACCCCATAGAAGCTTGGTCAGTTATTAGTATTAGTAAAACAAATACAAATTAAGTTCTTGTGGGCAATACCCTAATTTTAGATGTGCTGGTGCCCTCAAGTTTATTTGTTTTAAATGATTCATTTTGGGGGTTTTCTAAAATCTCCACTCTTACTTCCTCTAAAACTTTGAAGTCCAATTAAGGATTTCCACCTTTCAGTCATTGTGGAAATGTGCCAGGGGATTTTTATGAAGTGTTAAATATTTGGATTTAGTAGGAAATGATTCTGTTCACTAAGAACTTAGATACAGAGCTCTTAATCACATAATTGCATTAGATTTAGCTCATAGAAACTTAAAAAAATTAAAAGATTTGGGGCATGTTCAACATTTTTATTTCTAGTTAGATTTTTTTTTTTCTTTTTGAGTTTTGAAAAAATAAATACAATTTTGGAAATGCTTACATTAATCAATACTGTGGAAGGTGAGTTAACTTTTGGGGGCGGGGGTGGGGTGGGGATATATAACTTTATTTTTAGCGATGTAACTAATTCCACCATAGAATTAGGACATCGTGGGATTCTTTTTTTTTTTTTTTTTCCGTTTAATAAGTACAAATGAATAAAAATACTTCGTTTTGAAAGGAGACTGCTGCTCTTCCTTTTCCAAATTTCACAGAAGCTGATGGGTGAACACGTGCCCTCCTGACCAGCTGCGACACTCCCACATCGCCTCCCCACCAGCACACACCACTTCTACCCTCTTTATAGAAACAGCTACTACACCTTGTAAATATACCCTGTAAATACTATTTAGGTACAATACCTTGCCTTTCCCCAATCCCTTCCTAATACAAGTTGCTGTATTGGATTTCAAATTTTAAACAATTATCTTCTGAGAAAGAAATAGTCTGGTTTCCACAGCAGCTCCGTCGGAAGCTCTCTTTAACCAGTAATTGTTAAAACCATGAAATTGTGTGGTTTCACCAAGAGAGACTATATGTCCACTGGATACATCATAAAAGGGAAGGAAAAGGATAAAAGTATAAGGTAAGGTAAAATCTACTCTACGTCTGATAGGCCATCCCTTATTTCAAAAGTAGAAATTCCTACTTAAAATTAACCTGTTTGAAACAGGTATGTGAGTCTGTCACTGCTCACAGGAGCCTCCCAGCGCTGTGCTCCAGGGCACCTGGCTGCGTCAAAACCAAAGAGCAGAGCGCTGCTTTGGCAGCACATCTAAAATGGGAACGATACAGAGAAGATGAGCATGGACCCTGCGCAAGGATGACACCCAAATTCTGGAAGCGTTCCATATTTTTAATAAAAAAAAAAAGACCAACCATAGATTCCAGAATGATGCTCTGCGCCTGCCCCACGTGGGCCTGGAGACCCCGTGTACTACCCCGGTGGCAAGCAGTCACCTCTGCACTCTGCACTAAGACGGTCATCTTCCCCACCCGGAGAACGATTCTACCACCAGTTAAAGTTCCTGGTGCAATCACAATATGCAAACCCTTAGACCTTCGCAGTTTTAGACTGGGAAAGAAACACTCCAGAAGAAATCTTCACCAAAACGTCACACCTCTTGTATGCCTGCTCTAAAAACTCACTAGTAGCTAAGACATAAATGTCAATGGTTTATGAAGTGATCAGAAAAGAACTATTGGTCTTTACAAACAGCACTAAACATCCTTTTTTTTTGTAACCCATTTTCATTCATCCAAATTATTAAAAAAAACAAACACGTGTATTCCTAAAACTATGTCTGTGTGATGGTTTGTAATATACAACATATGAAAAAAATTTTAACTAGATTTTTTTAATGAAACATCTGCTTTTAAGATATGATAATAGAACGCTGCCACGTAACCCTCACCCGCACTAGATGAAAACAGGAGTGGCCTGCAAAGAGCCTTCCGGCCCCTGCCCCTCGGCTTCTGCCGCAAGGATCCGTTTTTTGGAAAGGGGCTTCTTCTAACCCACCTAAAGTTTAGCACGTTCAGCACCACCCCCCCACCCCCACCCCCCCAGAGCAAGGGAGGGAACCCACAGGAGCCCGCTGGTTGAGGTCGTGACTGCTGGGCCCTGGGCTGTGCAGCCGGGAAAGGCAGTGAAAGGACTACTTTAAAACTGCATTAGGCTGTCATCGTTCTACATAAATCATACTTTCAGAGGAGAAGACTATTCGGGGTAAGAAAGCTGGGCAAAAAAAAATAGATGCTGCGGCTCTGCGGGTTTGCCTTTTTTGGTACTAGCACAGAGTATCGATGTCACTAATCATTCCCGAAGAGAAACACTGGAGACCGCAGGGCGCCGTGTGGCTCTGCGCGGTGAGCACACGCAGGGGTGTGGACCTCAGAGCCCCAGAGGCTTCTGGACAATCTGCTTGGCCATTTTATAAAACTGCTCTCGGTCGTCCTGCCACATCGTGGAAGCATCCACGTTTGCTCCCCTTTCATCGTTGGGCTCTGCCAGCTTGTTCACCACCCGCAGGAGGATTTTCTCCGCGCTCTGCACGGGGCTCCCCGCTCAGCCTGGCTCTCGAAGCCCAGGGGTCGTCGCCTAGTGCGTGCAGGATGGAAATGCAGACTCTCCATCGGGGTAGATGTTGGGATGAAACATCTCACAGGTAAATCTCATCTCTGGGAAATTTAATGGGTAATCAAGCAGAAAACTCAAGATGGCAGGAAAAAACACAAAACTCAAAACAGGTATCTTCTGGGCCCATGATCAATGCCTCCCATTCAAAAAAAAATTATATTCATTCATGGAGCCTGCCCCAATTTCTTCCGGAGGGGTCAGTGTTAATTGTTTGTACTCAGCCATCGACCTCTTTAGAGCCCTCTCTGCCATCCTCTGGGAAAGAGCGGTTCGATGGAGCCTCACCTGCTAAGTGCTTGTCCCTCCCAGCCCAATGCTGGTAGCTGCTCATGAGTTAACATTTTTATTCTAACTGTTGCAATTTAGTTATTCTAACTGTTTCAGTTTAGACTGTCTTTATCATTAACAATTTTTAAAGCAGTTACTATAATGAAATTCTCCCTATACAGAATAAATAATTTTATACATGTAAAATATCTAGGGCAAATATATGGAAGAAAAATTAAAGGACTACCTAACAGTTACAGCTGTTCCAATAGTTATAGCTTCTTCCATGCAGTAGTGGAATGACATTCATTAAGAGAAATTTAAAACTGGATGATTATTTGATAGGAAGCTAAGCAATCAGCGCTGTATAACAGAACTTTCTAGAATGATAATGTCTTAGTCTGCCAAAGAACTGCTGATGCAAAGTTCCATAAATATATTGGCTTTTATAATGGGGATTTATTTGGGGTAAAACTTTACAGTTCCAGAGCTTTGAAAAGTCCAACTCAAGGCACCATATGAGGTGCTTTCTCACCAAAGTCAGCTGCTATGTGTTGAAGCAAAATGGCAGCCAATCTCTGCCCAGGTTTCAGCCTTCCCCTCTAAGCTCACCCTTTCCACTTGAGTTTTGTGAGCCCAGCCTCTTGAGGCTTGGTGCTTGAGTGATCCTGTAGTGCTCTCTGGCATGGGGCTTGTTTCTTTCCGGGCCTCCTGTATCAGTCATGGCTGGTTTGGTCTCTTCCCAATCTCAGCTGTAAGCTATCAGGCAAATGAGTCATCTCTCCCCAGGGCCTCAGCTGTTTGAGTCTTCTCCTTTCTGTCACATGGCAAGATAAAAAATAATAGAGTTCTCTCTTTCTGTGTCTGAGTAAGTGTACATTTATATCAGACCCAGCAAAGGGGCAGAGACTCAACCTGAGTCATGCCTTACTGATGTAGTTGAATCAAAAGCACTAAAACAATTTTGACAGATAATCTAATCAACAGGCCCTCAGATGAATCTCATGCAATCAAAGAGTACCACACCCAGAGGAATAGATTAGTTTACAAACATAATCTTTCTCTTTTTGGGATTCATAAAATAATCTCAAACTGCCAGATGGAAATATTCTATACCTGTACTGTCCAAATATCCCCACTAGTCACATGTAGCTATTGAGCACTTACAATATAGCTAGTATGACTGAAAAACTAAATTTTAAATTAAATATAAGTTTTAAAATGTATTGTGGTCATATATACATTCAACATAAAATTTCCCATTTTAACTACTTTCCAATATACAATTCAGTGAAATATATTTAATTTTAATAGCTACATGTAGCTAGTGGCTTCTGGATTGGATAGGGTAAAAATGGTATTCATATAGAAGATAAAGAATTGATTTGATAGATTCTGAAGTCCCTCCCAACTTTAAATTGCCATAGCTGCAAAAATAAGCAGTAAAATTTTATTTCTTCATCATTTTCTCCTTCATTCTGCACCAAACTTTTCCCTCTTTCAAATATCTGGAATTAAGCCATTCATTAATTTAAACATTACAGAACTTCAGTGTACCAAGGGCAGTGGGAAAAATAGAAGCCGCTCTGGAGTCAGCTTCTCTAACATTCTGCCTCTTCCCTTACAGTGCCTTAACTAGCCCTTCCCCTCTGGGATCCCTTACCCTCAAAGGTGATGGTTGGGTAGCAGACAGTGGAGACTGCACCCTAAATCCAGGGACTTCCAGATTCACCAGAGATTTCTCTGCTTGGAAGGAGTTTAGCCAGAGGCATTGGAGGAACAATAAAGGTTCTAGTTGGATTCAAGTTGATTTTAAAGAAAATAGTGTGATATCACTAGCACATCTTAGATTGGGGGCTATAAGTAATCCCCAACATTCGCAGCATCCCTCCCAGTGTTTCCAAGGATTCTTAAAGAGGCCTAAACCTAGAATGAGTTTTCAGTCTCCCTTTGCACCTCACCTTCTGCATCTGATCTGTTCATTCAATCCTGCATGCACTCTACTCCCACCCAAGTATGGAACATGGTCCCTTTTATTTTTATTCCAAAAGCAGTTCCAACTCCAAGGTAATTTCGTGTAGCAGAATTCTAAAGTTCAAGGGGAAGTGGATGTGGCTCAGGTAACTGAACTCCCGCCTACCACATGGGAGGTCCGGGTTCGGTTCCCAGTGCCTCCTAAAGAAGAAAGGCTGGTGCAGGTGGCTGATGCAACAAGATGATGCAGCAAGATGACACAACTAAGAGACACAGCGAGGAAACACAATGAGAGACGCAGCAAAGCAGGGAGTGAAGGTGGCTTAGGCAATTGGGTGCCTCCCTCCCACATGGGACGTCCTGGTTCGGTTCCCAGTGCTTCCTAAAAAGAGAAGACCAGCATACAACAGACACAGCACATGCAAACAACGAGAGGGTGGGGAAAAATAAATAAATAAAATAAATCTTAAAAAAAAAAAAAAGTTCAAGGGTAATGGTAGAGGGGGTTTGATTGCAGCCCAGACCAACTAATTACTTTACTAATACATTAAATATTAGACATCCCTGCTCTTCAAGGCCCTCAGCCATTCCTGCCATGGGAACTTCTCACTGGCTGTGTCTTCTCAGACTCCTGACCTATCATAATCTTGTTTGTACCTACCTCTACCAGACACTCTTTTTTTCTTCCTCTCATTCCCATTTCATCCTTCTGGTCCAAGGTCATGTCTAAATCCCACCCACCCCCCCTTTTTTTTTGAGGTACCAGGGCTGGGGACTGAACCCGGGACCTCGTATTGAGGAAGCCGGCACTCAACCACACTGAGCCACATCAGCTCCCCTGACTTGGCCTTTTCGTTTGTTTACTGGGTTTTTTGTTTGTTTGTTTGTTTGTTTGTTTTTTTGTTTTTAGGAGTCACCAGGGACCTCCGGACCTCCCATGTGGGAAGCAGGTGCCTAACTGCTGAGCCACATTGGCTCCCTCTCAGTTTTTATGCAAAGCAAACCAGGCCTTTGTTTCTTTAGCCCTTTTATTTCCACACTCAAAATTTCAAATCAAAAACTAAGTTTAAAAAGAGGAAAGTGAGCAGTCTCTGAGAACCATTGTCTGAAAGATAGGTTAACAAAGGAGAGTAAGAGAAGAGCAGGCTTTGAGCCATC
>JAKSZT010053929.1:51984170-52120262 GCA_026826555.1 Tolypeutes matacus
AAATAACATTTTTGTAAGCAAATACACATATATGCATATATATTTATATATCATTTTACAAATGTTTGTATGTATTGTGAGAATTTTGATTTTTACCCATAATAAAAAAAAAATAAAACCATAAAAAAAAAATTCTTACCCTAAGATGATTCTGGCTTCAGATTTTGAAATAAAATGTTCTCTTTATGATATGTATATATAGCTATAGATACTATATAACTGTAATTATATAACTACAATAAAAATGAATATCAGAAAGAACTTGGCTATGGTCACAAAATTAATAAAAGTTGTTACTGGGACTAGAAGGCAGATCTCCTAAAGAACATTGATCTTTTCATTACACTACAGCCATCACCAATATGAGTTATATAGGATTTTATGAACTTGTCTGAGAATCTCACAACAATGTATCATGTCACCAATGGGAAATATTTCATGAGTACCAGAAAAAAATGGCTTAACAAACATTTGGAAAACAAATCATATAAAAATGAAAAATGTATGGATGAAAAGGGTGAATACAAATAACTTGACCTTAAAATATATATAGCTGGGAAGCGGATGTGGCTCAAGCAATTGAGCCTACCACATGGGAGGTCCCGGGTTCAGTTCCCATTTCCTCCTGGAGAAGATGATGCAACAAGTACACAAAGAAGGATGACAATGAGAGACATAACAAAGCAGGGAGCTGAGGTGGCTCAAGCGATTGAACGCCTCTCTCCCACAAGGGAGGTCCCAGGTTCAGTTCCTGGTTCCTCCTAAAAAGAACACAAGCACACAACGCATGGATACAGAGAGAGACAGCAAGCGCAAACAATGAGGGGGATGGAGAATGAATAAATAAATCTTTAAAAAAAAAAAAAATATATAAAAATTATATATATATATATATATATATATATATATATATATAGCTCATTTTGTGATATTTCACTAGGATACCTTAATTAAGAATTCAGCCAATACTGTGAGACTCCAATGTTTTAAATAGGAAATGGAACTAAAGAAAAAAGTGTCTTTCTTGGAGTTGAATTAGAGAAACAAGTAAATAATAATTTTGACAAAATTATGCCATGGCTACTTACGACACTCAAACCTTTCAGTGATGCCAGATAAATATGCTTCCATTAACTTGAAAACATTTTCTGACTCAGTACCACATGCAAGGTACTATGGCATTGTGGCAGATTCTGCAGGGTTTTCAAGAA
Organism: Tolypeutes matacus; assembly: GCA_026826555.1. Lineage (NCBI taxonomy): Eukaryota > Metazoa > Chordata > Mammalia > Cingulata > Chlamyphoridae > Tolypeutes > Tolypeutes matacus. Next base: position 51,985,382 of record JAKSZT010053929.1, read on the forward strand.
TGATGTGTTTGTCAGGACTTTCAATTGCTAGCGACAATAACCCAACTCATTAGCTAAAACAAAAAGAGAATGGATTCACTCATATAACCAGGAAGCTCAGGGTTGGAGCTGGCTTCAAATACAGCACAGTTCCCAGAGAATGTAGTGTTTTCTTCCTCTCTCCCTCCCTCCTTTTGTCTTTTCCTCACTCTTCCTTCCCCAGCTCTGCTTCCTTGTTTGTATTGGGCTTACCCTTCCCTCCTGCTGCAGGCTCCCTCCACTTGACTAGGGGAGATGGTTACCTGCAATTTTAGGCCAACTGTCCTAGATTAGCAATCTCATTCTAGTTAGAAACAAACAAACAAACAAACAAACACAAAACTGTGCTCTTCTCAAATCAGTATATCAATTCCAGGCTATGATTCTTTTTGGCCCTGTTTATAATAACTGCCCAACCCTGAAGCAATTGCTGTACTCAGGGGAATGAGATATGATGATTGACCAGGCCTGGGTGGAATGGTCTCCCCTCTGGCAGCGAAGGGGCCCAACACTGTAGCTGACAGCCATGTGCTTACCATAGAATGGAGGAGGGAAGGAACAAAGCATGGTCTACAAATGCAATACATGTCCACCACAGAGTGAAAAGTGACATGTCTTGTCCTCCAAGAGTTTTCCCAATATAACTCTTAGAACTTATCTAGAGGAAAATAATCCCCACATAAGCCCCCAAATTTTATTTTCAGTATTAAATAGGTATTTCAGTAATAGAGCTTAAAAAACAACACCCCTCCATTCACCAATCTTTCCTACAATTCAATTATTTAAATCTGTTTTTGTTTTAAACTGAGTGTGAAAATTATATGATTATTGGCATAATATTTTTGTGGTCAAAATGCAATGTTGGCTCAAAACTTTTTTTCTCTGACTATAAATTAGAAATTTATCTTTAGATATATGGGAACTATGTCAACCTAATAGGCCACTTTCTCAGTTAACCCTTGGACTGTGGTTGTGATGGTTTGCAAACTGTTCCTTGGGCTTACCACACTTTGGTTATTACTATATTTAGAGAATTTATTTTAGCTATGACAAAAACTTACTATTTTAATAGAAATTTTGTTTGCTAGAATGCATCACTTGTGTTATTTTCTATTCATGCTGTTTTGGCATGTAGAAAGAATTTTTTTAAAAATCGGATGTTTGTATTGCATATTTCCACAAATGTGTCATATATGCAATAGAGTGAAATGCAAGTTTTTGCTGTGTTAAACCACTGAAATTTGTGGGTTAATTTGATTCTATAATATATCCTAGCATATTCTGACTAACTCAGTTTTGATAAATTGCAAGTAGGCATAATTTAGAAATAGAAAAGATTTTCACAGTCATTAAGCAAACTTTATATATTCTTTTTCTTTATTACAATATGTGTAATTTGTCTTCTGGCCAAAAACACACATGTATTTGCGTGTCTTCCCTAAGAGTGACAGTTCGTTAATCTTATCTTTTTCCCAAGAGAAAAGAAAAAAATTGTTAACTTTTTGGTAAGTGTCAGAGTGTCTTCAGGACCATAAAAGAGGAATTTGGTCTGGGAAGGATCTTCTATGCCAACTATATGTACATATCCATGACTTTCTTTTACTCTTTATTTCGGCACCTAAATTTCACAATTTTTTAAAAGGGAGATTTCTGAATGGAAGCTATGTTACTATAGCAGAAATTGGGGCCTTTGCCACAAGTTATTTTACTTTCGCTGTGGGAAAGAAAATGCAGGTTGACCTCATCAAAGGTCCTGGGGTCTGTCCTCTGTCACGGGGGGATATGGCAGTTGTTGGTTTTTGAATTTTCATCACCTCCTGAGAGCAAAGAGAACCACAAAAAGACAAAGTTTTAATCTTTTATCTACCACTGAAAAACAGCCATCTCTGAAACTAAAATATCCCTTGGCTGATAATTAATCCTTCTCTTCAATTAAATGGCATTTCCTTCACACTTTGACTCATGGTTTTCTGTGCCTTAGCAATGGATCCCTCTTTCAAATGACATGTTAATAAACTTCACATATACCTAAGTTTGAGATGGCTGCTATGACAAATACCATATACTGGTTGGCTTTAACAACTGGAATTTAGTGTTTCATGGTTTTGGAGGTTAGAAGTCCTGCATGAAGGTATTGGCAGGGCTTGCTTTCTCCCAGCATCTGTAGTGTTCAGGCAATCCTCCGTCACATGGCAGTGTCTCCTTCCTTAAGTCTCCTTCTCTGATTTCCTCTGACTTCTGGCTCTTCTCTATCCAAATTTCCTGTGCTTATAAGTCATATGGATTAAGGTCCACCCTGATGCAATTTGGCCTCATCTAAATAGTAGGATCTTAGAAAACCTATTCACAAATGAGTCTGCACCTTAACTAATACCTTCAAAAGTCTTATTTACAGATGAATTCATACCCTCAGAAAACATGGAGTAAGACTTGACTGTCAACTATAGACCACGGTTAGTAGCAATGCTTCAATATTTGTTCACTAATTGTAACCAATGTGCCACACCGATGAAAGATGTTGCTAATGGGGGGAAGTGTGGGAGGGGGAGGGGGTGGGGCATATGGGAATTCCCTATATTTTCAATGTAACATTTATGTAATCTAAAGCTGCTTTAAAAATAATTATTTTTATTTCTAAAAAAAGACTTTAACGTGTCTTTTGTGGGGCACATAATTCAATCACCAGCAACATATATAAGACAAATAAAAATAGGATTCAACTGTCCCCAAAGTACCACCATCAAGCATAACTGAAAATGAAGGTTTTAAACACTCCAAACCACTTAGTTTTATGACTTTCTTATTATGTACAGATAGATGAGGATTTACAAGTAAGTAGAGGGCATACAAGTAAGTAAAAGATTCAGTCTTTTCTCTCAAGCAGATTTACCTTCGTGTTTCTAGAGGGTTTGCAGAATATTCGCCTGCAGTTTATATTGTTCTCACGCAAATAAATCCCCCCTGAGCATCTGCCTTCCCTATTCTCCTGCCGCCCCCCTTCATGATGTTTAAGAAATTCTACACACTTTTCTTGCACTTCGGCCTCAACTCTGCAGCATTTGTTGTTGTTGTCTCTTTTTTTTCTCTGCTGCATTTTTAATACTTAAACCTCTTAAGTCAAGATGTCAGCCCATAGCAATTTCATTCAAAATCTCCTACCAAATCTTTGTTTCCCAGGAGGCCTGTGCTATTTCTGCTCATCTGCCCTCTCCCTCCTTCATTAATCCATATTAGGTAAGAGAGGAGGAATAGAAATAACCCTTTCTGCAGTTAAAAAAAAAAAAAAAAAAAAGGTATTCACTTGATCTTTTCACACCAACATTCAAAAATGCTTCTGTCTGTACCCAGGACATTGCAACTGTTGAACGGCCCCAGAGGCGCCATTTGCAGGAGCAGTACAAAATTATGTGGCTGCAAGCGCAAGGCCAGTTGTGCTGAAGGACGCCTAGCTGGGGGGTGAGGGGAGGGAGGATTCTCAAAGGGTAGTCTCAGGACCGCCTCCATCTGGGGTGCTTGTGTGAAAAACGTGTGATACCTGGATTCCAGGCCAGGGCTGTTCACTCAAAATCTCTCGGGGTGAGGACATGGAACCTGCCTTTTTTAACAATTTCCTTTGGTGATTATTATGCACTCTGAGGTTCAGGTAGTCTACCTTTTTCATTACCTATTGCTACGTAACCCCGTCTCCTCAAACTTAGTAGCTTAAAGCAACGATTTATTATTTCTCATGATTCCATGAGGGTTGGCTGGGCAGTTATTCTTCTGATTTCTCCTGGGATCCCTCAGGCACATCATTCACCTGAAGGCTTGCGGGGACTGGAAAATTCAAAAAGGTCTCACTTAAAGTTTGGGCAGTTGGTGCTGGCTGTCAGCGGAGGAGGTGGGGGGTCTCCGTTCTCCTTTGTGTGACCTCTCTTCCTCTGCTAGGCTGGAAAGGCTTCCTTGCCGGGCATTCTCCGGGCAGCATTCCAAGGGGGCAAAGGTGAAGCTGCAAGCTCTCCTGAGGCCTAGGCCCATTTGCACATATACTTCCACCATATTCTGTTGGTCAAAACAAGTGACAAGGCCAGACACAACTCAAAGAATGGGAACATACACTCCATCTCTAGAGTCAGCTGCAAAGAATTTATGGCTGTATTTCTTTCTCCCATTACTACAGTATACTGCTAAGCATGTGCTAGGTACTTAATACTTTTATCCTTCACCATGATGCCTGCAGTAATTGAAATGGTTATGAAACTTCTGGATATGATATGTAGGGACTTTGTCTTTGAAATGAAAATTTCTGCCTATATTTGCTATAGAGAAAGGTTGGCTTGCTTTCAGGTCCTGAAACCAGGCTTGTCAATATCATGGCTAATAGTCTTATTAAATATAAGGGTCCAACCCCAGCAGGAAAGATTCAGAAGCTCCATAGGGAGAGCTGGTACCTACATTCTCATTTTGGATCTACTCAGAAGAAACAATGGAATTATTTCAGAAAAATAATTTATATAACAGAACTGCATATAAAAATATATTTAAAAATTAATCTTTTTTATTAGAGATGTAAGTTTATAGGAAAATAATGCAGAAAATACATAGTTCCCATATATCTTCCAATTAGCACTTCGCATTAGTGTGCTACCTTTGTTACAATCAATGAAGGAATATTATTATAATGGTAATATTAACTATAGTCTATTGTTTACATTAGGGTTCACTTTGTAGTACAGCCCTGTATGTTTTTTTAAAATTTTTTTGTTCTTGTAACATACATAAAGCCTAAAATTTCCCCTTTTAACCACATTTGAATTTATAATTCAGTGTTCTTAATTATGTTCACAATATTGTACTACCATCACCACCAACCATTCCCAAAACTTTTCTATCACCTCAAACAGAAACTCTGTACCAATTAAGCATTAACTTCCCATTCCCTACCCCCACCCCAGCCCCTGGTAACCTGTATTCTAATTTTTTACTCTATGAATTTGCTTATTTCATATCAGTGAAATATAGTATTTGTCCTTTTGTGTCTGGCTTATTTCACTCACCATAATGTCTTCACGGTTCATCCACATTATCGCATGTATCTGAGCTTCATTTCTTTTCATGGCTGAATAATATCTCATTGTATGTATGTGCCACATTTTGTTTATCCATTCATATGTTGATTGGCTCGGGTTGCTTCCATCTTTTTGGCAATTGTGAATAATGCCGCTATGAACATTGGTGTGCAAATATCTGTTCAAATTCCTGCTTTCAATCTTTTGGGTATATACCTAGATAGTGGGATTTCCTGGTTACAGGTTAATTCTATACTTAACTTTCTGAGGAATTGCCAAACTGCCTTCCATAGTAGCTGCACTGTTTTCCATCCCACCAACAATGAATGAGTGTTCCTATTTTTCCACATCCTCTCCAAAACTTGTTATTTTCCATTGTTTTGTGTTTTGTTTTGCTTTTTAATATAGTGGCTATTCTAGTCGGTGTGTAATGGTATCTCATTATGGTTTTGATTTGTATTAGTGACGTTGTGCATCTTTTCGTGTGCTTTTTGGCTATTTCTATATCTTTTGAAGAAATGTCTGTTCAGGTCTTTTGCCCTTGTTTTAATTGGGTTGTTTCTTTTTGTCGATGAGCTATATACTACTTTTTATTCAGTTTTTTTTTTTTCCCATGAAAATTTTACAAATACAAAGAGAGAGTAAGAGAGAGAGTCAGAACTGGCTAATGTGAATTTAGTTTCTTCTGCCCTTTAGTGATTTTGCTCATAGTAAAGGTCTTATTTTTAAGCAATAAAAAAGGTGGGACAGAATAAAGAGGGATAGAAACCCACCTGAGCAATTAGATGTGGAGTCTAAAATGAAGCACTCATTTCAGGAGGAAGGCCTAAGCTATCAGACTTGCCCATGGCTGCAAAGCCTGTTGTGAATCAGTGACAAACCCTGGGCAACAGTCCAATCCACACCCACCTCTCTGCTCCAAGAATTTGCCACTGTTGTTGCAACCTACATGCAGTAACAATGAGAAAACGGATTTAAACCGTATTCTTGGAAAGTGGCCTCTGGAGGCAAGGCTTAAATAGCAGTAATTTATAAGAATAATAGGACCCTCTGAATGTAATAGTCAAATAAACCATGAAAATGTCTCTTAAGCAACAAAGAGAAAACATGAGATAACATGCCCTTGAATTTACCTGTTGTCTCAAATTAAAGTGTTTTAATATATCTTATTGTATCTAACAATTACTTTGGAAATTTTTTCCTTTTGGTTTAGACTGAAGGAAAACTTTGCCAAGTTTTGTGTCTTCCTGAGTCAGCAAGTAAATTTCCCATTACTCTCCACTAGTTAGATGAGTCACCACCCTGGCTTAGAAAGTTAGAGTCCTGGCTGTCTGGGCTGAATGTGAAACAACATCACAGTCAATCAGTCTAGACAGCTTAGAGGGCAGTCACTTGGCCATTTATGGTATCATTTCCCCTTTCATTACTGGGAGTGCCTAGAGGGCAAAGGAAGGACCCTGGAATATATGGAGAGTTACCAGACTTAGCAAATCTGTATTTTACCTGGAAATCCTAAATCTATATTATCTCATATTATCCATCTTCTATTACTCTGCTGAATGTTGCAGAGATGAAAGTCTGTTTACCTGAGTTTTAGAGAGTAATAAAAGTTGGGTTGTTTTTCTTAACCATGCAATTACTGTCTAACATCAGAGAAAGAAACAATGATCAAAGTAAAGGCTTCTCAGACTTAATGTGTATATGAACCCCTTGGGGATCTTGGGAATCTCCAAATTCTGATTCAGTAGGTCTAGAGTGGATCCTGACATTTTGAATTTCTAAAAGGCAACCAGATGATATTACTGCTGCTGGTCCAAGCCCCATACTTTTCAGTAGCAAGGTCAATGTTTCTCAAACTGTGCTGCGTTTTAGAATCACCAGAGGAACTTTTAAAAGTTCCCATGCCAGACTGCATTTCATTCCAATTAAATCAGAAGCCAGGTGGGAGCCAGGCATAAGTTTTTTTTGTTTTTTGTTTTTTTAATTTTTTTCTTTGTTTTTTTTTCTTTTTGTTTTGGCATGAGTATTTTTAAAAACTCCTCAATTACTTCCAGTGTGCAACTGAGGAACTGATGTCTTTGATGAGGCCTGATTAAGACTTACTGCTACCACCTGATTGGCAGGCGAAGCCTTTTGTTAAAAAATTGGCATGATGGTTGCCACATACTCACTATAATCTTGGGAGATTGAAAAGACCACCACAGTCTTTTCACTGTGTCCACTTTCAGTTATGCTTGCTAAGCAATTGAGAAAAGCAGTAGATTTTCTTATTTTCACTGTTAGACCACTAAGTATTTTCCAAATTTGGGAATTTTATATCTGTAACATCATGATTGTTGGAAAATATTTTTTTCCGTGAGTCTAAAATAATTTATTTCTCTTAATGTTTCTAATGGAAACCAAACAGTCACTACCTCACAGTCAGTCTGGCTTGGTAAAAACTGTAATTTATAGTCTGTTACTCTTTGCAAGGCTTGGCTAGAGTCAAGGAATGTAACTTAGGAAGGAAAATGAAATCTTTAAGTTCTCCTTGTTCTTTACATAAAGAGATGTCGACAGTAATTAAAATATGCTTTTAAAGCTACTGATAAGAATATATAGCACGAATATAACACATACATGAATCAGACAGTTGCTGGCATAAAGTTAGGCAGGAGGAACCTTTGATAAAAGCCTTGTTTCTTAATGAAACGCCTTTTCTCTTCAGTTTACTTTTGTTGACCCTTTAATGACATCCATTTTTATGCCATTTTCGTTAAGTCACAATCTTTTCTTTTCTGCAGTCTTGTTTTTCATGAGGAAAGCTTTTAGGATATCTTGTACTGGAATTGTATCCCAGAGAATATTTCATTTTATTTAATTTTTATTTATTGCGGTTTTTCTGTGTCAACTTCATTCTTCATACATTCTCATCTCTCGTTCATTTCTTTTTTTTTTTTTTTCAAGATTTTATTTATTTATTCATTTATGCCCCCCTTGCTGCTTGCGCTCACTGGGTCAGCCAACCACGCCGTGCGGGCGGGCCTGCCCTCACCAGGAGGCCCCGGGAACTGAACCCAGGGCCTCCCATATGGTAAACGGGAGCCCCACTGATTGAGCCACCGCAGCTTCCCGTCTCGTTCATTTCTAACTACACCTTCCATCTTTTCTCTGTTCAGTTCCCTACCCCTATGCCCACACATTCTAGAATCTATGAGGGGACCTATTTTTTGCCCTGTTTCCCTCACCAACTCTAGCACTAAATTCCCTGGGAGCAACCTTAAGGAAAAGTCTCCATAAGCATCTGATCCTGAGCGGCCTCATCAGCAGGTTGGAAGTCTGCCAAACTGGAAAGGTAGTGGAACAGGCTCAGAAGAGGTCCAAGACCATTAAGGCACCAGTAGCAATGGGTATGCAAGCATTTCACTGTGGGGCCTCTCCTTAGTTGCCCTTTCAGAAAACATTTTCCTTGGGGGAAGGCAATGTGGAAATGGCTCTTATACAACAGAAGTCTCCCATAATAAGGAGGAAGTTAACTTGATCTGTCTTTCGAACAAAGTTGGCCACCTAAAATGTTTCTGTTCTGTTTTCTTCCTGCCATGAAAGGCTTATACACATTTTCTCAAAACTTAACCCACAGTATAGCAGTGCAGTGTAGAATATAACAAAGCAGTAACTAAGCTATTATTTATTAAACATCACTATGTGGTTTACATGCCTTAGACCTCTACATCTTTGTAATAATCCCTAGAAGTACTATAGCTAATCCCATTTTAAGGATGAAGAAAGTGAGGCTTAGAGAATAACTACCTTGCCCATAGTTATTCAGGTAATTTGGTAGTACAGCCGGGTAGTGGGGCCAGGATATGAATACAAACAAATCAAGTTTCAGGCCAAACCCTGAATATACTCTATAGTTGAATATATTCATGACCTCTGCTATACTATATTGCCTCCTGCTGTTCTTGCAGGGAATAACAGGGCCCTAAAGAACCCTCATGATCATAGATGCATTAACAGTAGCAGTTTTCTTCAAACTAAACCAGTGGCTAAAGAGGTTATTTGAAGTGTTAGACAAGCTTTGTATTTAATAACACTGAGTCACAGAGAAATCTATTACCTTTCCAATTCAACATAATCTCTCTGACTATGCTAAGAATCAAGGGTCAGATTGGTGCTAACCTACATTAACATCCCTACAGACACTTGCTAATTTTTCATTTTAAAGAGATGGCAGGCCTAAGACTCAGGACTTTTAGTAGATAATAGTATATTCTGAGAATTTAGTAACATTATTTTGTATTTATTTCTATGGTGACCTTTTATTTATGGCAGATGATTGATATTTTTCTTCCATTTAAGGGAGGGATATACATTCTCTTTTAAAATAAAATTTACATTGGGTAATCTAAGCACCTCTTAAAATATATGTATATATATATATATATAAATAACATTTTTGTAAGCAAATACACATATATGCATATATATTTATATATCATTTTGCAAATGTTTGTATGTATTGTGAGAATTTTGATTTTTACCCATAATAAAAAAAAAAAAAAGTGAAGGAACCAAGAAAAAAAAATAAAATAAAATTTACATACCTTTTTAAAAAAGTGAGTTAATTTTAAAAAATAAAATAATTGTAGTTAATATGCAGATATGTCAAAAATTATGCCAGTAGTACTCAAATGGCTAACGTCTAGAGTACTTTAAACAAAACAACAACAGGCAAAAAAACAGGAACAAAAACAGAAAAGACATTGCACTTATTTCCACTAGCTGCATGAAAATGTTTGTTAAAGAATAAATGAAAAGTCTAACTCAAAAGAGAACAGAATGTTAACTACTTTTTAATTCTTCTGGACTCTAGAGTCTAGGACCTCTAGAACATGGCAGTTTTAATTATTCCTCCTTCCCTAATGTGAGGCAATATGGGGCTGCAGAAAAAGCTCTTGACTCAATTTCAGAGTCTGTATGTTGGATCCTAGTTTTATCACCAATTAACTTTAGGTAAGACCCACTAGTTTCCTTGAATTCTGTTTCTCCATCAAGAAATAAAGACATCAAATTAAATGGTTTCTTCTAGCTTTTCAGTATATTATTCTACATGCAATGTATCTTCAATGGTCTGTGTTTTTTTTTTGTTGTTTTTTTTTTACCAAACAAAAGGTCTTACATATTTATTACTGAATCAACTTATTTATGCAGAAGCATAAAAACAAAGAAATAACCAGTTATTTTCCAAATAGAATAAGTCCATCTATCTATTCAGAAAGGGTGATTTTCAACTTGATATGGCAAGATGCTAGTGACCTTGACACAGCATAAATATGTGTGCCATCACATGTGAAGTTTCTTATATAACCAGCTGGGTTTTTCTCCAATATCTCCTCTTGGAGTTGTACTGATTCTATTGCCAGCTTTCACTTGAATCCATTGGGGAATGGGATGATTCTGTTTTTATTTGTTAGAAGACATGGTGAGGCTGGGAGTCTAATGCACACACTACAATGGTAGAGGAGGTGAGAGAGAGAGAGAGAGAGAGAGAGAGAGAGAGAAAGAGAAAGCAAGCATTTTCTCTAGGCCACATTGGGATGGTAAGCATGTATATAACATATAGTTTTTTCTCCTTGGAATTCAAAGGAATGTATATATATGTGTTTGTGTGTGGTTTTTTTCCTAATTGTTTGCCTTTTTTCCAATGTGCATATCTAGGTGAAGCTTTGTATTGGTTTGTACAAATGACATGTTTTTTGAGAGACTATAAACTATTTTAGTGCTTTATTTTGCAAAGCTTCTGTTTTTTGTTATCAAAAGTAAGCAAAAGTAGTTAAAGGTTGATTTGGGATTGGGATGGGGGCACTATTACAGGTCAGCTGCCTATTACAACCTAGGACTATTTTGGGACAAAGTGAGGCTTTCACTTCCTTTATACCATTCAAATAAACCTCATATTCGAAGAATGCATGTGACATTTACCAGACACTGCACTTTTCCCTGTGTTTGTTAATTTTTACACTGGGTCACAAAGTACAATTAATTACCACTGGCCACTGCAATGGAATATAATTATGGCCTGAAATAATGACCAAACTGCCTTCTCTTGTTGAACGATTACAACTGCAGAGATATACTTTTCCAGAGAGGCTTATCTGAATGATAAACTCTGCACTGTTCCTGAGTACATCCTGGAGTTAATATAAATGGCCTAAATTTAGTCAGTGCTCTTAAATTTTCCAGGTTCTGGTTGCCTGATAGAAACTGAAATCAAATTACACAGTAAAAATAGAGAAAGCCCAAAACTCAAGACCAATCCTTGTTAGCTATATTAAGATCCTTTAAACCCTTAGTGTCATGATTCAACTTTTAAATTTATTTTAGGAGGTACCAGGGATTGAACCCAGGACCTCACATGTGGGAAGCCAGCACTCAAACACTGAGCCACATCGTTTTCCCTGAGTTGTTTTTTTTTTTGTTTGTTTGTTTCGCTTGTTTATTTTTTCTGTTTTTTTTTTCAGGAGGCATCAGAAACTGAACCCAGGACTTCCCATGTGGGAGGAGGGGGCTCAACTGTTTGAGCCACATCTGCTTCCCTGATTCAGTTTTTTTTTTTTTTTTTCATGAAAGAATGCACCAAACACATTGGCATTTTTTTTTTTTAAGCAAATAACAAAGACCCAGTTTACCAGCTTTACTTTTTATAAACCTAAGCTTAACATTACATATTTAAACAATTGTCAAAACTTACTAAGTTGCCAGCATTCATGCACAACTAGAAAACATCTTAATTTATATTAAACCAGAAATGTATCACCATTAATGTATTAATATCTTTTGCTACTAAATACTGAAATAAAAATTGAAATTATTTTTGTAGAAGATTCATCCTGGCAATGTTAACTTCACAGCAGACTGAAACTACTTGGCTCACATTTCAAACAAAACAGAAAGAGCAAGATCCATGCTGGTGTTAGTGTACAATTTTGTCCTAGCACTACTAAAAGAATCACGGTTCACCTTGGATTAAGTTTAATAAAAAAAGCAAAGTGTATACAGAAATTTACAACAATTTTAAAGACAAAAAGAAAAAATGGTCCTATTAATGTGGTCCCAACAATAAACTCAAAAGTCTATGACAAATAGGTGCTCCGATGAGCTGTTTATAAATACTTTATTTAGATTAGGTACAGTTATACTGAAAGTAGAGTTCGTTTGAAATCTTCAAAAAAATGTTCCTGTTAATCCTCAAATGGTACTTGTTATAGTTTAACATTTCTGTTAAATGCGTGCGTTGAATTACTTGTTATCCAAGCGTAGCGGCTGCTCCTTACCATTTATTGTTAAGGACTTTAACTGGCCATCTTCTTCGACTTCTATTCTTTCTTGACCATTCTCAATAATTCTCTTAGTTATGATTTTTCTGCCATTAACTATTTTAGTAGAAGTTGATACAGATTTGAAGTTGCCCATCCTATTATCACCAAAAGACGTTGAAGAAAGTGAAGTGAGGCCCCCGTGCCCCAGTGAACCAAATGAAGTAAATCCTGTATTAAAAGAAGAAAATCCACCTCCAAAAGGTGGAAACCCAGCGAAGGAAGATAAAAATGATCCCGTGCCCCCGCTTCTGGTTCCACGGAGACCTCTTCGATTTCCAAAAAACTCCTCAAATGAGTCTTCAAAGAAGTCAAATGAAAATGGGTCCCTTCCACCAAAAAAGTCCCTGAAGACATCCTCTGGATTACGGAATGTAAAGTCAAACTCAAATGGACTGTCAAAATGACTTCCACCTCCACCACCACCATTTAATCCTTCTTTGCCATATTTGTCATAGATGTCCCGTTTTTTAGCATCTGATAACACCTCATATGCCTCAGCTACTTGTTTGAATTTTCTCTCTGCTTCTTCTTTATTTTCAGGATTTTTATCAGGGTGCCACTTCAGTGCCAATTTACGATATGCCTTTTTAATATCCTCGGGTGAGGCATGTCTCTGCACGCCTAGAACTTCATAGTAATCCACCATGTTTTAACAGATTATTGGAACAAGTCCCGAGGAGGTTGGCAGCCAGCGGCAGCAGGGAGGAGAGGCTGGGCGGCAGGGCCCGTGGTCCCTTCTCAGCTCCGTCACGGCCGGTGCTGGTGGACGCGGCGGCGGCGGCGATTCCTGATTCAGTTTTAATAAACACCTTTTAAAGGATTCTAGCAGATTTGGAGAAAGAACACACAATCTGCTCTGTAATTAGGCATGATTGATAAGAGGGGATATATCATTTGTTCATAGCTTACTACCTGACATCATCTAATCTCATACTTCTATGTGTTCTCTAACATCTTTGTGCATACAATGGCTTGCATAAGACATAATTAAAGTATAGAAAAAGCAATATGAGACCATTAATTGCACAGAGACCCTGGGAATGCAGTGGTAAATACCTGTAAAATAATGCTAATCTGGAAAGAAGCTGTGGCTCAAGCAGTTGGGCATCCACCAACCACATGGGAGGGCCGGGGCTCCGTTCCAGTGCCTCCTAAAGAAGACAAGCAAGACAGTGAGCTGACATAATGGGCTAATGCAACAAAATGATGCAACAAAGAGATACAATGAGGTAACACAATGAGAGACACAACAAGCAGGGGGTGGAGGTGGCTCAAGTGATTAGGAAGGTTCTGATGCCTCCTGAAAAAAAAAAAAAGAAGACAAGCACACAACAGACACAGTGAGCAGACAGTGGACACAAACAATGAGGGGAGGGGAGAAAGAAAGAAATAAAATAAATCTTTTTTTTTTTTTTTTTAAAAAGGATTGCTGATCTATGTAAAGGTCAAAATAATAAGTCTGTCATTGACAGTAAACCTTTATATAGATCCTTGCACTGGAGATTATATAACTTGAAAACAATGTTAAATGGCCAATAAAGCAAACCTCATAAAAAAAGTCTGATGTGAAATATCTAGCTTCATAACCCGGATGTGGTACAGAGTAGCAGTGCTTCTGTGATTTGGTTATTGCCAATTCTCCAGAGCAATAAACCTGAACAAACATTTTTTCAATCTCCATTGTTGTTTAGTTTGAAGCAGTCATCTCTAAATTACCAATTTGTTAGAGTTAGTAGTGATGTTAGAGAGAAGTGAGCTAACTGGAGCAGAATCTGAATTTTTTTGAAGCAGTAAACACTCTTCAACTTCATTCTCAAATATCACCTCCAAGGAAACAATGATCCATCTCCACCCAGTCATCTTACCTAGACTTCTAACTCATTCATTCAAATAACCACACAAAACAGATGGCAAACTGTTAGAAGCTTAAAGGAAAAATGACTTGTCATTCATTGTTAGTGATTTATAAAACTCTGTTTTAAACAACTAGTGGGTCAAACAAGGCAAGGGATTTTAGGTAATATCTTGAGGTGAATGAAAATGAAAACACAACAAACAAAAACTTTAGGATGCAGCAAAGTCTAAGAAGGAAATTTTTAACTCTAAATGCTTACTTTAAAAAAGAAGGAAGACCTCAAATCAGAGATCTAAGTTCACAACTGAAAGAACTAGAAAAAGAAGAACAGACTAAACCCAAAGTGAGGAGAAGGAAGTAAATAACAAGATTAGAGCAGAGATAAGTGAAATAGAGAATTAAAAATAAAAATAGAGAATCAATAAAAACAAAAGTTGGTTCTTTGAAAATATCAATCAAATCAACAAAACTTTAGTTAGACTGACAAAGAAAAAAAGAAAGAGGATGCAAATAACTAAAATCAGAAATTAAAGGGGGGACATTACTACTGACCCCATAGAAATAAAAAGAATTTTAAAAATCTATCTGTTGACGGTACCAATTTCTAAACTTTTTTATTGTAACTTGTTAATTCTCTACAGAAAAGCAAGTGTTCAGTGTTGTTTTATATCAAGCCCCTAAATGTCATTTTTAGTAATATGTTCACTCTAAAGAGATTTCACCAAGTCAAAAGGGTGAGGCTTCCCAATGGAGTTTACTAACTTAGACTTTGACCTGTGGTGAGCTAGTGTGGCTTGATGTTTAGAACATAGGATATAGGGCAGAAAAGCTAAGTTTTGAGTTCTGATTCTATTACTTTCCAGCTGAGTGACCGCAAGCAAGTTATTTAACCTTTCAGTGACTATATTTCTTTTCTGTATCTTTTCAAATCTACCTGCTCTTTTCTTATTGTAATTTTTTTCATATGATTCTCTTTCTTCCTTCATGTGTTTACTTATTTATAAAATACTTGCAGTCTATTTCATATTATTCTATATTTTCAACTTCTTGCAAGTGCTAATATTCCCATTTACAGTATCTTCTGACTCTCACTAATGATAAGTTATTTCCTCATGTGTCTTATAATACATCAGGGATTGCCTTTGCTGGAACCTGGTTGTGACCTTTTTTAACATATATCTTTTTCAGAATGATCTTTTATTTCTGTCTACTAGGCATCCCTGACCATCACTGGTCCAGAGCAATTGTCCAGGGAGAAATATTTTCCTGGTGTTCTCTCCCAGAGTTCATTAGCAGACTTTCTAGTTGTCCTTTAACTGAGTGTGAAAAACTTTGTGGGCCTTGGTTTACATAGGGGTCTCTGTTCCAAAGTTCCATTTGGTCACTTTTTTTTGTTGAGTGTTGAAGTCCAAATCCTTAGACTTTAAGGCCTATTTCCAAGCTTATAACCACTCCGGCGGAGACATAGTGTCTCTTACCTTACCATATGGAGTTTCAGTTCCCTCTTTTCTCTGGCACCTGGAGGATGCCCTTTCTTTCTTTCAACCTTGCCTTGATATTTTACAAATATATATTTTAATTTTATCTAACAGTTCTAAGTATTGGTAGTTGGAAGAGTTCTCTATTAGCTTAGTCTACCATGTCACCAAAACCACTTACCTTTCTAAACCCGTGTGTTCTAGTTTCTTAGACGGCTCAAGCAAATACCATGAAATGGGTTGGCTTAAACAATGGGGATTTATTAGCTTATGGTTTCAGGATAAAAGAAAGTCTAAATCAAGGCATCATCAAGGTAATGTTTTTTCCCCAAAGACTGTGGCATTCTGGGGCTGGTTGCTGGCAATCCTTGGCTCCTCTGTCACATTGCCAAGCACATGGTGGCATCTCCTGATCTCTCCCTTCTCTTCTAGGTTTCATCAATGTCCAGTTTCTTGCTTCCTGTGGCATTTTCTCTTTCTATCTGAATTTCATTCTACTTATAAAAGACTCCAGTAATAGTATTAAGAGCCTGATTGAAGTGGATCACACCCTAACTGAAGTAGCCTCTTAAAAGTTCCTACTTAATATGGGATCACACCCACAGGAATGGATTAAATTTAAAAACAAGTTTTTTTCTGGAGTACATACAGCTTCAAACCACCACACCAGTTGTCTGCATATGTGAAATAGGGATAATGATAACATGTACCACATATGGATATGGTGAAGATTAAACGAGATGAGGATTTAAAGGTTTAGGAATATCTGTGCCAGGTTCCTAGTTAACTGCATAATAAATGTAAGCCTTTATTGTTATTATCTGAATGTTATCACTGCTATTTCCAGGATTTTCCTGGAATTAATTTCTGACATACCTGTTGATATTTCATCAGATTGACAATTTGGTGGCTCTTTTGCAAGCCACCAAATTAATTTGGTGATTCTCTCTCTGCTAGATGCAACAGTAGCTTTGATTGCCATGGTTGGTTCCTAGCAACCTAGAGAGATCTAAGGAATGGGATCTCCCAATGTACCTTACTGCTATAAGGGTGGAAATTGAGAATAAATAAAACTAATCCTTAAAGGAAGGAGGGAAAATAGTAAAAAGCTAAAAAGGTATATGATTGTGATAGATTGAATTTAGGCATGTTCTTGTTCTTAATCCACATTCTTGTGGGTGTTAACTCATTGCACGCAGGACCTTTTGAAGATGTTATTTATCATTAGGGTATAGCCCAAAAGAGTGAGGGTGAGTCTTAATGTAGATTATTGGAAGCCTTATAAAGAGTCAGAAGCAGGAAGTCAGTGGGAACCCAGAAGAGATAGAAGATACTGCCATGAGACAGGAAGAACCCCAAGGATTGTGGCAAACCTGCACCAGAATACTAATGACCCTGGCAGGAAGCAAGCCTTCTAGCTTCTTAAACTGTAAGACAATAAATTTCCATTGTTTAAGCCAACGCTTTGTGTGGTATTTGTCATAGCAGCCCTGGCAAACTAAGACAATGGAAAACTAGAACAGGACTAAAAATCAGAAGCCAAATTTGAATATTGAAAATTCAGTCTAGTGGAGGTGAGTTATCCAAAATCCAAAATTAAAATTGGGTCATGGGGTGGGTCCTGGGCATGGGATGAGGTTGGAGGAAGCTTTCAAAGTATAGAGTGTAAATGATGGTAAGTAAGACACATAGCTCACATATTCCAGAAATTTCACCCAGAAACAAGGTAAAGTAGAGTATGAATAGAGGCCAGTCCCTGGAAAGTGGTTCTGATCAACCAGACATGTGGAATGAGGATTTCCAGCAAAGGGGGCAACTGTGAAAGCTCTTCCAAAAGATCTGGGGTTAGAGACCTGGGATCCTGAAAACTCAAGGTACTTAAGACACCCAAGCAAAATCCATCCAAGTTCTATTAACACATAATCTGAGTTTTCAGGGGAAATGCTACCTGATGTTGTACCTGGAATGGCCCAGGTTGGATATAGTATCTAAGTGAAAATCAAAATCCAGGCAGAAAGTGCAACTGAGGTGTCATTCTGAAGAAAGTCAGCAAACAGAGAAAATTTAGTGGTCAAGTAAAGACTGGTATTCGGAATACCAGAGCAGAGGCTTTGAAACTGCACACAGGAGGTGGATTGTGGAAAGAAACCCTGTGCTGCTGCTAGAACAAAATGGAGTTGCTTTTCATAGGTTACCCAAGTTCTCTTCTCTTTGGAGGTTAGGAGAGTGCCTCAAAGGACATTATGTTTGTTTAGATCCAATTTAACTTTCATCATGAAATAGCCCAGTATAATGAAAATGGAAAAATGAAAAATATGAATTTAGGTAGAAAATGACATTTATCATAATCATACTTTAATGTAGAATAATTTTCTAAATATGAATTATAATAGCAATTAAATGAAAAGAAAACATAAACATCCCACAACTGGGTCCTGTAAGATGAACTCATGGCACACATATCAAGTGAAATATGCTGGCAATTACAATGATAACCACAAATTGTTTTCAATTATTTGAAAATGTTTTTGCTATGTTAAGTGCATAAAGGAGATTTTTAAGAGAATTATAGAATTTAGCAGTTATAAATTGGGTTCAGTTGCTAGCACTAAAGAACTAAAATAATAGTAATTTAAACATAAGAGAAGGTTGTATTTCTCTCACAGAAACTAAGTCCAGAAATGATACAGCAATTCCACAGTCACCAGGTATCCAGTATCTTTCTTTTTTTTTTTTTTTTTTACCAGGAGGTACCGGGGATCGAACCCCAGTCTCTCCATATGGTAGACGGACGCCGAACCTTTTGAGCCACATCCGTTTCCCTATCCAGTATCTTTCTATCTATCATCTTCAAAGTCACCCCATGGACTAAGACAGCTGCCAATGCTCTGGCCCTCATGTCCATGTTCCACGAAGGAAGCAGGAGGAAGAGAACAGAAAAAGTTCATGCTACATGCATGTCCTCTTTTGAAGGGGCTTTCCCAGAAGTCCTACTGTTTTAGTTAAGATTAAGTTGGGCAGAAAGTAACAGAAACTCAAAACAACAGTGTCTTAAACAAGGCCAAGTTTATTTCTCAACAGAGGTAGGCAATCTAGGGCCGAGAGGGCAACTCAGCTCCACAGCACCCTCAGGAACTAAGGGTATTCTTTCTTGTTGGATTTCTTTCAGTGCCTTCCACCTCAAGATCACCTTCTAGATCAAAATGGCTGCTCTAACTCCTACCACCATAGCTATAATCTAGTCACCAGAAAGGAGAAAGAGACATGGAAGAAAAAGAGGCAAAGGGTCCACACCAGCTGCCTTTTCAGTAAGGTTTCTTGAAGCTGCCCCTACAACCCTTCTGCTTATATCTCATTTGCTAGAACTTAGTCATAAGGCTATACCTGGCTTCAAGGAAGGTTGAGAAATATAGTATTTTCACTAGGCACAATGATAAATCAAATAAAATCAGGATTCTAATGTTGAGAAAAAGGGGATGAATTGATACTTACTAGCCAGCAGGCAGTCTTTATCACCTCTACACAGTATGATCACAACTATATGATTACAAAATAGAACAAGGTCTGGAGAATGAAACAAAGACATATACATTTTAATTGGGACCCCAGGTTGGAGACTGATTCAGAGAGAAGGGCAGGCTTAGGCAGTATGTGTGGGTGAACTGTGGGAGGGGGTGGGCATTCAAGGTAGAGGACATGAAAAGTTTAAGAAGTTGAGAATGTGCTTTGGGTGTGAGGTCCAAGAAACCACCACTTACTACAAGGTCTTGAAGATGTTTCCCTACATTTTCTTCTAGTAGTTTTATGGTCCTGGCTTTTATATTTAGATCTTTGATCCATTTTGAGTTGATTCTTGTATAGGGGGTGAGATAGGGGTCCTCTTTCATTCTTTTGGTTATAGATATCCAGTTCTCCCAACACCATTTGTTGAAGAGACTGTTTTTCCCATCAGCGTGGGCTTGGTAGGTTTGTCAAAAACCAGTTGACTGTATAGGTGAGGGTTTATTTCTGGATTCTCAATTCTATTCCACTGATCGATATGTCTATCTTTATGCCTGTATGAATGCATTACTATGAACCAAATATATTGTGCAATATATTGTTTTTATTTATTTATTTATTTTTATTTTTTATTTTTTTATTTCTAAAGATTTTATTTATCTATTCATTTATCCCCCCCTTGCTGCTTGCGCTCGCTGGGGTCAACCAACCACGCCGTGCAGGTGGGCCCGCCCTCACCAGGAGGCCCCGGGAACCGAACCCGGGGCCTCCCACATGGCAAACGGGAGCCCCACTGATTGAGCCACAGCCGCCTCCCTATATTGTTTGATTAAAAAAAAAAAAATTTACATGTATCCATTACATTTAATTGAGAAATGTATATATTTATTCATCTGTGTTTACTTTTTAGTTTTTAATTGTTTATGTTTTCAATTATTAAATGTACAAAATAAAGTTAAAAAATAAAATAAAGAAAGAAGGAAAGAAAGAAAGAAGGAAAGAAAGAAAGAAAGAAAGAAAGAAAGAAAGAAAGAAAGAAAGAAAGAAAGAAAGAAAGAAAGAAAGAAAGAAAGAAGGAAAGAAGTTGAGAAGAAAGGAAATAATGAAGGGGGTATGTCAACTGAAATAAGTTTGGGAACTGAACTAATGTCTTCCAAATATATATCTTGTGTGTGTGTGTGTGTGTGTGTGCCAAGGACACCTCCATCCTATTCTTTTTGTACTAGGAGATACAGTAAGTCCTGGATTTTTTTTTTTTTTTTTTTTTTTTTTTTGAGAGTGTTTTTGTTGTTGTTTTTTTTTTAAAAGAGAGAATTTTTAAAGAGAGACTTTTTAAAAAGAGGTTTTTTTTTTTTTTTTAAAGAGATTTTTTAAAAGAGTTGTCTTTGTTTGTTTGTTTGTTTTAAGAGAGACTGGGGGGAAGCGGCTGTGGCTCAATCAGTAGGGCTCCCGTTTACCATATGGGAGGCCCCGGGTTCAGTTCTCGGGGCCTCCTGGTGAAGGCAAGCCCGCCCGCACGGCGTGGTTAGCTGACCCAGCGAGCACAAGCAGCAAGGGGGAATAAATGAATAAATAAATAAAATCTAAAAAAAAAAAAAAAGAGAGACTGGGTATTCTCAGTTGAAACAAGCATATTCCTTGCTGCAGAGCCCCTACCAATAAAATCAGGAACAGTGATGTAAATGAGACCCACCTCTTTAAAATACAAATCCAATCATCTCAATCCTGTTCTTAAATGTAGTTAAAATCCTTACCACAGTTTTCAAGACCCTGCGTGGTCTGTCCCCATACCTTCCATCCCTGTGCTACAGCCGTGCTACCCTTCCTTCAGATCCTCAACATGCCGTGCTTGCTGTTCCCATAAGCCCCCTCCTCATCTAGTAAATGCTAATTCTTCAGAGGGTCCCACAGGAAGACTACCCCAACCACCCTCCCTGAGTCACTTCTTCCATCATAGGCTCTCAGAGATTGTACCATGGAGCGCTCTCGACGGTAAATTATCATTTATTTGTGGGCTGTATAGAATGGTAACATAATCTTCATTAAGGCAGTGTTATGAGTTCAATTGTATCCCCAAAAAGATATGTTCAAGTCCTAACCTCTGGTCCTATAAATAAGACCCTATTTGCAAATAGGACCTTTGAAGATGTGATTAGTTCAGATGAGACCAAACTGGAGGAGGATGGGCCCTAATCCAATACAACTAGTATCCTTACAAGAAGGAGAGAATTGTACATAGACAGGCAGGAAGAGGGGAGAATGCCACGTGGCGACCAAGGGAAAAAATGAAGTCCAAGGATTGCCAGCAAACCCCTAGAAGCAAGGAAGAGGCAAGGATGGACTCTCCCCTATAGATTTTAGACTTCGCGCCTCCAGATCTGTTGTTTTCAGCCATCCTCTTTGTGGTTCTTTGGTACAGCAGCCCTAGGAATCTAAGACAGTTAAGCACACTGACCCTTTTTAGCCAGCTGTTGTATCTTCATACCTGTCATAGTGCCAGGTACAAAATAAATACATGATAAATATTTATTAAATAAATGAATTAATGAAATGAATGTATAGAGGACATGCAGATAGGAAAAGAATGCTGATCGAACACATGATAAGACAAGATTGCTGTAACTAGGCCTGTCAAAGACATATGCATTTGTGAGGCATCACATCTTTCCAGAATAGTCTTTGCTCTGAGCAAAGATTATCATATATTATTATTCTTCATTATTATTCTCTTCTTTTCAACCCTAGATAAGATCTTACATATATTTTTTTTACTTTATCTCTACTTAACTGAATTATGCGGTCTCTGACACCAGGCTCTCTTCCCAGCCGCTAGCAATGTGAAATATATAAAATTTTGATATCTGGCTGGAGCCCCAAAAAGTATGCCAAGACTTATAGGAGGGAAGCGGAAGTGGCTCAAGTGGGAAGTGGATGTGGCTCAAGTGGTTGGGCATCCATCTACCATATGGAAGGACGTGGGTTCGATCTCTAGGACCTCCTGGTAAAATTTAAAAAAGGTGAGCAGGTCAGCCAGGCCCACGTGGCGAGCCACAGGCCCATGAGGACTCAGAGCGAACCAGGCCCACCAAGCCATGCAGCAAGATGATGATGCAATAAAAGAGAGACACAGGGGAGAGCTAAGGCAAGACATGCCAGAAACCAGGAACTGAGGTGGTGCAAGTGACAGGGTGCCTCTCTCCCACATCGGAGGTCCCTAGGATCAAATCCCAGTGAAGCCTGGAGGAGAAAAATGAGAAGAGAAGGCAAGAAACAGACACAGAAGATCACCCCATGCATGGACACAGATAGCAAGTGGGGAGGGGGGGCGGGAACTCATAGAACTGTACACCAAAAGGAAAAAATAAAGTCAATTTGGAAAAAAAAAGACATAGGAGGATGTAATATACATCATGACACTACCACATACTGGTGGTGTGATCTTGGGAAGTTTATTTAATTGATCTATGCCTCAGTTTCCTGAGCTGTGAAGTGGGAATAATATTAAACCCACATGTTGGGTTATTGAAAGGATTATTTGAGGTAATCTATGTAAAGCTCTCAGCAGTGACTATCTCCTAATGTGCACTAAACAAATGTTAACAATTATTAATCTTTCCACAGAACAGGAACACTAGGAGACGGTCCCCACATTTTCCACAGGTAGGCAAGACCTTCTTCAACAATGAGCACAAAGAGAAGAGCTGAGAGGAAGAATTGCAGCAGTGGTGGCAGTAAAAGAGGAGAGGGTGGAGGTGGGGAGAGGTTTTCAAGGTCACACAGCTAGTAAGTGACAGTACCATGTGGTAGGAGGTGGGTAAGGGCGATAGAGTCCCAGCCTTACGGACTCCTGGGGCACTTCCAAGGTTAAGTGGGTGGTAGAAGAAAACGGACTTGAGAATTTCCTCAGAGGGAGCAAGAACCCTGGCTGCAGCCGCTTGGGTCATGGGTTCTGGAGAAGGAACAGAGGTGACTCAATGGACTGGAGAGACAGGGAGTTTCCCTTAAGGTCCAGCTCCTGCAGTAGCCACTGTTTGCCTAAGATAAAAGTCACCACAGTTGCAAGTTGTAGGCAAAAACAAAACAGAAAAAAAAAAAAAAAAAAAAAGAAAAAAGAAAACAAAAACCCTCAAACACTAACTTAAGAAAGGAATTTATTGGCTCACATAAAAATAAAAAATCCAGGGGTAGGAAGATCTTGGCTTCTATTTCTTGTCTTGACCCTAATCTCCATATTAGGATCCATGTGTAGCAAGTTCAGGCTTCATTCTTTGGCTCCCAGTGGTAACAGAAGAGTTGCAGCAGTTCAGCCTCATATCTTTTTTTGTTTGGGTCCAGCAGGAAGGAAGAAGTCTGCCACCTGATGGCTCCAACAAAGTCCGAGAAGTCAGAGTCTCAGCGTGACTGACCTACCTGTGAGTCAGTAAGGGGCACCATATAAACTGATGCTCTGTTTAGCCAAATCCAGATCATGTAACACCCTTCAGAGTTAAAAGTGGAATAACTGCACTGGAACCACAAGGACTGAGAGTAGGGAGGCCGTCAATCTCCAAACATTAATTGGAGGCTGTTACCAGAAATAGAGTATATAGATGTTGGGCAGCCAAAGGAAAATGCCTACTGCACTACTCATTATTTTATCTTGCCACGAGTTATAGGCACTGTTGAAATTCTACATTATTATTCACAGTGGGAATCTTGAACAAAAACCTAGCCTTGCCTTGACATTAAGTGTGAAATTCCCTTAAGGGTAAAGGGTAATAGCAATTGTTCTATACTTCATTTGAGACTTCCAGGAGAGCTACAGCAGTACTGGGTTACAGTTCTTATTTGGTATATAATTCAGGCTGCCTTTTATGTTCATCTTTATACATATTTGTCCTGTCTCTCCCCCTTTATACTGCAAGATTTCAGTGCTCTACATAATGTAGGCACTAAGAAATGACTTTGTTCATGATTCATTCACTTAAGAACTCTGTTTCCAGTCAGATCTGACACAGTCAGAAGCATTTGAGCTTCCATTGGCTTCAAAACAGGAATTAAAATTCTTTTTGGCAAGTGTGAACTCATCGTAACTCATGCTCTTTAGAAACTCATTCGAACAACATCCTGCTGACTGGAAAGAAGTACATAATCCCTCAACAGAGCAATTGCTCATTCAACACTTACATTTTAAATGGAAAGAAAATTTCAAGTAATTCATTTTGATCATTTAACAGTCTGTTTCCAGTAGATAGGCCCATACTAGCATTCTTTTGTACAGAGACTAATTTTTCCAGAGCAGGACAGTGAATTTTCTTTTTCCTTTTAGTTATATCAAAGGTATAATCAACAGTTTAAAGGTTTTGAGAGTGAGAGATATCCATTTAAATTCTGAGGTGCTGATCCTGGAGGCAAGTGTAGGGGTGGGGATTGGATGATGGGGAGGATATGATATGGCGGGGGAGAGGTTGAAAAAGACAGATGGAAATTGACCATTCCAATGTGTGGGGTACATGGAGGCAACAGAAAGTGCCAAGTATCAAAATCTGAGTCCAACAAAGGTATGAGTCTAAGGTGAATAAGCAGAGAGGCTGAATCCAGGCAAGAGACAATGGGAAGGAAAATTAATAATAATAATAAAGATAATATTAATAACAATTATATATATATATATATATATATATATATATATATATCACTTACTATGTACCAAGATCTGTCTTAAGTGCTTTAGGAAAGGGTATTGTCCTCTAGTATAGATTACAGGCTTCCTGAGGGCAGGGACTATGTTAATTTAATGTAGGGCCCTTGCTCAATAAATATTGTTGAAATATAATGACAATGGCTTTGCCAGAAAAGCAAGTGTGATAAGGGATGGAGGATTGGGGAGTGAGTATATAGAGTTATTCTCTGAGCAACTAAGTGAAATTGCTGACACTTTGTACCGGCTGTTCAAGACCTTTGGCGTGACTGTTAAAGTGTGTTAAGGCATATCTGACTTGACCCAGATGATTTTGTCCTAGTTCCAAAGATCTTTTTTTTTTTTTTTTGAGGTACCAGGGGCCCTGTTTGTGGGAAGCTGGCACTTAACCACTGAGCCACATGGACTCCTCTGAGTTGGTTATTTCATTTGTTTGCTTGTTGTTTACTTTCGTTTTCAGGAGGCACCGGAGATTGAACCCAGGACCTCCCATGTGGGAAGCAGGCACTCAATTGCTTGAGCCACATCAGCTCCCACAAAGATCATTTAACCCTTGCTTTTCATTAGTATAACAATTAAAAGGCAATTGAATAATGGTAGCACTATAAAAATCAGTGTTACCTCTACCCTACCCTACTCATGCATTCCAGGGTACCGTGGGACTTTGAAAATACGTTCAGTCACATCTCCTCCACTTGAAATAATGCTGAGTGGATAGTATTATCTGGCGTTAGGCTCGTGGAGGGTGTCTAAAATATCATGGCTTTCTGGAGTTTCGTATTAATAGCAGCATAGAAGGCTATTGACCTCAATACCCGATTGCTGTCGTTACACTGCTTTTGATTAGTGTCAAGTCAGCTTGTCCCAAGAGACAATTGTTTCAGTCTACCAGGCCTGCATTTAATCATAGAGGAATTTTTCATTCCTATGCTATCTTCATGCCACACAGCTTCTATCATGTTTTCTTAACTAAGCAAAATGTTTCAGTAATAAACGGAACTTTTTAAAGAAAGAAAAAACAAATACATGGGCTGGGGAATGGAAGTTGGGCAGTAGGTGAGTGTGTTGAATTATGTCCCCCAATTTAGATATGTTCTTAATCTTAATCTGCATTCCTGTGGATGTCAAGCCATTGTAAATAGGATCTTTTGAAGATGTTATTTTTAGTCAAGGTGTGACCCTACTGAATGAGGATGAGTTTTAATGCAGATTACTGGAGGCCTTATAAAGAGCAACAGGAAGACAGTGGGAACTGGAAGAGAAAGGTGAGGATATCATCAAGTGACAGGAAAGCCAAGGAAACCCAAGGATTGCAGCAAGCCAGGATCAGAACACTACTGACCCGAGGAAGGAGAAAGCCTTATAGCCTCTGAAACCATGAGACAATAAACTTCCATTGTTTAAACCAACCCATTGTGGCATATTTATCATAGCCACCTGGTAAACTAAGACAAACTAGACAAGAGACTTAATGTTTATCACTTAAAATGTATATACATTTTACAATGGTACAACTAATCAATGAAAAATAGGACAACTGAAGAATGTTGTTTGCTACTCAGCAGAAAGCTATCTAGATTCTAGAAATCAACCTGAAGTTTCATTACTGAGGCAGCCATCTAATGGATTGGTCACACGATAAAAGGACCATTCAATATTTTTCATATAAGATATAATATGCTGCAATGGGCATGCTTGTAGATGGCTCATTGTGCATATGTGAAGTATTTTTTAGAATAAGTAAGGGGGTGTACAATTGCTTCCAAATAGTGCAGATTTTAAATGCTGTGAGATACTTAAAAAATGGCATTACCACTTTACACTATCACTAGCAGTATATAGAGAAGAGAAGAAATAAGGATTTCCCTACTTCTTATCCAAATTTTGATATCAAACTTTTAAATATTACTAATCTTATAGGTGAAAAATGATATCTCATTGCTCTTTCAATGTGAGTTTTCAAATGAGGTTGAGCATCTTTTCAGATGTTTGTGACTTATTTGTATTTCATTTTCTCTGAGTTTCCTGCCCAAAGGCAATTATAGGAAGCCCTCTGCACAATGTCATTTAAAGGATAAGGAGAGAAAGGCTCTATTGCTCAAAAGATTTCCACCCACAAGTCTGATGCCATGAATGAAATCCCCCACATTAGTCACTCCTGAGGGACTTCCTGGGAACTTGGATTTGAATCTGGTAAAGGGTGTTATTTTCTTGTTGAGACAAAATATTGGCCAATTAACACATTAAGTGTAATTATGTTTTTGATGAAATGTTTTTTGCTATTCGTTTTTACTGAGTTAAAAAAGAGCTGAAGTGAATGAGATATACATATAGAGTAAGGAATGTTTGAAACACAGGGTATGGCCCATTATTAAAGAACTTTTATGGAGGGCAACTGACCAGGCCACTTCAGGGCAAATACTCACTTTGTCAGGAAGAAAGGAAGAAGGGAGTGAGGAAATACTCACAAAACAAACTGATTCCCACCCCCACCCCCATAGCCTAGAGTTCTTTTGATCCTCTAATATTTGGGATGCTGGCTAGGTCAATATTGAAACATGGTAATTTCCCACTGAAATTAATACTACTTTGAGTATTCCTTTATTAAAGCAACCTTAAATAAGCAATTTAACATCTATGATTCACTAGATCTTTTCAAATATTCCTCACAAAAGAAGCCTGTGAAGAGAAAGTCTTTTGAAATAAAGATGAGGGAATTTTAAAAAGTGACATAAAGAGCTTGTCTTTTGCCATGTTAAATTAAGATACTTTTTCTATCCTTGTAAGAGGTTTTGGCCTCTTAGAGAAAGATATTTAAAGCAAGCAGATGATGAGTCACATTTAAGCTATTATTGTTGGAAATGCATTTATTATTTATATATGGAGCTACTGTCTAGAAGGTGGCTGGCTAAGGTCAACAACCAAAACCCCTAAATGTTGAATTTTTTTGTTGCCAATATCAAAGAAGTTGGACGAGATAATCTCTAACAACACTTCCAACTCTTGCATTCTATGCTTCTTACATGTACTTTGAGTCTTTTTCATTTTTTTCCCCATTGTGTAGCCACTTGGTGATATAATCGCAGACATTTTTTTCTGTGGGTACTTCTTTTAGCCACTGTCCAACCATTAACAGGGAAGGAGTCAGGGAGGAAGAAGGGAGGAAACTTCCAAAGTGTGAAACTTGGAGCAACATTCATTGTTTCATAAATATTTACAAATTGCCTATCATGTGTCAGGTAAACCACATGTAGACAGACTGACCAAATAATCATACCCATGATTACAAAGTTAAGTGCTATGAAGTTTCCCTGACAGTATGTAACAAAGGGCTGAGGACCTGACTGAAGAGTCAAAAAGGCTTCTCCCAGGAAGGACCAATATCTGAACTGAGATCAGAGAAGATGGGTTAAAAAAAACCGTGTATGGGTGAGTTGGCAGAAGAACAACTTTCATGCAGGTCTGGTAGCAAGAGGGAGAACAGTGCGTTCAGGAAATTTGGCGCACAGGATGCATCCCCAAAATAGTTAGGAAAAAGTAGACAGAACTTGGTAATGATTTCTATAACAGGAGCTAGTTCTCCCTCAGATGTCTTGCTACTACCGTACTCCATCTTCCTCTCCTCGCAAGAAACACGCACTCCAGGCAGGCATTTTTAAAAGCATTTTACTCATAGTAAGTCAACCCCAACTCAACAACAACCCTATGAGTAAATGGCAGAGTACATGGACTCATGATCCTACCTGAGAATCTCTGCTTTGCCTTTCTCTGATCCTCATATTCCGAGCTATTCTTATGAGGAAACTGATTTTGAGAGAGTTTTAATAGGAACAAGTCTGGGGTTATCCGAGAAAAGACCAAAAAAAAAAAAAAAGGATGAGGATATAATAATGTGTTTTGGTCATGATGAATACCAAGGCATGGCACATAGAAAGAAAGAGAACTACAATCCAATTATGTTACTTATTTAATTGTAATGTATCATTTATTGCATGCATGTTGTGAAGGGTACAGTTATGAGCACTTTATATATTAGTTTATTTAATCCTTATCCTCAACCTTATTATTACCTCCTTTTTATAAATGAGAAAACCAAGAGAAATTCCCGAGGATGCACAACTAGTAAGTACTGAAGGGAGGTGGGAGCTCACCCCAGGCAGTCTGGTTCTGGAGGCCATGCCACACATGAGCATGCCCTTAACTTGTCCATTTGTATGCCCGGCAGATACTTTGTAACCATTCTTATCTTCTTTATCTAACAGAGCCTCTTTTGGCACATTAGGAGAAGGAACATGATACAGTCACTGAATTAACAGGAAAAAAACTCTGATGGAACTCTAAGAGCAATAAGCGCTGGAACTGCTTTTTCTTGAACAACAAAAAAGACACTAATGAAAATATGGAAGTAATTTTGTGGCCAATGAACACAGTATAATTAAGATATGCAGAAAGCTACCATGTAACTCTAGACTTCTTAAACTGGTGGTATGAAAACAGCTCTAAGACTGCTTTTGAGTCAGGATTATAGTCAATCCTATACCACTAAACTAATTACAGGAGAAAAAAGAGAGACTATTTTCAACAAAGTTGTAGAATTTCTCTGATTTGCATTAAATAATTTGTGTCATTTTCTTGGCAGGTCTTTTCTCCTTTCATCATTGAACTGTATGAGAGAAAGATTGTGTGTTTCAAGTCTGTCTCTTTCTCATCTGTGTTCAAATAGAATTCCAGTGTTCTTTTGGATGAAGAGGTCTCCCTCAAGTTAAAAGGAGTTCCTCCACTTTTGGTGAGATCTAAAGAAGCAGGATTTCAGTTGATCACTCTTTGCTAATCATTCTAATCCCTTCTTTGTATATACCTTCAGCATTCCTACTACTCTCTTCCTCTAATTTATTCTCCTAGCTGATGACAAGCGTTTCTATGACACTTTCTATGTGCCAACTACTGTTCTAAGCACTTTACATCTATTAACTCAACAACTCTATGAGTATATTGCAGAGTACATGAGCCCAGATACAGATAGTTTGGGAGACAGGGTAGAGGAAGCACGTGGAAGATTTTCTACTACTTCCAGTAAATGAGAAACAAGGCTATACTCATTTTACAGATTAGGTACCTGAATCCCAGAGAGGATAAGCAGTCTACTCGAGACCATGCAGGTGCTAAATGTCAGACCAGCATTTAAACCAGGTCAGTTTGACTCCAGAATCTGTGTTCTTAATTCTCACACACTACTGCAAAACTCCTCCCTGGTTAAATTCAGTACTTCATCTCCCATTCCTGTAACTGCCCAGCTAAACATAGCTGAAGAAATATAACCATGCTGATTGCTCTCCCTTCACATTCATGCCTTGGAATACCCCTACTCTACTTTCCAAGTCAATTCACTCATCGATTATTTCACAACATCTCTCTCTTCAAACCTTTGCTGCCACTTCTCCCATCCTCACTCCTCTGATGACTTGGTTCCCATTTCATGAAGAAAATGGAAACAGTCAGAAGAGAACTTCCACATGGTCCCGCTACCATCCTACTGACCTATTGTATCATGTATCATGCCTTACTTTTTACTGTGGATGAATGTCTATGCTCCTGTCTAAAGCCAAGAGACTTTTATTGTGCACTGGAACACATCCCCTCTTCTTGTCTCCAGGAACTCTCTCAGAACTTTCCTCTCGCATCTGCATCAATTTTTCCACCCCTACTAAATAATTCCCATCAGCATACACATTACAGATATACTGTAATATCACCATCTTAAAAACAAAAGCAAAGCAAAACAAAAAACTTCCCTGGACCTCATATTCTCTTCTAAGTCCCTGCTCCCTTTTACAGAAACTTTCCTCAAAAGAGTTGCCTGTGTTCACTAACTGCCTTTGTTTCCTCTCTTCTCATTCTCTCTCTCTTTTTTAAAGATTTATTTATTTATTTCTCCTCTCCCTCATTGTTTTTTTGTTTTGTTTTTGCTCTTGCTCTCTGCTCTTTGTGTGTTCTTCTGTGTCTGCTTGTTTTTTCTCTTTAGGCGGCACGAGGAACCATTCCTGGGACCTTCCGGAGTGGAAAGAGGCACTCAATTTTTTGTGCCACCTCAGCTCCCTGGTCTGCTGCATCTCTTATTGTCTCTTTCCTGTGTCTCTTTTTGTTGCGTCATCTTGCTGTGCCATCTCTCCACGTGGGCCCGCACTCAGCGCAGGCCAGCTCTCTGCTTGGGTCAGCTCACTGCATGGGCAAGCTTACCTTTCACCAGGAGGCACCAGGAATTGGACCTGGACCTCCTATATGGTAGATGGGAGCCCAATCCCTTGAGCCACATCTGCGTCCCCCATTCTCTCTTGAATCCACTCTCACCAGGCTTTTGCCTCCACTTTTCTACTGAAACATGGTCAATTCTCAGTCCTCATCATACTTGAACTATCCTCAGCTTTTGACACACTGATCACTTCATCTTACTTGACACACCTGGTTTCTGGGACACCAATTTCTAAAATTCTTCTCCTCCCTTATGGGTACTTTTTCTTTGTCTCCTTTGCTGGTCTCACCTCATCTCCCAAAATGCTAAGCAACAGAGTGAGCTGAGTTCAGTCTTTGGTCTTCTTCTTGTCTCCATCTACACTCACTTCCTTGGTGATCTCCTCCCTTTTCTTGGGTTTATTTTATTTTTTAAAAAACATTTATTTATTTATTTTTAATTTTTACCAGGAGGTCCCAGGGATTGAACCCAGGTCCCTCCACATGGGAGACGGACGCCCAACCATTTGAGCCACATCCGTCCCCCCCTTTTCTTAGTTTTAAATACCATTGATAACTGAGGATGTGTCGATTCAAAATACCTAAGTTATGGGGTGGTGATGAGGCATTTAAAACAGAAACTAGTACATGATAAGTACCTTGTAGGATCAGTCTATCATTAAAGCATCTCAAATTTCATATGTGCAAAACAAATCTTCCACTCCTCCTCCTGCAGACTTTCCTAACATCCTTAATACTTTGCTTCCTATCATATTCTCCATCTAGCCTGTGCCAAAATCCTGTGCCTTGCCATGTGACAGAGGAACCAAGGATCATTAGCAGCCAGCCCCAGAGAAAGCATTGTCTTGATGACACCTTGATTTGGATTATCTTTTAGCCTCAAAACTGTAAGACAATAAATTCCCATTGTTTAAGCTGACCCATTGCACAGAATTTGCTTAAGCAACCCAGGAAACTAAAACATGAGGCAACCTTGCCCTTTAGAGTTTATTACTATATCTGACAGGTTCTTCAAACAACTTGGAAGGTTATATACATGAAAAATGTTATTAGAGTTTATTTTAACCATAATTTAATAGTATTGATATTTCATAGTGGTGGAATTGTATAATTATTATTTGTAGTAGAAAGAAATGTATAATTTGTATAAATAAAGGCTGGAGAAATGTATGGCTTAATCTTTTCTTATGTGCATATGTTGCACAACATGAAGAGAAGAGAGAAAAGAGAGGGGAAGGAGAGAAAGGAAAGGGAACCGACAGTTATAAACTTTTAAGGCTTTGTGCTTAGTGCTTCACATACATTTTCTTCTTCAAAACTTAGCATGCCAGGGCAAACCTTTTCCCCACATTTTATAGATGGGAAAGGTCAGAAGGTTAAGGTCATCTAGCTATTAAGGGAAAGAGTCAGGATTTTTGACAAGAGCTGTGTTACTCCAAAAGCTATCCTCTTGCCATTTATACCATGCTGAGTTTGGTCTTTAAATCTTTCTAGAATAAATAAGTCTTGTTTATTGAGTCAGTGAGTGAAGCCAAAAACCAAGTGGAAAAAGAGTTCTTTTCAGTCTGTAAATGTCAAGGGTGATAATATGTGGCTGTATTCTTACCATTGAGCTAAAAATCTTGCAACTCAGGCTTTTATAAAAATATCGGGGAGAGAAGAAATTTTCCATCAGCCCTTCTAAAGAATTAAGGAATGATAAGGTATTACTGCATGTAGTGACAATATCCCACCTCTTTCCTGGACTGTGTTCTGTGACCAGGAAGGCTATGAATCAACTATAAATAGAATCTATTATGTCATCTGTTCTTACCAGATGCAACAAAATTTAGTATCTAAGTAAGTGGAGGGGTAAGTGTCCCCCTGGAACTTGCTTTTCAGTGAGCAAAGAATTTTGAAATAGTGTTTGTCTAAGAAATGATGATTATCCACTTTTACATTGTTCTTTAAAGTGTGTCATATTAGAAATATTTGAAGAATGATAATTTAATCTTTGCCCATGAGATTAAAGCTTTTCTAGATTGAACTAGAAAAAAAGTAGTTAATTTATTCAAGCCAGTATTATTTATTAAGTGGCTGTTTGCGCTTTAAACTCTGCTGGATACTATGTACAAAGAAAGCACGGTGTACTTAAACTAGTCCATGGCCTCTAGAAATCCTTGAGGGATCTTTATTTTTTTGTGATTTCTCCTAGGCAATGGAAAGCTATTTGGGATGAGCTATATCCCTGCACAAAGCAGTTACTTAAGTTGGCCAACTCACCTCCTTCACAGAGAACTGAACTAAGGGTTCTTGATCCTTTGTATAACTAACCTATATTTAATCATTTATTTATTTATTTATTTTAAGATTTATTTATTTATTTACTTTATCCATTTTAAACTCCCCATTTGCTGTTTTTGTGTCCATTCACTGGGCAATTCTCTGTGTCTGTTTCCTGCCCTCTCTTCTCAGCCTTCTCCTCCAGTCTTCACCAGGATTCAATCCTGAAGACCTCCGATGTAGGAGAGAGGTGTTCTGCCACTTGTGCCACCTCGGTTCCTGGTTTTCAGAGTTTTCGGAACATCTTGCCTTGTCTCTCCCCTGCGTCTCTCTCCTGTTACATCATCATCTTGCTGCATGGCTCCCGGGGCCTGGTGGCTCACCCACAAACAGAGTCTGGCAGCCCATGCGCCTTCTCTCTCTCTCTCTCTCTCTATATATATATATATATATATATATTTTTTTTTTAATTTTACCGAGAGGTCCCGGGGATCGAATCCAGGTCCCTCCATATAGCAGACGGACGCCCAACCATTTGAGCCACATCCGCCCCCTATATTTAATCATTTGAATGTCTTCTAAATTAATCCATCTTATATATTAATCATTTTTATTGTTATTCTTTGACTCCCATGCCAAAATGATTTACATATTCTTAATATTGAAATATTTAGAAATGGATAAACAATTTTTTCAGTAGTTCTTCTAGATACATGTATATTAAAAAAGTCAACATTCTGGATTTTGTTAGGACAGCTGACTTACCAAGATTTATGGTTGACGTTCTAGCTACTTTAGTTTGATATCAACTTTTTCCTTTTAGTTTCAATGTTCATTTGTTGCTGAAAATGTCTTCATTCCCATTCAAAATTTTGTGCTGTGCTAAGAACATATTTTAATCCATATATTTTCCCCCTGCTTTTCCAAGAATATGCAATACCAACTTATCTTCATTTGGGGCCACCAATGTGTTATCATGCTTTTGTTTCATCTAATAACTTGTTCATAGTGTTGTATCATATATTCAGAAGATTCCAAGAAAAAGCTTATTCAAGTCCTGACCAGCCTCACCTTGCAGTACACTTATATAGCAGTGTCCAGGTATGGATGGGAAAAACATTTGGGAAACAAGACTGCCACACAGCTGGGGGAGGAGGAAGGGTGACACACTGCTGACAAATTTTTACTTCTGAGGCCAACAGGGCCCTTATGCCTCCACTTCTGTATTCTCCAATCCACTTGGGGCTTCTGAAGGCCCACATTCAAGAAACTTATTAGTGCTGGTAGATACGCTCTGCTTGTGTGGAGACTGGGAGGGGCATCTGTCCTTACGGTGAATGTGCCCAGACATGAGGCCGTTTTCAGGGATTCTAAGAAGCAAAGAACCATGCCTACTGGGTAATTTTATTTTTTCTTCTTTACCCAGTTATGGTCTATGCACAAGTTTGGGGGTATAGATGAAAGAATGTAGGGAGGGACAGATATTTCTTCCTCCTAATTGCAAATGTGGAACTCCAAACATATTAATAGTAACACCCTCCAATTTATTGGGGAAAATTAGACTCCCATATGTAATTTTGCTATTTTTCAGAAAGAAAAATCTAAGATAATGGTTGAAAGATCTAGATAGTTGATAGGAATTAACTTGAAGTTGAGGTAAACTCTGGAAATATTTTTCTCATTTTCATGATGAATATATGATATAATAATTCAAGACTAACTTTTGTATCTTAATACTGGACATGTATAACTTACTACATTGCTTCAAATGTTCTTTTATCAACTTGATTAGACAGATTTGTTTCATGCTTTTTCTGAAGTATCTAAATCAATAACTATAAGATTTGATCACTGTAGGTAAAACAAATTTAATTTATGTCTAGGAACTGACAATGTCTATCAATGTATAAGCATATTAGACTGAGACATTTTTAGTAAAAATGTTATCTGAAAGTTATTGCTGAATAATTTATTAAGAATTAGAGGGAGCTGATGGGATGGGATATGTAAATCACAGGGGAAAAATCCACTTTTAGGGATCAAAATCTGGCTCTTGTTGATGGCATAATTGATTGAATTAACCTGACTATTGTTTGGGTTTGATGAAATTGGCTTGTAAAGAAGATTACCAGGGAGCAGATGTAGCTCAGTGGTTGAACGCCTGCTTCCCATGTATGAGGTCCTGGGTTCAATCCCTGTTACCGCTTTAAAAACAAAGGCAAAAACAAACAAACAAACAAACCAAAAATAAATAAATAAATAAATAAAAAAAATAAAAGATCACCATCTCTAGTGACACTGAGGACTCAGGAGGCAATGGGGGCTTTCCAGCTGTTGGAGCGCTTTAAGAAGCAGGAGCTAACTGTCTCTTTGCTGCCAGCTTTCTGGTGCTATCTCAGGAATGAGCCCCATTGTAGCCTCCATTCCTCTGCACCTCAGGATCTCAGGATGCTGAATCTCACTTTCTAGCCTCATCTAAAAACCAGGAGTACTTGATTTACTTAAGTCATTAAAAGTCTTAGCAGGATCCAATAATTTGATCGTTTTGGAAAGAATACTAAGGTTTTAATTCCAATAATATTACTAGACTGTGAAAGCCTACATTTGGATTTTTAAAACCCTGAATCTTAACTATGTTTTCCTTCTGCCCAGGATGTCTTCAACCTTTAAACCAGAAATCTCTCACCACTCTTCTTGATGTGGCAACTGTACTGGAACTAGTTTCAGGTCCTTCAAATGAGCCATGCTCACTCACACCCCTATACTTCTGCTAATGCTGCTTCAACCTCTCCCTCACTTATTCATTTAGCCAGTTTTAACTTGGCTTAAGTTTTAGTTAAAGTAATATTACCTGTGGGGTACCTGCTTGATCTCCCTCTTACAGGTAGGTGCTCTTCTCACAGCACACATGCATATCTCTATTACATTGTATTAAAACCATCCATTTACTTTTATTTCCCCATTAGATTGTGGCCTCTTGAGGACAGGATTTATTTTAAAATTTAACCTCTGTTATCTCCCATATCTCTAGTGTAGTGTTTGACACATAGAGGTTGCACAAGTGTTTGTTGAATAAATTGAAAGAAATAGGTTAGGAACAAAAATGTGGGGATTTGACAATTTTTTTCCTCCATGCTTGACTATAGTAATTGCTAAGTAGACACAGCATCCAAATGCCCAGTTTCTGTACTGATCCCTACTTCTATAATGATTTTAAGTGACTTACTCTCTGTAGCAACAAGTTCTCCTCCATGGGAAGCAAACACGTTAGTGTCACATTGTTAACACTATGTATAATAACAGCACATTATTAATAGAGGCAATTTGGTCACTCTAATTAAAAACTTCTAGTTATAAGTACTGCTGCACCGATAATGTCACGCTGAGAAGGAAGGAATGAGTAGATCCAGGAATGTGAAGAATGGATTCATTAAATGGCTAATTTGTTTGTTTTGTGAGTTCACTGGTATCATTTGCACAATCATTTTGGTCCCAGGGTTCAGTATTCATTCTGAATGGACCTGCTATGCCACTGTCCATGTAATTCATCTTGCAGATCCATTGCCCAGAAGTGAATAGTTGAATAGACTCAGATAGTCTTCTAATTAAATCAAAGTAATGTTGATTCTGTATTGGTAATCACAATAGCACCACATTACATTAACTAAGGTTAGAAATAATGAACTATTCATAAAACAATGCCCTTAACTAAGCTCTTAAGACTGTATGACCTGGGGAAATTTTCTTAATCTCTCTGGGTTTCATTTACCTTTTAAATAAAATTGATATAATGGTACCCAGGTCAGAGGGTTGTTGTGAGGACTAAACGAGACTAGCATGGAAAGAATTTAGCAAGATGCCTGGGACACAGTTAAGTGCTCCATAGGTAAAAGTTTTATTGATGGGGAAGGCAGGACACACCTAGCAGCTATCTCTGCCACCTCCCAGTCCCCCCATTCTCCTGCCCCCCTTCTTTTTCTATTGTGTGCAGATGTTTCAATATGTTTTCTTTTTGCAGCCCAGGGAGGTGGGGGAGATGGGGTTGTATAAATACCTGTCCTTAGGTGGCGCAGATTTGTCTGTCCTCTCCCAAGCAAAGTGGGGCATGCAGAGTTGCCATCCATAGGTTCTGTCTGGAGCAGTTGACCTCTCTAGGAGAATGGCCATAACGGACCTTTTCCCCTGCTCTTTTTCAAAAAGCAGTTTTATTGAGATATATTCACATAACATACAATCTATCCAAAGTGTACAATTGATGGCTTTTAGTGTAAGCACAGTGTTGTACATTAATCACCACAAAAAAATTTTAGAACAATTTCATTAATCCAAAAAGAAAAACTCCACACCCCTTAAGTCACCTCTCAATCCCTCTAACCTTCCCCAACCCTACATAACCACACATATTATTCCAGCTTTATAAAGTGATTTATATTTACATTTTATATAAATGGAATCATGCAATATGTACTACTTTGTGTCTGGTTTCTTTCACTTAGCATAATGTGTGGTTTTTTTTTTTTTTCCCTGATATTAACATCTTGTAATGTTAACATATATTTGTTCAGTTTCAAAGAAAAACAGTCTTATATATGCAATATTACCCATAATCATATTTCAATGAGGTTTTACTATGCTATATACTTCCATGTTACATTTTTAGCTTTCTTTCTAATAGTACACATGACCTTAGACTTTCCCTTTCAACCACTGTCATACCCATATAATAGCACTGCTAGTTACATTGTGCTTTCATCTTCTCTATTCATTTCCAAAGATTAAGAAACATTTTTTTTTTTTTTTTTTTTTTTACCAATTTTGCACAGGTCAACCCTTAACTTTCCATTCTCTAACCTCATTCTATTTTCTGGTGACCTATATTCTGATTATTAACTCTATGAGTTTACATGATATATATCATTTACAATAGCACAATCAAATGATATTTGTCCTTTGGTGTCTGGTTTGCTTCACTCAACATGTCTTCCAGGTTCATCCATGTTGTCATATGCTTCATGATTTCATTTTTCTTACAACTGCATAATATTCCATCCTGTGCATACACAATAATTTGTTTATCCATTTGTAATAGTCAGTGTTCTCTAGGGAAACAGAATCAACAGGAGATATCTGTAAATAGTATGAGATATTATAATACATAACCATGGGGATGCACAAGTCCAGGTTCCGCAGGCAGGCTGCAAACCAGGGGCTCCAATGAAAGTCCAATGAAGGTCCTTGATGAGTTTCCAGGAGACATTGGCTGTCCAAAGACAAGCTGGGAAATTCTCTCTGAATGCTGAAATTACTTCCCCTTTTAAGGCATTCAACTGATTGGATAAAACATCACTCATTGCTGACAGCAAGCTCCCTGATTGATGTAGATGTAATCAGCTATCTACACAGTAAACTCACTGATGACTAAAGCCATAGATGTCCTTATATTACAATTAGCCCAGTGCTTGCTTGACCAAACAACTGGGCACAATTACCTGGCCGAGTTGACACATTAGCCTAACCATCACAGTCTACCCCTTGTCAACTCGGCAACCATACACATTACCTTAAATCATACTTAGTCTAAGTAAAAACAATAAAGGCATGCATATATATCCATCCCCTCTTAACAATGTTCAACTCTGCTGTGTACAACCAGAAACACATTAATTCCTTACAGAATAGGGTGCAAGTCCTAGGATAATATTCACTCTTAAACTTGAGATCCTTAAATATGACATGAAACTAATACAACTTGTCATATGATAAGGGAAAAGATTGGGGAAGGAAACAAATTCGTTTTGTGTGTACATACAATTATCCTCATAATGAAACAAGGAAGAAAGATTCATGACCATTACATTCCCCATTTCTGTAACCGGTCATGTGGTCAAAGTTCATATTTATCACTACTTTCTTCCACTATCCATTCCATTTTCCCGTTACCTTCAGCAAGCACTTCAGCTGGCCGTGGTTCTTGGCCTGGTGGGGTGACCCAAACTTTCATTCCTGAAGATTCTGGGCCATTGTTAGTCCTGCTTGGATTGGGTTGTTACCATTTTCCATTGATTTTAATCACAGGGCATGACAGTACTAGGAGATGCCCTAGAGATCTCCTGTATTCCAGGCAAATTGTTCTTTACCCTCATTATGTAGATGCAGTCCCATTTCCCCTTGATAGTCAGGATCAATCACCCCAGCCAGTACAATAATTCCCTTCTTTACCTGTTGATTCAGGAGTAAAAGGAGCCCAAAGTGGCCAGGTGGCAGTCTTAACTTCCAGTTTAATGTTGTTTCCCTGGTGGTAGTACTCCTCCTTTTGGGACTATCCCTGTAGA
Organism: Tolypeutes matacus; assembly: GCA_026826555.1. Taxonomy (NCBI): domain Eukaryota; kingdom Metazoa; phylum Chordata; class Mammalia; order Cingulata; family Chlamyphoridae; genus Tolypeutes; species Tolypeutes matacus. Next base: position 52,025,166 of record JAKSZT010053929.1, read on the forward strand.
CCAGCAGAGCTTAAGGTTGCAGGGATAGGAAGCAAAAATTTTCCTAATGGATCACTAAGGGTGATAGTGAGTGGTGCTACTCCCATTTCCACCCCTTGATTCCCGGACCCATGAATCCTGGTTATGAGAGAAACAGCACCATAGAGTGGATGCTGATTTAGAGCATACACAGCCTCCTGGAGAACATTGCCCCAGCCCTGCAAGATATTGCTACCTAGTTGGAGCCATAATTGAGTCTTCAAAAGACCATTCCACTGTTCTATCAATCCAGCTGCTTCAGGGTGATGGGGAACATGGTAAGACCAGTGAATTCCATGGGCATGTGCTGTGAAATGGGTTTCTTGATCAGAAGCATTGCTGTGCAGAATGCCATGGTGGTAGATAAGACATTCAGTAAGTCCACAGATGGTAGTTTTGGAAAAAGCATTGCATGCAGGAAATACAAACCCATATCTGGAGTATGCGTCCATTCCCTTCCATGGTGGAAGTGGTCCAATGTAATCAACATGCCACCAGGTAGCAGGCTGATCACCTTGGGGAATGGTGCCATATCAGGGCCTGAGTGTGGGTCTCTGCTGCTGGCAGTTTGGGCGTTCAGCAGTGGCTGTAGCCAAGTCAGCTTTGGTGAGGAGAAGTCTATGTTGCTGAGCCCATGAATAATCTCCATCCCTACCTCCATGGCTACTTTGTTCATGAGCTATTGGGCAATGACAGGAGTGGCTGGGGAAGGAGGCTGAGCGTTAGCCACAGAGCGAGTCATCTTATCCACCTGATCATTAAAATCTTCCTCTGCTGTTCACCCTCCACAAGTCAGGGATCCAATGTGGGGATTCTGCCAGTTACTGAGTATGTCTATTCCAATTATGCATTCTGGAACTGGGGAAATAACCACAGAATGGGTTCAGGGACCCACTGGACCCACTGTGAGACGGACCTGAGCTAAAACTCCATCAATCACCTGACCTCTATAAGCCCCTACTCTGATTGGTGGACCACAGTGACGTTTTGGGTTTCCTGGAGTTAATGTCACTTCTCAGCCAGTGTCTAATAATCCCTGAAATGTCTGATCATTTCCTTTTCCCCAATACACAGTTACTCTGGTAAAAGGCCATAAATCTCCTTGGGGAAAGGTGGGAGGAAGATTAACAGTATAAATTTTTGGCATTTAAACAGGATCCTACCCCCAGGGGACCTGGCCTTCTCCTCATTCAAGGGGCTCTGGGTCTATAAAATGTCTCAAGTCTGGGAATTAATTAAGGGGCTGTGATTCTCTGCGTCTGTAATTTGAGTTAGGGTTTTGTTCACTCAACCTTGCCTGCTTATACAGATCCAGAAGAAATTTAGTAGACCACCCATCCATTTCACTTCTAGGTACCCCAGGATCTATTAGCCAAAGCCATGACTCTATGGGACTCAGACTACTTTGAGTGCTGTTTTGAATCTGTCTTTCACTGAGATAGCCCCGCCCACCTTGACTTTTACTGGACCGAGAGCCAATCATCCCTAAATGTTCAAGGATTCTAATTCCATTACAACCCTCCCTACAGTAATATCTGGACTACGGAGATGAGCAACCACAGAGCTCTTCAGGGAAGATGGAGTTAGTCTTACAAATTTATTCCTCACAGTCCTGGTTAAAGGTGTGTCCTCTGGACATTCCTGGGGTGGGTTGGCAGGTCTTAAATGGTAAATCTTTTCTAGCATTCTAATCCCTTTAAGCCTTTGAATTCCCTCTTCTACTGTATAACAGGGCAAACTGGGCATTTCAGCCTCAGACATACTAGGCCATCTTTTGGTCCATGTTTCAGTCAGCCACCTGAACAAACTGTTAGAGCCCTTTATAACCCCTCGAGCTACAGTGCTGAATCCAGAAATTCTGCTTAGTGGGCCCATATCAATAAATTCAGCCCGATCCAACTTTATAGTCCTTCCACCATTATCCCGTACCCTTAGTATCCATTCCCACACATATTCCCCTGATTTCTGTCTATATAAGTTGGAAAACTCATGCAGTTCTTTCAGAGTATAACGTAGTTCCTTATTGGTCACACTTTGTATTTCACCTTTGGGGGCTTGTGATTTTAGTCTAGTAATAGCTCTCAAAGAGAAGAGGGGTAATGGGGGTGGGTAAGGAGAAGGATTAGAAATATTTTGCTAGCTACTGACCTCAGGGCATTCCTTTGCATTTTCTTATGGTGAGAGAGGATTAATCTCTTCAGGCAGGGGTTGGAAGGCAGATTCCTCAGGGCAGGGTGGAGGTTGGGCAGTGCAGGCTTTAGTTTGGCTGGTACCCACCTCAGGGTTGGAAGGAGGTCTGGACTCCCTGGGGCAGGCTGGAGGCTGGATGATACAAGGTTGACAAAGTGTGGTCTCCACAGGGCAGGCCATCACAGGTATATCTGCTAAAGTCTCAGCAGAATTTAGGATTCCAATGTCCCCACCAATATTATCATCATCCCGTATGTCTCCATCCCAATCCTCGGGGTTCCACTCCTTTTGAATCAATGCCTTCACTTTAACCACAGATACACTGCAGGGTTGAGATTTTAGTTTCCTTTGTAACTGCTAGTCATACAATGAGAGCTTGAGTCTGGTTCTCAGATATCTCAAGCCTGTGGTTGCAGGAAACAAGATTTTCTTTTAGAGAACACATAGAAACTTTCATATCATTCATGTGGCATTTAAGTTGCAAATTTGAAGCCTTTAGCTCATCTCTTTCTTTTGTAACTGTGTACCCAGAGTATCTAGGAGGAGCCAGCCAATTGGAAATTTTCTCTGAATGTAGAAATCACTTCCCCTTTTAACTGATTGGATAAAATGTCACTCATTGCTGACAGCAATCTCCCTGGTTGATGTAGATGTAATCAGCCATCTATGCAGTAAACTCACTGATGACTAAAGTCCATAACTGTCCTTGTATTACAATTAGCCCAGTGCTTGCTTGACCAAACAACCAGGCACAATTATCTGGCCGAGTTGATACATTAGCCTAACCATCACACCGTTCATGGTTGAGGGGCATACCTAGGTTATTTCCATCTTTTGTCAATTGTGAATAATGCCACTATGAAAATCGGTGTGCAGATGTCCGTTCATGTCAATGCTTTCAGTTCTTCTGGGTATATACCTAGTAGTAGTATATCTGGGTCACATGGCAAATCTGTATTCAATGTCTTTAGGAGCTGCCAGTCTTCCACAGTGGCTGACCATTCTACTTTCCCACCAACAGCAGACAAATGTTCTTATCTCTCTACATCCTCTTCAACACATGTAGTTTTCCGACTTTTTAATAGTGGCCATTCTAATAGGTATGAAATGATATCTCATTGTAGTTTTGATTTGCATTTTCCTAATGTGATTTGAACATTTTTTCATGTTTTTTTTTTTTTTTTTTTTTTTTTACCATCTGTATTTCTTCTTTGGACAAATATCTATTCAAGTCTTTTGCTCCCCCCGCCCCCCACCCTGCTTCCCTTTTTCAGGAAGTATGGGGGATTGAAACTAGGACCTTTACATAGAAAGCAGGTGCTCAACCACTGAACTACATCCACTCCCCAATGAGAGTTGGCTTTTTCATTTGTTTGTTTGTTTGTTTTTAGGAAGTACCAGGGAGCAAATCTGGGACCTTGTACATGGGAAGCAGGCAACTTGAGATACATCCACTCCCCTTTTGCCCATTTTTAAATTAGGTTATTTGTCTTTTTATTGTTGAGTTGTAACATCACTTTATATGTCATGGATATTAAACCCTTACGAGATATGTCATTTTCAAATATTTTCTCCCATTGAATAGATTGCATTTTCACACTTTTGACAAAGTCCTTTGAAGTGCAAAAGTGTTTTTGAGGAGGTCCCATTTATCTATTTTTTTAATTTTGTTGCTCATGCTTTAGTTGTAAGAGCCAAGAAAGCACCACCTTCCACAAGATCTTGAAGATGTTTCCCTACATTTTCTTCTAGCAGTTTTATGCTACTGGCTTTTATACCTTATAGCTTTGATCCATTTTAAGTTGATTCTTGTAAAGGGAGTGAGATAGGGACCCTCTTTCATTCTTTTTGTTATGTATATCCAGTTCACCCTGCACCATTTGTTGAAGAGACTGGTCCAGTTAACAAGGACTTAGTAAGATTTTCAAAATCCAGTTGGGGTAGCTGGTGTAGCTAGTGGTTGAGCACCTGTTTCACATATATGAGGCCCTGGGTTCAATCCCTAGTTCCTCTTAAAAGGAAACAAACAAACAAAAAACCATTAGGCAGTAGAGGTGAGGGTTTATTTCTGGACAATCAATTATATTCCACTGATCAATGTGTCTGTCTTTATGCCAATACCATGCTGTTTTGACCACTGTAGCTTTGTAACGTTTCAAGATCAGGCAGAGAAAGTCCTCCCACATAGCTTTTCTTCTTTAGACTGTGTATTAGTCAGCCAAAGGGGTGCTAATGTGAAATACCAAAAATGGGTTGGTCTTTATAAAGGGTATTTATTTGGGGTATAAGTCCACAGATACCGGGCCATAAAGCATTAAGTTTCTTCTCTCACCACAGTCCATTGCCATGTGTTAGAGCAAGACAGCTGCCGGTATTTGCCAGGGTTCAGGCTTCTGGGGTTCCTCTCTTCCCGGGGCTGCGTTTCTCTCCAGGCTTAGCTCCTGTTTCCTCCACGAGGTCAGCTGCAGATGATCAGGCGAATGGCTTGCTTCTCTTCCCCTGGGGCCTTCTTTCCAACATCAAAACTGGCCCGCCTGCATGGCGTGGTTGGCTGACCCGGCGAGCACAAGCAGCAAGGGGGGGATAAATGAATAAATAAATAAAATCTTTAAAAAAAAAAAAAAAAAAAAAAAAGACTGCTTCAACTGTCCATTGCCTTGCCTTTTATATTCAATTCTCCACCCACCAAGGGGTGGGGCTCAACGCCCTAATCCTAACCTAATCATGCCCAGATTAACAGATCAGTTTACAAGCATGACTCAATTATATTTTTGGAATTCATAATTACATCAAATTCCCCAACGGTTACAGACTGCTTGGTGACAGTGGGCATCCTTGTTTTGCTCCCGATCTTAGAGGAGTACAATGAGTAAAATGAGTAAAATGAGTACAATGTTGGCCATGAGTTTTTCATATATGCCCTTTATCATACTGAGGAATTTTCTATATATTCCTACTTCTCAAAGTGTTTTTTTTTTTAATCAAGAAAGGATGCTGGATTTTGTTGAATGCCTTTTCTTCATTGATTAAGATGATTGTGTTTTTTTTCCCATTCAGTTTGTAAATTTTCTTATGTCGAACCACCCTTGCATACTAGGAATAAATCCCACTTGTTCATGGTGTATAATTCTTTAGATATGCTGTTGGATTCTACTTGTATTTTTTTAGACTTTTTGTATCTATGTTCATTAGAGAAATTGGGTCTATAATTTTTCTTTCTTGTAGTATCTTTATCTGGCTTTGGTATTAGGGTAATGTTGGCTTCATAAAATTTGTTAGATAATTTTCCCTCCTCTTCAATATTTTTTGAATAGTTTAAATATGATTGGTGTTAATTCTTCTTGAAATGCTTGGAAGAATTCAGTTGTGGAGCCATCTGATTCTGGACTTTTCTTTGTTGGGAGATTTTCAATGATGTATTAAATCTCTTTAAATGTGATTGGTTTGTTGAGTTCTTGTATTTCTTGTAGAGTCCATGTAGGTTGTTTGTGCATTTCTAGGAATTTGTCCACTTCATCCAGGTTGTCTAGTTTGGCATACAGTTTCTCATAATACCCCCTTTTTTTTTTTTTAAAGATTTTATTTATTTATTCATTTATCCCCCCCTTGCTGCCCGTGCTCGCTGGGTCAGCCAACCACGCCGTGCGGGCGGGCCTGCCCCCACCAGGAGGCCCCGGGAACCGAACCCGGGGCCCCCCATATGGTAAACGGGAGCCCCACTGATTGAGCCACAGCCGCTTCCCATCTCATAATATCCTTTTAAGATCCTTTTTTATTTCTGTGGGGTCAGTTGTAACTTGCTCCCTTTAATTTCTGATTTTATTTATTGTATCTTGTCTTTTTCTCAAAAACCAGGTTTTGGTTTTTTTGATCTTCTCTATTGTTTTTTTTTTTTTGTTCTCAATTTCATTAATTTCTTTTTTTTTTTTTTTTTTAAAGATTTTATTTATTTATTCATTTATCCCCCCTTGCTGCTTGTGCTCGCTGGGTCAGCTAACCACGCCGTGCGGGCGGGCCTGCCCTCACCAGGAGGGCCCGGGAACCCTAACCCGGGGCCTCCTATATGGTAAACGGGAGCCCTACTGATTGAGCCACAGCCGCTTCCCAATTTCATTAATTTCTGATCTAATATTTATTATTACTTTCCTTCTGCTTGCTTGGGAATGGTTTACTGTTCTTTTTCCTAGTTTCTCCAGTTGTTCAGTTAGATCTTTGATTTTAGCTTTCTTCTTTTTTAATATAGGCTTTTAGGGCTATAAATTTCACTCATAGCACTGCCTTCACTGTATCCCAACGTTTTGATAAGTCGTGTTCTTGTTTTCATTCATCTCAATATATTTACTAATTTCACTTACAATTTCTTCTTTGACCCTCTGATTGTTTAGGAGTGTTATTTTAATTTAATTTTTTGGAGTTACTGGGGATTGAATCTGGGACTTTGTACATGTAAAGCATATGCTCAACCACTGAGCTGCATCTGCTCCGGAAGAGTGTGTTATTTAGCCTGCACACATTTGTGAATTTCTCCCTTTCCTGTCTATGATTGATTTCCAGTTTCATTCCATTATGATCTGAGAAAGTGTTTTGTATAATTTCAGTCTTTTAATTTTATTTTTTACAATTTAGATGATATAGTTTACTAAGTTTTGATGATATTTACCATGTCCTGTGACCATTACTGTAAGGTAATGAAAAACCTTTCCCATGACCACTAAATAGTCCATTAGATCTTTTAACTGTTCCTTCCTCCCCAACCCCCTGGGGCATATGACACTCCCCTGTCTTGACTCATGGAATGTCAAGATTCATAGTTACATGCCCTGGGTATTTGAAACTGCCCTTCCTAATCTACCCAACCTGTCAATGCTGCACCACCAAACCCAGTAATATCACTACCCATCTGTCCTATCCTTCAATATGCAACTATACTCTATCCCTTTACCATAGATTATGTCCATATGGGTGATGTCTCAAAGCCTGCTCTTCTCTTTCTCTCCCTTATTAACCTATCTTTCAAACAATGGTTCTCAGAGACTGCTCACTTTCTTCAGTTCAAATCAGTGAGGTCATATACTGCTCATCCTTCAGTGCCTGGCTTGCTTCACTCAACATAAGGTCTTCAAGATTCATCCACGTTATTCCATGTGTTAGCACTTTATTCCTTCTTACAGCTGAGTAATATTCCATTGTATGTATGTACCACATTTTGCTTATACATTCGTCTGTTGATGGGCACAGGGGCTGATTCCAACTTTTCGCAAAGGTGAACAATGCCGCTATGAACATTGGTGTGCATATATCTGCTTGTGTCTTTGCTTTCAGTTCTTCTGGGTATATACCCAGCAGTGGAACTGCTGGATCATACGGAAGATCTATTGTTAGTTTTCTGAGGAACCGCCAAACTGTCCTCCACAGTGGCTGGACCATACCACAGTCCCACCAGCAGTGGATGAGGGTTCCTATTCCTCCACATCCTCTCCAACATTTAGTGTCTCCTGCTTTTTTAATAGCTGCCATTCTGATGGGTGTAAGATGGTATCTCATTGTAGTTTTGATTTGCATTTCCCTGATAGCAAGCGATGATGAGCATTTTTTCATGTACTTTTTAGCCATTTGTATTTCTTTCTTGGAGAAGTGTCTTTTCAGGTCACTTTCCCATTTTTTTAATGGGTTGTTTGTCTTTTTATTTTCAAGGTGTAGGATTTCTTTATATATGCAGGATATTAGGCTCCTATCAGATATATGGTTGCCATATATTTTCTCCCATTGGGTAGGCTGCCTTTTTATTTTCTTAATAACATCCTTTGAGGTGCAGAAGTTTTTAATTTTGATGAGATCCCATTTGTGTATTTTTCCTCTTGCTGCTCGTGCTTTGGCTGTGAAGTTCATGAAACCATTTCCTATTACAAGGTCCTGTAGATGCTTCCCTACATTATCTTCCAAGGTCTTTATGGTTTTGGCTCTTATATTTAGATCTTTGATCCATCTTGAGTTGATTTTTGTATAAGGTGTGAGATGGTATTCTTCTCTCATTCTTTTGGATATGGATATCCAGTTCTCCAAGCACCACTTGTTAAAGAGGCCATTCTCTCCCAAATGAGTGGGCTTCGTGGCCTTGTCAAATATCAGATAACTGTATATGCGACGATCTATATCAGAACTCTCAATTCGGTTCCATTGGTCAGTAGGTCTATCCTTGTGCCAATACCACGCAGTTTTGATCACTGTAGCTTTGTAGTATGTTTTAAAGTCAGGTAGTGTGATACCTCCAACTTCATTTTTCTTTTTCAATATGTCTTTGGCAATTCGGGGCCTCTTGCCTCTCCAAATACATTTTGTGGTTAGTTTTTCCAGATCCTTAAAAAATTTTTCAGTCTTTTTATATTTATTAAGACCTGCTTTGTGACCTGATATATGGTCTATCCTGGAGGAAGATCCATGAGTACTTGAGAAGAATGTATAACCCGCTGATTTGGGATGCAACATTCTGTTTATATCTGTTAGGTCTAGCTTTTTCCCCCCATATTCTTCAATTTCTCTGTTTCCTTGAGGATATTCCATCTAGTTGTTCTATCTAATGATGTGGGTGGTGTGTTGAAGTCTCTAACTATTATTGTAGAATATTTTTTTCTCCCTTCAGTTTTGCCAGAGTTTGCCTCATGTATTTTGGGGCACCCTGGTTAGGTGAATAGATATTTATGACTTATTTCTTCCTGTTGGATTGTCCTTTTTAATAATATATTAAATAATATATTAAATAATAATATATAATGGCCTTCTGTAACTCTTATAACTTTTTTGCATTTAAAGTCTGTTTTGTCCAATATTAGTATAACAACTCCTGTTCTTTTTGGTTACTATTTGTGTGGAGTACCTTTTTCTATCCTTTCACTTTTTGTGTACCTGGGTCTAAGGTGAGTCTCTTGTAGGCAGCATATGGATGGCTCATGTTTTTTTATCCATTCTGTCAGACTATATCTTTTTTTTTTCCCCTCATCTGTTTGTTCATTGTTTTTGCTTGTTGTCTGCTTGTTGTCTGCTCATTGTCTGTTCATTGCCTTGTTGTTTCTTCTTTAGGAGGCACTGAGAACCGAACCTAGGACCTCCCATGTGGAAGGCAGGCCCCAACTGCTCGAGCTACATCTGCTCCTTGTTCATTTGTTTTTGTTTTTTTTTTGCTTGCTGTCTTCTCATTGTTTTGCTCATTGTCTTGCTTATTGTTTTTGCACATTTTCTGCTGGTTTTGCTTGATGTCTGCTCACTGTTTATCTTCTTTAGGAGGCACCAGGAACTGAATCTGGGACCTCCCATGTGGGATGTGGGTGCCCAATTGCCGGAGTCACATCCACTTCCCCTATATCTTTTGATTGGGGGGTTTAATCCATTCATGTTCAATGATATTACTGTAAATGGATTATTTACTTCCACCATTTTATTCTTTTTTTAAATATGTCATATCTTATTTTCTTTTGTCTTTTTACTCTTGTGGTTATCCTTTCTGCTATTCTTGCCTTTTACAATCTCTTCCAAGCCTCTCTCTCCTGTCTTCTTCTTTTGGGCTGTAGGACTCCCTTTAATATTTCCTGCAAAGGTGGATTCTTTTTTATGAACTCTCTTAGTTTCTGTTTGTTTGTGAATATTTTAAACTCACCTTCATATCCGAAGGACAATTTTATCATATAAAGAATTCTTGGCTGCTCTGATGGTTAGGCTATCGTGTCAACTCAGCCAGGTAGTGGTGCCCAGTTGTTTGGGCAAGCAAGCAGTGGGTTAACTGTAATATAAGGGCATTTCATGAACTTTAATCATCAGTGAGTTGATTGCATAGATGGCTGGTTACATCTACAATCAACTAAGGAAATTGCCATCAGCAATGAGTGATGTCTCATCCAATCAGCTGAAGGCCTTAAAAGGAGAAGTGATTTTAGCATTCAGAGAGAGAAGTCTGATCTCTACTTCAGACAGCCAATATCTCCTGGGAATTCATCAAGCACCTTCATGGAGTCCCTGGTTTGCAGCTTGCTGTGCGGAATTTGGACTTGTGCATCCCCACGGTTGCATGAGACAATTTTATAAAATCTCATACTATTTATAGATATCTCCTGTCAGTTCTGTTTCCTTAGAGAACCCTAATACAGCTGACAATTTAGCTCTTTCAGTATCCTATTTAAATCATTCCACCGTCTTCTCACCTCCCTAGTTTCTGATGAGAAATCTGTGCTCTTACTGGGCACCCCTTGTATGTGATGGTTTGCTTCTCCCTTGCTGCTCTTAGAATTTTCTCTTTATCTTTGGTGTTTAACATTCTGAGTAGTATGTGTCATGGTGTAGGACTATTCAGATTAATTCTTATTGGGGTACGCTGCACTTTGTAGACATGTAAATTCATTCCTTTCATGAGAGTTGGAAAATTTTCAGCAATTGTTTCCTCAAATACTCTTTCTGCCCATTTTTCTTTCCCTTCTCCTTCTGGAACTCCCAAGACATTTATGTTGTTGCACTTCATGTTATCATTCAACTCCCTGAGCTCAATTTTTTCCATTCTTTTTTCTCTGTTCATGCTCTTCAATTTCAGCTGTTCTCTCTTCTGTATACCTTATTCTTTTTTTCATCATTTAGAGTCTGCTGTTATATGCCTCTAAAGTGCTTTTTTTAAAGATTTTATTTATTTATCCCCCTCCCTTGCTGCTTGCGCTGTCTGCTCTGTGTCCATTCACTGTGTGTTCTTCTGTGTCTGCTTGTATCCCTTTGTTGTGTCATCTTGTTGGACGATCCGCGGGCATGGGCCGTCAGCTCTCCATGGGCGCAGGCCAGCTTGCCTTCACCAGGAGACCCTGGGAATTGAACCCAGGGCCTCCCATATGGTAGATGGGAGCCCATTCAATTGAGCACATTTGCTTCCCTCTCTAATGTGTTTTGATCTCACCTATAGTGTCTTTCATTCCCATGAGCTCTGTTATTTTTCTTTTTTACCGGGAGGTACCGGGGATCGAACCCCGGTCTCTCCATATGGTAGACGGACGCCGAACCTCTTGAGCCACATCCGTTTCCCAAGCTCTGTTATTTTTCTATTCAGGTTTTCAAATTCTTCTTTGAGCTTACTCAGTGTCTTCTTGATGTCTTTCATCTCTTTAAAAATAGTCTTTCAACTCATTAATGTGATTTTGGAAATTTGTGTGCATCTCATTGATTAGTTGTCTCAAATCCTGCATCTTTTCTGGGGCTTTGATATATTTCTTTGCTTGGGCTATTTCTCCCATTTTCTTATTACGGCTTGTAATTTTTTTTGATGTATTTTATTTAACTACTTTCCTTTTTAGTTCCTTTCTAAATTTTGCTGGCAATATAAAATAGTATTTTAAGAAGAGTATTTATGAACCATAAGATTATTTCTAAAGTGTGTTTCTTTTTCCACATGTTTTCATCCTTGCCATGAGCATATATAATACTAAAATAATAGTTAAGAATCATAATTTTGCATTCTAAGTGTTTGAGTTAACATTCAAAGTTATTTTCAGATTGATTCAAATCTGTGTTTAGAACTGCATAAAAACAAAACTAGAATTCAGCCAGTATATTAGATTGTCAGCAACAATATTTGTTGCTTACATATATGCAAGTACTAATCTATTAAATTAATTTCACTTCATATTACTTCTAAAAGAATTCATTATTCAATTTACGCAGGTAACTTCAAAATTCTACATTGTTATAATACATACCTTCAATAATAAGTCTTCAAAATTGTTGACTCGTTGCTGAATTGTGTGCTAAAGGGTCCATATAAAGCATTTTGGTTTGCACTATGAATTTTCTGATGTGAAATCCAGCTGAAGATTTTCCTTAATTGACTTTAGGACTGCTGTTTCCTCAACATAAGAATATTAATGTAATAAGTGATAATTGAAGACATGCCTTCATTCATAAAACTGGTAAGAATTTAATAGTGTGAAGTCTCACTTTCCCTACAAGTTTTGCTGTATGAATAAATGGCTTTGTGTGGTTTTTCATAAATAACATCTCCAGCATAACTTATCTGGCACTCCCTGCAGGGGCTTCACCCTCTGGTTAAGATTTGTCTATCAGTTGGAACAGTGGATGAAGACTCTTCCATTTTCACTACATTTATATTATGAGTGCTCTTATGTTGTAAATCATCAGACCAAAGGCTTTGCTATATAGGTAGCATATCAATTCTCTCCAGTACAAATTGGGTGAAACTGATGTAGTAGTCAGGATGACAGAAAGTTCTACCAGATTATTTACAGTGTTTATTCAGTGTTTGACTTCTTCCATATGTCAAAGGTTAACTCAAGGGCTGGAATCTCTCCATTATTCAAAACATTTATACTATGAGTTCTCTCATCTAATCTAAGGCCAGAACAATGACTGAAACCTTTCCTATACATGGCATTCATAGGGTTTCTCTTCAGTTTGAGTTCTCTCATGTTGTCAAAGTTTACAAAAATAAAGGTTTCCCCCACATAGATGATATTTTTATGGTATCTCTCCAGTGTGAGTTTTCTCTTGTTGTCTCAGGACAGTGAGCGAGGGCTTTTCTACATAGATGACATTCCTAAGATTTCTTTTAACTGTGATTTCTCTCATGTCATCTTAGGCTAGTATCATAGGTGAAGGCTTTACCATATAGATGGCATTTATAAGGTTTCTCTCCAGTGTGAGTTCACTCATGTTGTCTCAGGATAGAAGAATAAATGAAGGCTTTCCCACATAGATGACATTCATAGGGTTTCTCTCCAGTGTGAATTCTTTTACGTCTTCTCAGAACACAACATTGAGTGAAGGCTTTCCAATTTAGATGACAATCATAGGGTTTCTCTTCAGTGTGAGTTCTCTTATGTATCTCAGGGCAAAATATTGAGTGAAGGCTTTTTCCACATAGATGACATTCACATAGTTTCTCCCTGATGTGAGTTCCATTGTACTGTGTAAGGCCAGAGCATTGAATAAATGATTTACCAATTAGATGATGTGATGGTTAGGCTAACGTGTCAACTCAGCCAGGTAATTGTGTCCAGGTGTTAGGTCCGGGAAGCACTGGGCTAATTGTAGTACAAGAGCATTTATGGACTTTGGTCACCAGTGAGTTTACTGCATGGATGGCCAACATCTGCATCAATCAGGGAGATTGTATCAGCAGTGAGTGATGCTTTTATCCAATCAGTTGAATGCCTTAAAAGGGGAAGTGACTTTAACATTCAGAGAGAATTTCCCAGTTCGTCTTTGGACAGCCAACTTCTCCCAGAAACTCATCAAGGACCTTTCATTGGACTTTCATCGGAGCCCCTAGTTTGCAGCCTGCCTGCACAACCTGGACTTGTGCATCCCCACGGTCGCATGAGAGACTCATAAAATCTCATATTATTGACAGATATCTCCTGTTGATTCTGTTTCCTGAGAGAACCCTGACAAATACAGATGACACTGATAATGATTTACTTTTGTTGGGAATTTGCTTTTGTTGATTATAAGATAACTGGCTACTGAGGGTTTCCATATAGATTGCTGAAGTAGGGTTTCTTTCCCTTGTGAGTTAATACATGTTGAGTCACTCTGGATCTGTGAGTAAAATCTTCTGGCAATTGGCTACATGTAATGAAATTATTTTGAGTATGAGATTTCTGCTTTTGGGGAAGTAGATGAGAGACTATAAAAGGTTTCTCCATAAAAAACAAGTCATATTCATATGAATCTTATACTAATCATTCAGTGACAGTCTCCAATTAAAATCTTTCCCAGGGTAGTTACATACCATGTTATTCTCCTGCATGCACAGAGATACTCTCTTTTGTAGTATCACAATTACAGTACACTCTCATCAGTTTTGAAGACTTTATAATGTTTCAAAGATTAAGTATATAAGCCATGTCTATGCAATTATTTTTATCAAAACCCAGGTTATACTTTTGTGTTCAAGTTAATTTCCCCTAAATTCATACTATTGCAACCTTTTTCTAGATTAGCACTTAAAACCAACTTATTTACAGTAAATGATTGAAGTGAATCCCTAATTTATTCCACTCCTAGGTATCTACTTGAAGACCACAGTTCACACCCACAAAACTCACCAATGACATGATGCTAGATGTGTCTTTTCTGCAACTATGTTGCATGGATAGCATTTCTTGTTTTTTTTAAAGACCAATTTCCCTGCCTGAAACAACTGAATCCTGGTTTTGGAAAAATCCAAGTCCTTCTCTTCCAAGTTTCTCTTCTTGCTCCAACTGGGAATGTCCATCTGATTTGCAGACTTGATGTCTTCAGCATCCATTGCTCTGCTCTTGAAATGATTTTTCCTTCAACCTGTCCCTTTTAATCCAGGCTGGCAATAGTTCCATTCATATAGATCTTGCAACACACACACACACACACGCACGCACAAAACAAAAAACTAGCCAGTTTTGCCCACTGAGACCAGATGACAGATATTCTCCAGCATCACATCTCTGAACAGCTTTCTCTGGGATGTGTTCAGCAGGCCCACTCTTCCTAGGTGAAGTATATAATTACATCTTTCAAGTTTACTACTCCAGTAGTTGCATTGTCAATAGCACAGCTAACAACTGTCTCCCTCTAGGTTTTCACTTACAAGCCAATAAGCTGTGGATACTACCTGAGGAATCCCAGAGCCATGGGGTCTCCTCCTTGGGACCAGTAGAAAAGCAGTGGCTTGTAATTTTTTACTGATGTCTAGGCAACTGATTAGGGTGGTGAGTTTACTCAGATGCTAAATTTCTCTCTCTCAAAGATCTTTTAGTGGTGGTAGACTGTGTTAACTGTACTTTGATTCTTGGTTCAACCCATTCAGGGTCTTTAGGATTGTCCCTGTTAATTACTTAAATCTGGGCTATGGACTTAGTAATGGGTTGTAGACCTGCTTCTTAGGGCTTTGGGAGGGAGGCTGAAAAGGCCAGAAAAAGCCTCTCTTATTTACTTTTAATTCCCTCACATGCATTTTCTTGGTTGGCCAGAAGATGGTGCTCTTTGGCAGTTCTCGCCGTTCAAAGCCTCATCGGAGTGTGTTCACTCCAACACTGATCACAACAGTGTGACAGAGGATCCTGCCTGGAGGCTATTCAGAGCCTAGAAATTCAAACTTTCTCAGAGGCTGTTCTCCAACCTTTGCTGGCAGCCTCCTCACTTTTCCTGGGTAGGAAATCATTCCATTCCCCTCTGTATCCTCAACAATCAGTCCTGGTCATTAGGAAGGGTTATTGAACAGGTCAGATCTCTTAGTCCCTTGTCTGTTACCAGAGCAATGGTGCAGCCCCTCCTGGCCTGAAATGGCTCCTGGGACACAGCATGCCAAATTTGTTGGCCAAAAGCTGAATCAGCCGTAGGCTGTGTCCCTCTCTCTCTCTCTCTTTCCTGTGGAGGTGGATCCCTGTGACCCACTGTCTGTAGTTGCCAGCAGATAATTCAAAATTTTCTGCTCGTAGGTTGGGGGAAGGGTGCCAGCACCTGCAAATGCAGTTTCTACTCATGGTCTTTCCACTGAGATTTTTTTCCTGTGCCCCTCTCTTTTGGGTGGTGTCCAGAAACCCTAGAACATTTTTTCCAGGCTCTTTCTGCCTGTCCTGTACCTATATTTCTGTGAGAGAAGAGAGTCCCGTGTCTTTCTAATCCACCCATCTTCCCAGAATGTCCTCTAGAATTTTGCAAAGCCTTCTTGGGGTTTCCCAGCCTCACTTCTTGGGTCTTCCAGTCCCTTCTTCCCTCGTGCTCTTTTGGACCCTTTGCACTGTGTAAGTAACAAAACAGTCATTCGCTACAAGTTTTTGTTGTGTCTGAGTCTGTGTTCCCATGGCATATCAGTTATCATCATCATCATATTCACCATAATCCTTACTACTACAGCTTCTACTGGTGACTGTTGTTTCTTTTCAATTTTACAGGATTAGAATCCCAAGTAATGAAAAATCAAATCTAAAAGTATTATTTTAAAATACTGAAATGATAATTAAAAATTTCTTAAAATAAATTTAACAATACCCAAATAGTTCAAAAGATTTCTTCAAAGTACTTTCATTTTAAGCACCCAGTAATTAATTCTAATATTTTCAGTTTTCAGGATTATAAAATATTTATAATAAAATGTAAACCTAAATATATATTCATATACATATACACTTTATATTTTAGGAATTTATCCACAGCCTCAGGAAAAGGAAATTTTCTGCCATTCAACCCTTTTAAAATGATGTGAATACAGTTTTTAAGATAAGAAATAATTGTTATGATGTCAAGTAAAATGTCAGTACATTGAAAAACCTATTTCATTCTTTTAAACAGTTGCATAGTATTTCATTGTATGGCTGTACCATATTTGGCATAGGTCTCAAGCTTAATATTTCCAAGTAAAATTTTTAATAATTAAAATAACAAATTTTCTTTGCCTAAATACACAGCACTGGGTGGAGGGCACTACAATGAATGACATAGTTCCTGTCCTTGATGAAACACCTTCTAATAGGGAATCTAAGATATGCAAACAAATAAACAAGGTAGAACGTATTAATTGCCATGTAGATTTTGGACTCCAAAGTTGGGGGATCAAAGGCTTCATGGGAATGCATCTTCAGAATATTAAAGGATAGGAAGGATTTAGTGATGTGGAGATTGGGAGACTGGAGAAGAGGGAGAAGGTATTTCACAAAGCACAAACAAGTAAATAAGACATAGGAAACTACAGTATTTGTAATAATATAATAGTTACAGTTCTCAGTGACTATGTACCAAGCATCGGGCTACATTCTGTACATATAATACCCCATATTTAAGTCTCACAACTCCAAAATTTGAATTCCTACTTAACTAAGTACTACATTGTTAGTTATTGACTAAAGCAATGATAAGGTAGGAGAGGGAAGCTGGGACCTCATCAAAGAAGACTTTGAAGATCATGTCTGAATATTCAGATTCTATTTGGTAGGTAATTCAGAGCCACTGAAGAACTATGAAGATTATGATTTGAGAAGATAAACCTGGCAGTGTTTTGGATGGACCAGTTACAGGAAGGAAAGGAAGTAGGTTAATTATATGAGTGGGTGACACATTCCCAGGTTCCAATACATACCAATTGTCCTAGGAAATTATTAAAAGAGCCTCCTTTACTCTCAAGTGTCCCTTCACTCTCAAAAATGTCCTGGTTTGGAAAATAAATTATATGTGACTCTAATTATGAAGGAGTGTGAAAGCCTGAGTAATTTAGGAAAGTGGCAGTGTGAATAGGAAGACAGTGGACATACAAGAAATCTTGGTGTGGTAATCAATAGTCTGAGTGGCCAGACATTACAATTTCATTAGTGGATGGATGGGGTGGGGGGGGGAAGGGAAGGAAGAAGAAAATATTTAGGAGAGAAAATGACTTTAGTTTAGAAATTCACTTTGATTTGTGCAGTAGCTTCTTGGGAATGTGAGGCTGGAGATGTTCATATGGAAGTGATTAATGAAATCATATAAGTGAATGAGTTTGCCAAGACATGGAGAATAATCAAAGTTGGCAGAGGCCTAGAGGACCTCAAGGAAGGCCAATTTAGAAAAACCCTCAAACTGTAAATACCAAATGAGGTTAATAGATCATTCTATAATTACTTGATAATCTTTTATTTTTTAAAATATAAGTATAAATCAATTTCTTTTTTTAAAAAATATTTACTCTCTGCCTGTTTTGCACTCCCAGTCTGCTCTCCTCATGTTCCTCTGTGTCTGTCTTCTCTTTAGGTGGCACCAGGAACTGATCCTGGCATCTTCTGGAGTGGAGAGAGGTGTTCAATCTCTTGTGCCACCTCAGTTCCCTGGTCTGCTGCGCCTGTCTCTCTTCTGTGTCTTTTTTTTGTTGCATCATCTTGCTGCGCCAGCTCTCCATGCAGGCCAGCACTCCGCATGGGCCAGCTTGCCTTTCACCAGGAGGCCCCGGGAATCGAACCCTGGACCTCCTATATGGTAGAAGGGAGCCCAATCGCTTGAGCCACATCTGCTTCCCTACTTGATAATCTTGAGCCCAGTCAAAATTACCTAATGCCCATATGGAATGCTGAGTTTGAAAGTGACCATCAGGAGGTCAAAGGGCAACTTAAACTGTTTACTGCTTTATCATTTCATGACATTTTCATCAAGTTCTTTTCTTGTGAATGCAAATTCCTGAATATTATCTAATAAACACATTCTTATCCCAGAACTAGGGTGACTGAGACAAGAGGGTGAACACAGCAGTAAGTAATATGGGCCACTCAATTGTCTATGTTTCTTGTCACTTGCCTTCCTGGACACTAATACATGTGTAGTAATAATGTTATTGTTTCCCACATAACAACACATGCTGTCAAGTTGAGGGTTCTTCCACACTTATCAATGACATGAAGATAAAGGAATAGAATTTAGCTTTATATTATTCAGTGTATTCAGAATAACATGGCATATTGACAAGTCACTTAATGTTTACATGGGAAAATCCATGACTTACTGTTTTACTTATATACTGATGAAAGGCCAGGCTCATCTTAAAATTCATCTATGTAATTGATAAATGTATATAAAAAGGCATTTTGAATTTACTTGCAAGGCTGCATTGATGAGAAAATAAGGTGCAATTTTTAATTTTACATTTTGCAAGGCAAATTCATATTCTTTTGCCCTTAAGTTGTATGGAAGCACTTCAAATACAAAATTTCATTTAACTAAGAAGTTGAAATTAAAAAGTGGGAGTACTGGCATGCTTTTAAAACTTTTCTCTTTCTTTAAATTTGATGCTTCAGGAAGTACCAATAACATATATAATTTACTATAAGTCTAACAGGAAACAATGACTTCAAAACAATTCAACTACCCTTCCCCTCATTTAACAAAATTTGCTTTTTGGAGGAAAAAGTTTTTTTTTTTAAGATTTATTTTTATTTATTCCCTCCCCCTTGTTTGTTTTTGTGCTCGCTGTCTTACACTCTGTGTCTGTTTGTCTTCTCTTCTCATCTTCCCTTTAGAAGGCACCAGGAACTGATCCTGAGAACTCCAATGTGGGAGAGAGGCACTCAATCGCTTGAGCCACCTCAGCTCCCTGGTTTGTTGTATCTCTCATTGTCTTTCCTCTGTCTCTTTTTGTTGTGCCAGCTCTCTGTGCAGACCATGCCGTGTGAGCCAGCTCTCCGTGGGGGCCAGCTCGCTTTCATCAGGAGGCCCTGGGAAACAAACCCAGGATCTCCCATATGGTAGACAGAAGCCCGATTGCTTGAGCCACATCCACTTCCCGAATAACAATTTTAAAGAACACATATTTCTCCATATAACTGAAAACAAATGGTTCAGCTGACTGAACCATTAATTTATGAAGGGAAATAAAGCAGGATAACGAATCCTTTCAAGTAACGTCAATATATTCCAATCTTTAAATACTGTCAAAACACATCATGCAGCAACTCAGCTACAACTCTGTGGAGAGTCAATAAATGACTCTGGCTCTAGGATCTTGTAAGACACTTCATTGTTTGAAATTATTAATAGTCTCATCTTTTTCTTTGGAAAATGGACTGCCATATTCACATTAAAATAATTCTGCAAATCTTCAATGGCAATATATTTGTTAAAGAATAGCCTTTGCAGGTACTGAGCAGTTTCCTTTTTCCCAGGATGATTGTACATCTAAATGATTATATCATTGGTATATTCAGAGGTTGGAGCAAAATAAACTTATCTTGTAGGTCCTCTGAATTTCTAGAGCCTAGTTTTTAAAGTTGTGATCTTGGACAGGCTATCTCTTCGAAATATTCCCATTTTTAGGTGGTCTTGTTCTTAAAGCTAATCCATTTCTGTGCATGTAAACCTATTGTAGGTGGGGCCTTTTGAGTAAATTACTTCAGTTAAGGGCCTTTGATTAGATTGTATGGCCCAGGGTGGGTCTTAATCCTCTTACCCGAGCCCTTTAAAAAGGAATAAAAAGCCACAGAGATAGAAAGAAGCCTCCAGAAGTTGAAATCAATGAAACTGGGATGGAGAAAAGCCACAGACCCAGTAACCTGAAGCTGAAAGCAACCTGGCCCAGAGATGGGAGAGATGAGTACACACTGCCATGTGCCTGATGGCCCACAGCTGCAGCTGAGTTGTTTCCATGGAAGTTTAATATTTCATATACACTTATATATAAAGAATGAATTGCTACTCAAAATACTTAAAGTGTCAATTATTGTTGACCATTAAAAAAGAATCAAGGAAAATATAATTTTTTTCACTCTTAAACCTCTAATTCTGCAAATGAAAATTCTCAATATTAGCAGAGCTATTTATTTTCTAATAGAGAAATTGTAGGTTTACAGAAAAATCATGCACATACCACCCTTCACTAACACTTTGCATTTTAGCAAAAGCTATGCAGTCTAGCAGATTTTTATAATAGTAATAACTTAAAATATAAGTTGCCCTTGTAAAGATGGGAATCTGTGATAAGGAATTCACCTAAGGTTGGTACTTTGTGAATCCCCACATTTCTACTAGATTTTGTAGAGAAAATTCATCAGCAGGGCTCAAACATTTCCTGTTTCAAAGAAATGGTGCAAATCTAAATTTAGAACTTCACTTCCACTTCCAGAGAAGACATTGTGATGGATTTGGATTTAAGCCTGTCACCCCCATCTGAAACAATTAAAAAATCATATTATATGAAACAATGGCTTTCAAAGCACTGAATAACTGAGTATTCGATAAAAGGACAGGGGCCCTGAGAGACGGGAAACAATGCCAGTCTTATGACTGTCCCCAGTGTATTGCTTGCAGTTTCCAGGCCACAGGGAAGGCAGGAGGAAAGGGTCTGGGGAGGCCAAGGGAACTAGAGTTCACAAGGCAGGGCGTCAGAGAGGACAGGGCTATGCAGAACACAAGCTCTGGAGATATACAGAGGGTCCCCCTTGTGTCTTCAACTGAGTACTACTGATCAGTGCATGCATGACAGGAAACTACCCAAGGCTCGAAAAAAACCACCCAAAAGGTTGAGAGAGAATAATTACCTGAAGTTCACACAGGGCTGGAATAATTCTTGTTCTCACCAACCAGAGAGGAAAATTTCGTAATTCATGGGGCATCTAGTGGAATACTCAGAAAGGTTTTGCCTAAGTAGAGAGGAAAATTAGACCTAAACACTGCTCTGATTTGGCTTAACCAATTAAAAGATGAGGGGATTAATCTTTTCCAAGTAACTTGTCTGTATTCAAAACAAAGCTCAAAAATAATTATAGGAACACAAATATATCCAGCATTAAATAAGATAAAATTCAAAATGTCTGGTATCCAACAAAAAATTATCAGTCAAAAGAGGCAGGGAAATACAATCCTTAATGAGAAAATGCAACCAATCAAACCTGACACAGATGACAGAACTAGCAGACAAGAATATTATGACAGTTCTAATTGTACTCCACATATTCAAGAGTTAGAAGGAAGAATAAGAATGTTAAGATGTAGAAGATATATAAAAGGACCTATTATACTTTTCTTCTAGAGATGAAATATATAATGTCTGAGATAAAAATCAACTGGATGGATTAACAGCAGATACTGCAGAACAAACAATTAGTGAATGTGATGACTTGGCAATAGAGACTATATAAAATAATTCAAAGAAAAGAGTAAAAGACTGGGAAAAAAAAAAAGAAAAAAACAAATAGTGCATCAGTGAGCCACGGTACAATTTCAAGTGGCCTAATGTACATGTATTTTAAGTTCCCAAAGGTGGGTGGGGGACAGAAAATGCTAATTGAAAAAATGGCTGAACATTTCCCAAATTTGATGAAAAGTATAAACCAATGGATCTAAGAAGTTCCATGCACCTCAAGCACAAGTATGGAGCAAACTACACAAAGCCACAACGTAATCAAATCACTTTTTTTTTAGGAGGTATTGGGGATTGAACTCAGGACCTTGCACACACTCAACAACTGAGCTACACCCGTTCCACCAAATTACTTTTTATTTATTTTTTATTTTTTTTTTAAAGATTTTATTTATTTATTCATTTATCCCCCCCTTGCTGTTTGTGCTTGCTGGGTCAGCTAACCACGCCGTGCGGGCGGGCCTGCCCTCACCAGGAGGCCCTGGGAACCGAACCCGGGGCCCCCCATATGGTAAACGGGAGCCCCACTGATTGAGCCACAGCCGCTTCCCCCAAATTACTTTTATTATTTTTTTTAAGGATTTATTTTTTATTTTTATTTATGCCCTCCCCTCCACTGTTTGCACTTGCTGTGTCTTTCCTTGTTTCTTTAGGAGGCACCAGGAGCCGAACATGGGACTTCTGATGTGGGAGGGAGGCACCTAATCACTTGAGCCACCTCCGTTCCCTCCTTTGTTGTGTCTCTCATTATGTTTTTTTTCTTGTGTCTCTTGTTGCATCAGTTTGCCATGCCTGTCTGTTGCCTCAGCTTGCTGCCTTGTTTGTCTTCTGCAGGAGGCACTGGGAACCTCTGCTCCCTGCTTCTGTGTGTCTCTTATTATGTTTCTTTCTTTGTGTCTCTTATTGCATCAGCTTGCTGCACCGGCGTGCCAGCTCGTTGTCTTCTTTAGCAGGCACCAGGAATGGAACCAAGGACCTCCCATGTGGTAGGCGGGAGTTCAATCGCTTGAGCCACATCCGCTTCCCCAAATCATTTTTTTAAAGAGAAAATCTTTACAGCAGCCAGAGACATATTACATGTTGAGCAACAAAGATAGTAACAAAAGACTTCTTATCAGAAACAATTCAAGCTAGAAGATAGTAGAGCATCTTTAAGGTATTGAAAGAAAAAAAAAAAAAAACCTGTCAATTTAGAATTCTATATCCAGGTAAAATAGCCTTCAAAGTGCAAGTGAATTAAAATTTTTGCAGACACATAAAAGAAAGAATACATCACCTGCAGATCTGTGGTACTATGTTAAAAGGGAGTCTTTTAAGCAGAGGAAAATAATACTAGATGGAAATCTGAATCTATACTAGGGAATGAACAGCACTGAAATTCCAACTATATGGATAAATATAAGAATTTATTATGTAAATCTCTTTAAATATAGTTGACTGCTTAAAGCAAATATAATACAATGTGTTATGGATTTTATAACATGTAGAAGTAAAATATGTAACAGCATTAACACAAAAGCTGGGAAGGAAAAAACAGAAGTATACTGTTAAAAGGTTTTTATACTATACATGAGGTGGTATAGTATCACTTGAAGATAAGACTTTGCTAAGCTAAATATATATACCATAAACTCTAAAGCAACCACAAAAATAACAGAAAGAAGCATAGCTAACAAACCAAAGGAATTAAAATGGAACCATACAAAATATCCAATCCAAAAACAAAGTAAAAAAAGAAGAAAAAGGACACAAAGAAACAGGACAAATACAAAGCAAGTAGTCAAGATGGTAGATTTAAACCCAATCATACGAACAACAGTATATATATAAATGGTCTAAGCACACCAATTAAAAGGACCAACTATATGCTGCCTACCAGAAAGCCACTTTATAAATAAAGACAAGAATAGGTTAAATATAAAGGAATGGAAAAGTTACTATGCTAACACTTATTCAAAGAAAGGTGGAATGGCTCTATTAATATCAAATGAAGTAGATATCAGAGTAAATATTATTACCAGAGATAAAGAGGGTCATTTCATAATGATAAAGGGGTAACTAATGAATGGTACATAATAATCCTAAATGTTTATGCACCTAATAACAGCACTTTGAAATACATGAAACAAAAACTGATATAACTCTAAAAAGAAATGGAGAAGTCCACAATTATAGACAAAGATCAAGGTCCTTCTCTTAATAATTGATATAATAAGCAGACAGAAAATTAGTAAAGACACAAAAGGGTTGAAAAACACTACTGACCTAATTGTTATTTATAGAACATACTAGCCAACAGCAGGAGAAGTGCACATGGGACATTTACCAAGATACATCACACTTTAAGCCATAAAACAAGTCTCAATTTTAAGAGGATTCAAGCTCATACAACAAAGTATGTTCTCTGACCATAATGGAATTAAATTAGGAATAACAGACATTCCAGGAAAATATCCAAGTTTTGGGAAAATAAATAACATATCTAATAGCCCATTGGTCTACAAGGAAATCAAAAGAGAAATCAGAAAACATTTTGACCTGAATAAAAAAATTTATGGGATATATCAAAATTTATGAGATGCAGCTAAAGTAGTACTTGGAGGGAAATTTATGGCAATCAACACTTATATTAGAAAAGAAAGTTATCAAATCAGTGACCTCTGGCTGCCATATTAAGAGGGAAAATTAAACCCAAAAGTAAGCAGAGGGAAAGAATGAATAAGATCAGAGTGGAAATAAATGAAACAGAAATCAGAAAACTCATAGAAAAAAATGAGCAAAATAAAAACTGTTGATTGTTTATAATTAATAAAATTATAAACCTCTAGCCAAACTCATCAGGAACGAGAAGACAGATCACTAATATCCGCAATAAATTGACATCACTACATACTCCACAGATATTAAAAGAATAACAAGGAAAATAATGAACAATTTTAAGCAAATATATTCAATTTACATGAAATGAACAAATTCCTTAAGACACAAATTATCAAAGCTCACTCAAGAAGAAATCATCTGTAGAGCCCTGTATTTACTAAAGATATTAAATTTGTAATTAGAACCTTCCACAAAATAATATATAGGCCCTGATGGTTTCATTGGTGAATTCTACAAAATATTTAAGGAAGAAATAATACTTCTAGAACACTGAAGAGGAGGGGATACTTCCCAATTCATTCTATGAGGAAAGCATTACCCTGGTGCCCAGATCAAAAACATTACAAAAAAGGGAAACTACAGACCAATTCATCACTTATAAATATTGATGCAAATATTACAAATAAAATTACCAAGTCAAACCCAACAATATATAAAAAGGTAATACATATGGCTCAAGTGGAATTTATTCCAGGAATTCAAGTTTGGTTTTACCTTATTAAAAAGTTAAAAAATGAATGCCATATGATCCATTATCTGAATAGATGCAGAAAAAGCATCTATTCTTGATAAAAGAATAAATATCCTCATTATTGCAGTAAGGCAGAAGTGACTAACTTCTTCTGTAAAGGGACATATAGTTAATAACTTAGGCTTTGTGAGACATTTGGTCTCTGTGGCAACTACTTAACTCTGCCATTGTAGCTTAAAAGCAGGCACAGACAATACATAAGTGAATGGGTGTAGATGTGTTGAATAAACTTTATTTCCAAATCTGGTGGTAGATTAGATTTGGCCCGTAGGCAGTTTGCTGCCTCATGTAATAAGGCAATTAGAAGAAATAAAATGTATACAGATGGAAAAGGAAAAAGTAAAACCATTTTTATTTGCAGACAAGATTACTGTCTATTTAGAAAAGACGATTTGGTCTATAAAAAAAGTGATCTGAATTAATAAAAGCAAGGTTGTAGGATACTACCAAAATGCAAAAACCAATTGTGGGAAGCGGCTGTGGCTCAATCAGTAGGGCTCCCGTTTACCATATGGGAGGCCCCGGGTTCGGTTCCCGGGGCCTCCTGGTGAAGGCAAGCCCGCCCACATGGCGCAGTTAGCTGACCCAGCGAGCACAAGCAGCAAGGGGGGGATAAATGAATAAAAAAAAAAAAAAAAAAAAAAATTGTATTTCTATATAAGAGCAATGAAAA
Source organism: Tolypeutes matacus (assembly GCA_026826555.1). NCBI lineage: Eukaryota > Metazoa > Chordata > Mammalia > Cingulata > Chlamyphoridae > Tolypeutes > Tolypeutes matacus. The sequence goes on from JAKSZT010053929.1 coordinate 52,051,074, forward strand.
ACTGTAAGTTGAAATAAAAAAATAACATTTATAATAGCATAAGAAAATATGAAATACAAGCCCAATAAAAGTCCCAGGTTTCTGCAGAAATCAACAAGTTGAATCTAAAATGCACACAATTGCAAAGTATCTAGAATAGCTAAAATAACTTTGAAAAAGATTAACAAAGTGGAAAGATTTACTCTACCCCATTTCAAGACTTTATTAAAAAGCTACAATCATCAAGACAGTATGGCATTAGCTTAAAGATAAATGACTCAAATGAGTTATTTAAAAAAAACATTTTAAATGTTGACTAATGGTCAGGTGATTTTCAATTAAGGTGCAAAGGCAATTCAGTGGAGGACAGTCTTTTCAACAAATGATGGTGGGTAAAATGATCACATGTAAAAAGTGAACTTTGATTCAAACCTTGGACAATACACAAAAATGAGTCCAAAATGCATTAATGCTCTAAATTAAAAACTTAAAACATAAGATCTTTGTGCTAGTGTTAGGCAAAGATATCTTAAAGAAGACCAACAGGTACAAAAGAAAAAAAATCATAAATTGGACTTTACCAAAATTAAGAATTTTTGCCCTTTGAAAGACACTGAGAATGAAAACACAGATGGGGAGAAAATTTATTTGCAAATCACTTATCTAATAAAGGATTTTTATCCAGAATATATAAAGATCAGTCAAATCTCAATACAAAAACAAAACAAATAAAAAAAAAAAATGGAGGAAATATTTGAACAAACACATCACTAAAGGAGACACATGGATGGCACACACACACAAAAAACCATGAAAAGATACTTAACATCATTAGTTACTAAGAAAATGCAAATCAAACAATGAGATATCACTACGTACCTATGTCTAATGTCTAAAATTTAAAATGAAACTGATCATATCAAGTATTAATGAGGATTAAGAACAACTGGAAGTATTATACTGCTGGTGGGAATATAAAATGGCACAACCACATTGGAAAACATTTTGGAAATTTCTTAAAAAGTTAAACATATGTGCCAGACATTCCTCTTTTAGGTATTTACCCAGAAGAAATGAAACTGTATGTTCATACAGACTTGTACATGAATGCTCATAGTAACTTTATTTGTAGTAGTCCCAAACTGTAAACAACCCCAAAGTCCACCAACAGGTGAATGGATAAACAAATTGTGTTACATTTATAGAAAAAAATTACTACTTAACAATAGGAAAGCACTCGGTAATTGCTACAACATGCATAAATCTCCAATTATGTGAATAAAACCAAAAAAATAGAATGTATCAATTGCATTCTATTTCCATTTATGTAAAATTATAAAAAATGAAAACTAATCTTTGGTGATCAATGCTTGCCTAGGGAGTAGGTGTGAGGTGCTAAATTGGGAAGGATTATAAAGTGGCATGAGCAATCTTTTGGGAGTGATAAATAATATACATTATATATTGATTATGACTATAGTTTCACAGGAATATACATTTGTCAAACATTTATCTCTGAAATATGACTTGTTTCACTTTTAAAGAGTCACTATCTAAGCTCACATTTTTGAAAACTATGGCAAAAATCTTCATGCTAAAGCCACTGCACAGAAAATTTCAAAATAGTTATATTTCCCATAGAAGGGTTCATTCTCATTTCTTCAGGCAAGTATGATGACTCTTATTTATGTTTGTGATTTTATCAGATATAAAAATGTAAGTACAAGAATAAACCTGCTGGCAGTCTGAGTTTGTTGTCAATGCCTCTGAAATCCTATTGGCTCACTTTAATTTTATCCCTATACTTTTATTGCTTGCCTTTGGGACAAGTTCTGACAGTCAATTTTACATTTGGTCTTTTGATCTTCAACTATCAAAGGAAAGAGAAGATGAAAAAGATGGACAGGCTGTTGAAAACTCTTAGCACTATGCAATTTTGTTCAGGAAGATTGAGCAGAGATACTTCACATTATGCATTTAAGAGTCTTATAGAAACCTCAAAAAATTTTGTACTTATTTTCTTTAGACTTCAAATAAATAGGCAGAGCTCTATGCAGCATACAAAGCTCCTGCTAAATTTGAAAAGATGCTATTTCTAATAAATTCCAATTTTGCTATTTCAACTCCCTGAATGGCAATTTTTTTTTTTAAACCCCGTTTGTTTTGGTGGTAAATATTTACCCCGCTGTCTCTATCCCCTTCTAATGCTAACTAGTTTCTTTAATTAAATTTTCCAGAAATGCTCTGGAATACACATGTTGAAGATTTAAATACTCATTAAAGATTTAAAAATACTGATCTTAAAAACGATATGCTTTTCTGAACATAATAAAAAATATTCTATACTGCACTCTCATAGCACATATAGTTTTCCATAAGAAATTTTTCAGGGTACTTGTTAAAACTTCAAAGCATTTTGGTATGGCTATCTTACTATCCTGAAATTTCGTTGAAAATTCAAACTCAAAATTTCCAAAAAACAGCAAAAGAAGTGTATTGTCTGGTATTCTCTCTTCAACAAAATTTCACCTTATTTTATCTTCTTTCAAACTTGCAGGGTAGAGGTAGCAAAGATATCTAAACAAGGTACAACTTTGTTCTTTCAATCCTGAGAATTTTATCATAGTTTATATCTCAGTAGAGTTGGCTAACTTCCTCATCAGGTGACCCTGAAGTTAATTGCCAACTGCCTGGTAAGTGACTTTCTTTAAATTTGAAATATGGACCACAGCCAATTCTTTTATGTGGATGGAACCTGTGTTTTCCTTTTAGAGTGTTATATTTTGCATTAATACATTTTATTTAAAGAGCACTTATTAAATGGATCAAAATGCTCATTCATATTAATCAAGTAAGATTCTATCAGATCCAGCATTAGAATGTGGTATCTGTATGCAAAGGATGAAAAGTACATTTATTTTTACCAAGATCAAACTGTTTGGTTTTGTGCAAATGGATTATCAAGAGAACTGATCCTACATTTTCACTTGTTCTTGCATTTCTTTACTTTTATTACATGGTATGGGAAATATAGGTATATGATTAGCATGTTACAGGTCTCTATTATCCCTGTGAACGTCCCTGCAACCTCCTAAACATTATGAAGTGGAATACAAAGTGGGCCACATCAGTGTCTATGACAGTTAGAGATGTGATATGGAGGTGGCCCCTCAAGACAGCAGAAGTTCTAAGTTGCCTATTTATTTATAGGCTTATAGTTTTTTATCTTCTTATAGACAAATCACCTTGTTGACACTACTTTCAATAATGTTTCCACTTTCCAAATTTTATAATAAAGGGTATCAACTTTCACTCTTCATATAGTTTTGTCTTTTATAGATACTATCAATCAGAAACCTTCTGTGTAGGAAACCTATCAATTACATAATCTTCTTAGTTGTTATCCCTGTTGAGTCATCAATAATTAAATAATTCTTTGCTGTCAAACAAAAAACTTCATGGGTATGCAAATATTCTCACTATCCTGATTTTGTGATAACCAGGGTAGGCTAAACATTCGCTATATTAGAAACCATGCATGTGTCCCTAGACCTAGTTTTTTTCCCTAGGTCTGGTTTTAGAACGCTGGGGATAAACTAAGCCTGATTTATTATATGACCATCCTGTATGGGAAAAGATTGTAACTCTAAGTATCTTTGGTCAACCTTAAGAGATATAGCAGGGGGACAGATGTGGCTCAAATGGTTGGGTATCTGTCTCCCACATGGAGGGACCACGGTTCAGTCCCTGGGACCTCCCGGTAAAAATAAAAAAAGAAAAATATAGAAGACGCGTGGGCCACCAGGCCCTGCGAGCCATGCAGCAAGATAATGACGTAACAGAAGAGTGACACAAGGGAGAGCCAAGACGAGATGTGCTGAAAAACCAGGAACTAAGGTGGTGCAGGCCGTAGGACGCCTCTCTCCCACATCAGAGGTTCCGAGATCGAATCACAGTGAAGACAGGAGGAGAAGGATGAAAAGAGAGGGAGGAAACTGACATAGAAAGTTGTCCATCAAATGGACATAAAAACAACAAAAACGGGGGGTCGGGGGATGGGGTGGTAAAAATGGATAAAAGTAAATAAGTAAATAAATCCTTAAAAAAAAGTATAGGGGAGTTAAGATACGGACTATAGTTAGTAGTAAAACTTTGACGATTTATTTCATAATTTGTTAACAAATGTTTCACAATATTGCAAAGTATTTGTGGTGGGGTGATGTGTGGGAGCCCTGTTTGATGTTATGCATGTTTATTTTCTAAGTTCATAATGTTTACTGAACACTTATTGTTTATGTATGTTCATGTATGAATGATATACTTCAATAAATTGTTAAAAAAAAAAAATTCATGGGAGAGAAGAGGGGTAGGTATGGGTATAAAAGAGGTCTCCAGTATATAAGCTATTTCATACATCTAAGGATTCTAGAGGACTGTATGTTAGAGTCCTAAGGCTTTGTATGTCCACAGCCAGAAGACTGGAGAAAAAGTAAAGACCTATGAAAAGTAATTAAAAAATGGTAAAAAATTTGCTCAAATTAGATTATATCACAATTCTTTTTAGTCCTAAGCATTTCCTACTTTTTTTCTTTAAACAGAAAACTGGCCGAAGTGATCAGTGATTAATCGGCTCCCCTACAGGGGTGGGAGATGGATCTGATTAAAGTTTTACTTTTTACTTTTTTTTTTTTTTTTTACTATGGTGGGTATTCAGTGGAGGAGAGTATTCAGTAGGAATATCTAATACTTCTTAGCATATTAGAAGAAAATAGTTCATGGAGTGAATCACCCAAAGTGATTAGTTAATTAACTTACATACAATCAATAGGTGACAACTACTGGTTTAGTTGCACATATTTCCACTGGCTTTTCAACTGCCATTCAATTCATAAAATTATCAAAAAGGATTTAGCTATTAAAGTTCACTATCTATTTGGCACCGAGTAAAAACGCAAGAATGAACATTCCTAGTATGCAGTGATTCTACTTCTCCCACACTGAACTTTTCTAATTATAAATGAAACATATACAATAACACATTTATAAAGTGATCCACAAAATTATTGTATTACACACTACTATCTTGAGAGGTTTCAGTTATTCAAATACTTTCCAATTTTATACTCTTTGATACTACATTTCTATACATGCTGTAAAGTTATAAACAAGATTTCTCAATTATGGCCACATCACAAAATTCTTAAAATATGGACATAAATAAGTGCTCCTTATGACCTTTATCACTAAAAAATTTAAGATTCCCAAGACTTAGAGAATTCACATAAAGGTGGAATGAAAAACACAATCACACATTTGGAATGCAACTGACAATATGGTTCTTCAAAAACACTGGTTATGCCCTAGAGATTAACTGGCAAAAAGAAGTAATTCATTGTCTTAAATTACAGCATAAGGCTAACTAGACAGAGCTAAGGAAATTAAGTTCTGGTGCTTAAATCCCTTAAGAACCAATAAAATTTAAGTACATCTGACTGAAAACCAGATCAACTGTTAGAGAAATTTATGTTTCTGGGGACTAAGTATAGTAAAAGAATCACCTATACCTGAAAAATGTCCATCACAACACTTTCACAAAGTAAATCTTTATTATTATAAATTTTTTCAGATGTTGCCAAATTCTAGTTTTAGAGTTCAAATGTTGTAGGGGACTCCAGTAATTTCCAGCTCTGTCACTTTTATTGAGAAACAAAGTGTTGTTTGTTTTTATTCAGAAAACACCATTATCACCAGTAGGATATGTGTTCTTAAAAAAAAAAAAAGAACAAAAACTCCTAATACAAAATTTGGTAATCTATCCTCTCTCATCTGGTGTTCTCTAAAATACAGCCAATGAAAGATGTATTTGAGTTCATAAAATATGAACACAGTTTTAAGTACCTGAAGTATTAAAAACAGTATGTGTATATGTATGTGTGTGTACAGATCTCAGAATCACTGTTCTGTGATTCTGAACTTATATGGAGTGAAGCATAGCCTGTAATCTGTGATCCTGAAAGTTCTTTATACAAAGTCTACTACCCGGAATAGAAATAGAACTCATACCATAATACCATTAATTTTCTTATGACCTTTTGTCACAACCTCCTTTTGTCCACTTGTGTGTTAAAACCTGAAGAGAGATGGAATGCTTTCTTTATAAGATCTGCTAGCCCTAAATGTCTGATCTTTTAATTTTACTACTATCACATTCTAAATAACTTAATGGTCAGAACTAATTCAAATTATTAAAAATTATATGGTCCAATTATACAATTCTGTATAAGGTAGTCTTAAAGTATCAGATAAGCCACCTATTGAATAAAACAAAACTCACAATTTAACGATTTTAAATTAGAAATATACTGACAAACATGGGATTATTATAGGCTATAATTGTTACTGAGTATATGATAAAAAGAAGTATAGGCTGAAGTAAAAATGGTCTAGATAGTATGGAGAAAATGAAAAGTTCCTAAGTTTGGGAAAATCAACTCATTTTACAGAATATAAGGAATTAAGTACAAAGCTATAGTTCCCCTCTTATGGAAGGGTTGTAAGTTTTTGCATTTCTAAAACAGAAACCTTTAAAAATAAAGTTAAGTAATAAGTTTGGATTCGACTATAGAAACCTCCTATGATAGCGATTTGTAAGGAAAAAAAGATTTAAAATCTAGGTTAGGGAAGCAGATGTGGCTCAACCAACTGGGTTCCTGCCTACCACATAGGAGGTCCTGGTTCGGTTCCTGGTGCCTCCTAAAGAAGACAGCAAGCTGGTGTGATGGGCAAACGTGGCAAGCTGATGCAACAAGAGATACAAGAAAAACAATGAGAGACACAACTAAGCAGGGAATGGAGGTGGCTTAAGCAATTAGGCGCCTCTCTCCCACATAGGAGGTCCCAGGTTCAGTTCCCGGTGCCTCCTAAAGAAACAAGGAAGACAAACAGACACAGTAAGTGCAAACAATGAAGGGGACAAATCTTTAAAAATAAATAAATAAAATCAAGGTTATGTGACAAGGGGTTTGAAAAAATAGAGGCAATTTCAGATTAACTGTACTAATATTGGGTAACTACTATGAATAATAGAAAAAAAACTATTTCTACTTGCCTGTAATGTGTATTGTTTTAGAAGCAGATTTAATTTTGCATTTTCATTTCTCAGACTAAAAACTTTTTTTTTTTTTTTTTTTTGAGGTACTGGGGCCAGGGATTGAACCAGGAACCTCTATGTGGGAAGATGGCGCTCAATCACTGAGCTACATCGGCTCCCCTGAGTTGGTTGTTTTGCTTGTTTTGTTTTTAGGAGGTACTGAGAGGAATGAACCCCAGACCCTGCATGTGGGAAACAGGTGCTCAACCACTTGAGCTACATGTGCTCCCCTAAAATGGTTTTGCATCCTCTCAGCATATATTGCCTTTATAATGCAAGAAACCTAAAGGCAAGATGGATGAGGATCATCCTAGAATTAAAGATGTGTAGCTATCAGAAATTACCTCCACACTGAATCACCTTGGTTTTCAAAAACTTATTTGCTCTAAATCTAAACAATTAAACGCCTTTACCATACTTTTATTTATATGGGTCTACCATACACAGAATAAAAAACTTTAGGGCCTCAATTAAATGGATTATAGCGTTTACTTATGAGATAATTCTTAGTAATATTTTTAGTTTCAAAAATGGAAAAAAAGGAAATGATTAGGTCACAGCTTATAAAAAGGTTTAAGCTCTTTAAATTATTTTGAAAATGTTTCATTATTAAATAATGGAATAAACAACAAAACTTTTTCACAAAAAGAAAAGGACAGGGGAGTGTATGTGGCTCAAGTGGTTGAGTGCCTGCTTCCCACACGGAAGGCCCCGGGTCTAGCCCCCTGTGCCTCCTAAAAAACAAACAAACAAAAAAAACAACAAGCAAACAAACAAAAAAAACCAACTCAGGGGAGCCGATGTGGCTCAGTGGTTGAGTACCAGCTTCCTGCATACGAGGTCCTGGATTCAATCCCTGGCTGCAGTACCTAAAAAAAAAAAAAATGGGAGAAATCTTTCATGGAAACAAACTCTAAAACACAAACCATTCTTTTTAAGACACACTGGAGGTGGGAAATAAACTGACAAACTGACTATAAATTTGGCTCATGATGTTATACATTGGAAAAAGTCAATTATAATATGGACAGCTAGAAAGTCAATTTCTTTATCAACTCTGTTATCATATTATATGATTTACAATGTTTTCTTAAAGTTTTTCAATCAGAAGCACTTTAGAAATCATTTAGTCTAATTTTTATATGCAAAGAAACTAAGATACAAAGAATTAAAAATCATATATAGGGAAGTGGATGTGGCTCAAGCAGTTGGGTGCCTGCCTCCCACATGGGAGGTCCCTAGGTTTGGTTCCTGGTGCCTCCTAAAGAAGATAAGCAAGACAGCGAGTTGAAGGACAGGCTGGAGTGGCGAGCTGATGCAACAAGATGACGCAACAAAGAGACACAATAGGGAAACACAATGAGACATACAACAAGCAGGGAACAGAGGTGGCTCAAGCCAATGTGCACCTCCCTCTCACATGGGAGGTCCCAGGTTCATTCCCAGTGCCTCCTAAAAAAAGGATGAGCACACAACAAACCAGAGAGCAGATAGCAAGCACAAACAACGGGGGTGGGGGTGGGGTGGAGGTTGGGGAAATAAATATATTGTTTGATTCAAAAAATCAAACAAACAAAAATTTATATATACCCATTACATTTAATTGAGAAATGTATATATTTATTCATCTGTGTTTACTTTTCAGTTTTTAATTGTTTATATTTTCAATTATTAAATGTATAAAATAAAGTTAAAAAAAAAAAAAAGTCACTTAACTTATCTGAGGCTGAGATGAGATTAGGGCCCATGTCTTCAGATATCTAATTTAGTGCTATTATCTTAGTTGTCGCAAGTATTTATCTTAGTTGTCCTTTATATTTGAAAATAACAAAAAAGTACTGTTATTTTTTAAAAATACACTTTATATAAAAATGATAAAAAGGTATAATGAGTACTAAATATGTCATTAACAAATTATGTCCATTTTAAATGTGTTATCACCAGAATATTTCAGGGAATTTCAGCGCCAAAGGCCCTCAATCCAGTTTTTTGGTGAATTTGTTTATATGCTTTAAAGCAGAGTAATCAAATATCAGTAGGGACCACTGTAACACCATGGAACTCAATGATTCTGCTCAATTAACAGTCTCTTATTAAATTATAGGTGATATTTAATTAGGTATAGAATCTACTGATTAAGAAATTAACCTTTCATATTATCATCACCCACAGTTTCTTCTGGAGGCTAAGTATTAGTGTTATTAAACTCATAGTAGTAATTGTTAATATTCCTCATGGTTCTATAATAAAGATTAAGAGAACCCTTCAAGTGTCTGTGCCTTCCGTGACAGTTAACTCTAACAGGTATTTCGTTAAAATCCTGAAACTAGAAATATTAAGAAAATTTTCATAGAAAAACTTAAGAAAAAGGCCCATATTTGGATTTTGATGTATGATGGTCTTTATTTACAACTTTATTGGCAAAAAGGAAGAGTGAAAAGTTTAAAACAGTTTAACACAGGGCATTGCAGCTTATCCTGTCAAATTAAAGTTCCATTTTAAATGTCCATTTGACCAACTGTCCAAAGATATACAACACTGAATCTGCATTTGCAGTTTCCTTTATGAAGTACAGCGCTCGTAGTTTACGCAGTCTGCTTAATATATAAATACATAGGAAATCAAATCACTCATTAAAAACTGCATTAAATGAAGGATATTTAAAATTTAAATTTATATTGTTCCTGGTAATAACACATGTCCAATGAAAATCAAAATTGGAAAAGCAGTTACACTTCCCACTTGAGTGGACAGTTACAACAATTGTTTTCTGCAACGACCATGTTTCAACTTATCGTAAACTACTCTGAACTTACTATGAGATGTAGTCAAAGTCAGAAGAAAAGACGTAGGGAGAATGTTCCTTTTTTGGAGAAGCATATGCCCTCCAAAATCAGCATGGGAAATAAACATCCTGTTGTAGAATTCTAGGTGGAAAAAATAACGTAGTCAATTTTAACTCATGTAGAGCTGAGAATTTTTTCATTGACTTGTTTGGTGTCATTCTTCTAAATCAAGAGTGTTTAATTCTTCTTCTAGTTCATCCAAGTCTTCCCCAGTAAAAAGATTTTCGTCAACAGGAACATCATCGATGGCTCCATTTTCCTGTCCCTCTCCTTCGTTGTCCTCTTCCAAATCACTTCTTTCACCATTTTCAGCCCTACCACCAGAAGCTTCACTTAATTTGTTTTCTGAAAATAAAAATAGAAATCAGTAAGACCCAGACAGAAAATGCTATTCCACTAGTCAACTAAAAGCCACCTTCTCTCTTCCTCTTTCCATGAAAGCTTTCCTTGGGATTACCCCTAGCAAGAACGGATCTTTCTTTTTCTAAGCTTATTGGTACCAATCATTTATACCTACTATATAATACTGTTTTGTTTTTTAATTATGACTATTTGCCATATTAGCGTTTAATGGTTTATACATTTCTTGAAGGCAAGATCTATCTTCTACAACTTTGTGCTCCCTACAAGACCTAGCAATTAGGTTGTTTTTTTTTTTTTAACCTGGAGGTCCCGAGGATCGAACCCAAGTCCCTCCATATGGGAGACGGATGCCCAACCATTCGAGCCACATCCGTCCCCCGCAATTAGGTTTTTGGTTTTTTTTTTCCTTCTTTTTTTTCTACTGCAATTAGGTTTTTAAACCAACTTTCATGTAATATTTTGTTGGAATAAATAGTTTATAATATAAATAGCTACTTATCTTTTGTTTTTGCAAACAGTAGTTAAATCACACTAGTTGTAATACTGTAAATGAGTGTGAACCCAGAAGCATTTCATCATGTCATCAAATTGTGAGAAAAGAACGCAGGGCTATGCAGCTACTTTCCCTTACTGTGTTTAGATGACTTAGAAAACTAAAACACTGCCTTTTCTTGTTCAAGGACTACAATATCTACATGAAAATAATTTTTAACAGTCTTTTGATTTTAGCTATTTCAAACTTCTCTGATGACAAACTCTTCAGGATTATAAACTCTGAAGTTTATGCAATCATGCCTACTGTCACCAGAGTCCTACTTCTAAAAGGAGCAAATCCACCTGCAGACTGGTTTGAGACAACAGACCTATAGCGTTCTCAGATCTCAGGAGAGTTTTTCTAACTTGTGTTCTTTTATTGTAAAAATAAGGTTTTGCCTTTTCTCTCTCAACTTTTGCCATGATTAGTAGTCTTTCTGTCTGATTTTCCTCCCTTAACAGCTATGTCAAACCTTTAACCCACCTCTTCAAACCCCTCATTCAAGGCACAATTAGACATAAATTAGATCAACAATCCCTATCTCCAAATACATCTACAGCCAACCTCTCCTCCATTCTCACACTTAAATGAACTCATCATTTATACTTCCAGATCGTGCTCTTATAACTAATCTCTCATCTTCAATTTCTTCTTCTCCATCACACCCTTTTCCTCTGGTCTCTCATACCCTAAGAAGCCCTTCCCAGGACTATGCGCCCTTTGTCAAACAAAGTTCTTAAAGTAGACTGTACTCATTTCTCATATCATTGCAGTTCCTATGAAAACTGGAACCTTATTCCTACAAACTCCTTGCCTAACTGCAACTTAAAGACTCATCTGCAAGTCTCATCCTACTTGATTTTTCTCATACTCCTGTTTCCTAATTTTTCTCTGACTGCCTCAGTGTCTTTCTCAGCACTTTCTTTTTTTGCCAACCCTAAAACACTGATGCTCGCAGCATGTTCTAGCATGTTCTCACCAACACATTGCGCCTGGGTAAATCCATTTACTCTTAGATGCCAATACAGATGGCTTTCAAATCTTTTTTAACACTATCTACATAGTGTCTAGACAAATATCACTTTGATAACCCCCAAATCTCAAACTCATGAAGTCCCAAATGGAAGTCATTAATGTTATCTCTAAACTCACTTCTGTTCCCTTCTAGTTTCAGTTAATGGTTTCAATATCCACCCAGTCACCCATTTCTACAGCCTCCACTATTCACTACTACTTTTACATACGGCCGTTTATATGCTATAATATATATGTTACCAGTCTAGTATCTTGCAGGTATTTGAGTTTGCAACTCCTGGCCTAACCCCATTTAGAAAGCTTCCTAGATCTTAGAATTACGCAAAATTTAGCATACTTACCATCTTTTTCTGATGTATACGTGCTGAATCTTTCAAGACTGGCTACAGTAATGCCTGTCTCATCTACATCTCTTGGAATGTACAGGCTTAAATCTATGTCATTCACGCTCACAGAATCATCAACCTTAACAACATATAGAAAGAACAGTTATTACAAATAACAACAGTTTTCACAAATTATTTGCTTTTTATCCCTGGAATATAAATGAAACAAAATTATTCTTAATGTCAAGGGAAAAGAAATGATTAAGTATTGTCAAATTTCATTAGTTTTTCTCAATTTCTTGAAAAAAAGAATAGTAATACCAGGTTTGAAATTTCTTCCTTTGAAATCACATTTTTACATAAAGAGTATGATAGCCACACTGGCTTCTCTGAGTTGGTTTTTTTCGTTTGTTTTGCTTGTTTTTTATTTTTTTCCAGGAGGCACAAAGAACCAAACCCAGGGCCTCCCATGTGGGAGCAGGAGCTCAATAGCTTGAACCACATCTGCTCCCTGATATTCTCTTTTAACTTAAAATAGAGACACAAATTTTATGATAACCACATAAAAAATTAACATTAAGCTATTTGCTATTACTATGTTCACCCAGGACCAAATAATTAAGCTGTTGTCTCATACTCCCTACTCTGAACTTTTTAGTGTCCCTCTCCCTTGATTGGTTTTTTAGTATAAAATATTAACGCCCACCCTCCCCCCCTTTCCTTTGATGAGGGGATAAAAGCACATACTTTCCACAGCTAACACATATATAACTCAACTACTTACCAGGAGCCACTCTAAATTCTTTATATGTATTAACTTTTTAATTTTCACAAGCATCCTACGACATAGGGATTATCATTATGTCCATATTATAGAGGGGTAGAGGCCTGGAATGATAAGTAATTTCCAGGGCTGGAGTCAGGAATTGAACCAAGACAGCTTGTTCCAGAGTGGGTGCTCTTAGCAATGCTACTCTATTGTTTCTTGCAATCAACACAAGGAGATGAGATGCCAAAGCTTCCTCTTACCTCATCACCACCTGATCCCTGGATGTAACGGGTGTCATCTGCTTCCTCATCATCATCATCAACCAGTTCAGGACGAAATTCAAACACTTCACGACCACTGATCTATTTAGAGACACAAATATATCAATTCAGAAAAAAATTCAAACATTTGGCTTTAAACACACATATTATTAAAGGCTAAAATCTTTAATAATGGGAGTTAAAAGTGATAGAAAGTGAAAGAATGGGATTTAAAGTGAAGAAAGAATAAAGAAGTTAGCTGAGTAAAACTGGGACATACCACTAGTGCTTTCCCTGCTTTGAAATCTGCTTTCCTTCTTTCCATATCTTGCTCAAATTTATCAATCTTTTCTTGTCTTTTCCTTTTCTTCCAAGCAAGAAAAGATTCTAGAGTGATTTTGGTAACATTTGGACCTAGGGCAGAACGCTACAGAAATAAAGAGTTAAAATGTCACCTATAATAGTGTTTAATAACAGTTTTCTCTAAACGCAATTATTTAAGCCCTTGCCCGTGACTATTCTGAAGACATTAAATTTGGAATAATCAAATTTACTTTACACTACGTAGCAATGAGCAAAATTAGTGTGGAGAGACGCAAACATTTCTAAACATAATAAAATATATTATTTTGAGCTAAAACTGTTTCCAAAATTGAAAGGAAGTAAAACTTGTCTTGAAAGACTAGTTTTTAAATGAGCCAACTGCTGGGGTGGTGTGAGTGGGGGGAAATCCAATATCCAAATTTCATGTGTGTGCCTTAGGAGACGAGAAAAAACTAAACAAAAAAAACCCATCACCTGCTCCTTACAGCCAATATAATTTCAGCTAATAAATGTACAGAAAAATAATATTTGCTGAGCATATCCCAGGTACTCAGTGTTAAGTGCTTTTTATATATATGCTATCACATTGATTTCTCAAAACAAATAAGCAACAGAGGGAAAATTTAAGAAATTTACCAATGTTAACAGTTAACAGGTGGAAGAACTAGTATTCAAACCAATCCCCTAACTATTACTCTAAAGTCTACATTTTCTATTATTTTATAGTCTCCAATGTAAGACACCCAAAAATATGTGAATTTAAGAACAAATGTATATATCTATATCTCAACATTAGGCATTTACAACATATGTAGATTATCTAAGATGAGGCAAAATGGATATACTTTCAAATACTACAGCTCTATATCTAGTTATTTCCAGTAGTCTCAACATTCTCATGTCACCCTCAATAGCCATATATATGCTAACTCAGTAACCCTATCTTCTAACTCAAAGAATAAAATGCTCTTTTGTGTTGAGTCAGAAACAAGGAGCTGAAGATCCTCTTCCATCAGACTTCATTCCCCTCTATCAGCAGAGTGTTTTGAGTCCAGCAAGGATAAAATATAAGTGAAAACCTGATCTGGAATTGTCTCCTTCCATAAATAGGTTAGTGTTTAATAAAATAGTAAAAAAACAGACATCAAGGAAAAGATCTACATGTAAAAGTTAAAATCAATCTAAGAACTAAATAAACATTTTACTAAATCAATATACCATTAAGTCAATTTTAAAGAAATAATTTATTGGATAAGCCAGTAGCTAAGTACTTTGTTTTATAATTCTAAAATTAATGTCTATTTATGGTTAGGTTTATATTTTAGACATATTAAGAATAATTAGAGAAAAAGTAAAGCTACTCTGGGAAAAGGTCACATTATTTCTCTTACATATCGCCCCCAAGTGGTGAACCTTAGAATTTCACAATAAATACTGCTTTTTTTTTTTTTAAGGTAGAAAAGATGTTAGTTACCTCTCTTTCAATTAGATCTTCTAACGAAATTTCATCTTCTTTCTCTTCTTTCTTTTTATCTTTTTTCAACACAAACCCAGGAGGAAGTGCATGACGATACATGCAAGTATCACCCCCTCCAGGGCACACCCAAAACCAGCCATACTTGTTGTTTTCAATAGCTTCAAGGAAGTGTTTGCACACCTAGAGAGACAATAATATTCACAAGTAGTGGCTCAGTGTAGTCTATTTCAAAGGTAACTGTTTAAGTATATGGAACAAGTACATTCTTATCCACATTTTTGTCCTAACCACTTATGTATAGAGAACCTGTATATACAGAAATGAACAAAAACATTAAACATTAATCTTAAAATATCCAATATGATGGTAAATCCCCCTTAGAGAGATTTATATAGATTTTCTGTATTTTAGACATTGTTCTAAATTCTGAATTATACCAAAAGGACTTGTTTTAGTTTAGCTTTTGTAAATGTAATCCAAAAATCTGATTTTTAAATAACAGAAAATATAAATGACTATAAAAAACAAAACCAACAATTTTGTTTTGGTTTGCCCTTTCCTAAACACTAATCACATGCAGTAATGAATTAAACTATTCGAATGGCCTGACACTATAGGCAATCTCTTACAGCTAAGTCTCCAAGAGCAAAGTGCAAAAGGAACACAAAGGCCCTTCAAAACATGAATGGGTACCAGAAAGCAATTGTATGAAAGCCTCAGGTACAAGCTTTGCAAATAAGGAGGAAATTAATAAACAACTTTCTTCTCCCCAAAAAACACAAGAGAGGTAACTGAAACCAGTACTTAGAATTTTCCAGCACAGCATGTAGTTTTCAGTGCTCAACTACAAATATATAAGTACGTGGACATGAATATAGGGTCGAAAAATAAGGCATCAATTCTTTTTTTTTTTTAAAGGAGGTACTGGGGATTGAACCCCAAACCTTGTACATGGGAAACAGGTGCTCAACCACTGAGCTAAACCCACTCCCCAGGAAACAAATCTTAAAGTATATTTTCTGGAACACTGGAGCCAATGCCTACCAAAAACTCATTCAGGAATTCAAATATAACAATATTTTTACCCTTGTGATTTAAAGTCTCTCCTATCATTAAACAGAATCAACTATTGAGTCGGTTAATTTCACAGGTCTCCATTAATTTTGCACAAAAATAAGAATTTTAATCTATGAATGTGATTACCTATACTTTAAAAAGTTGTTACCTCAGAAAGTGGAGTTTAAAGGACTTCAGTCCTTTGAAATAGGATTTTCAAAGGCTTTTTTAAAAAAAAAATCTACTTTTGCTAAAACTTAACTCCTGCACATCTTCTAAAAATAAAGGTCAATGTACCTTATTATCTTTATTAAATTTCCTAATAATTTAAAGAATAATACAGTAGAAATTAGCAGCAAATACCTTGCCACTCCCTAATGATAAATACCACAGCAACTCAATTCAAGAAAAGGACATACTATTTGAGTTTTTGGTTTTTTCTTTTCCGCCTCACCGTGCTTCTTGTTCACTACTTCTTCCAGCTTTTTCTCATCCCAATTATCCATGGTATCTAAATAAAAAAGAGATATGAAGATTAAATACTACAATTTCATCTACTACTCCCAAAACACACTGCCACATCTCCCTAAACAGATAGGAATACTGGATTAGAAGTCTCATGACCTAACACATCTGTCCTTAAAACACCAAAGGTAGGATCAAACAGTGTTATAAGATTACTTTTCTTAGCTTCCTAAGCAGTTTAGGCTGATGAGAGATAGCACTGGAGCAAAGGGTAATAAATAAGAACTAAATCACTGTTCTGTCAGCATCTTCATTTACTTAATTAAAGGACTTAATTGGTAAATTCACATTTTATGAAAAACAAACCCAATTAATTATGTTTTCAAAGACAGTCCTATTAAGATTGAGATGTTCTTCAAGCTATTAATTAATATCTTAACAAACCAAAAGTAATAACCATTTATTTTTAAGAAAGCATTTTTTTAAAAGTACCTTTCTCAAGTTCTTCATCTCTTGCATCAATGTAAACACTTCGCTTTTCACATTTTCTCTCCAGAGTCAAGTCATGAGAAAACTTACACTTATCTCCCTTAGTACACTGTCCTTGCTTGAAAAATGCACATACCACAGATTTGGGATCTGCACCTAAGGTCAAAGGCATATGAATATGGTGTTACAAAATGTAAGTATAGCTTGTATCTGGGATATAATTACTTTTGGTTAGGTTATTTTCCACTTACTGATGAGAAAGGAAACTATCAATCACTTATAGGTGATTAGTAAGACATTTCTTTTAGATTCTTTCTAGAGAATTTTATATCTATTTTTGTTTCTTTTATTTATACATAAAAAAGAGACTAGGTGTAGGAAGCCGAACACACATGTAGGTTATTCCATAGCCATTTTTGGGAAGTTGGAGTCAATAAGGGAGGCAGAAGAGAAACAAACACAAATGGAGGTATACTTTAAAAAGTTTGTGACAACAGTTTACACAACTGAAGTTTTGCCTTGGCTTCTATCAAATACAGACTGAATAATATAAAGCAACTAGCAGATTTTTAAATCCTTAATTTTGCCTTAAGTGTGAGGGCCAATGGCTGGGGTCATATTTATACAATGACAGAACCAGGCACATATATACAAGAATCATAAGAAGGTCGTGGTCATAGATAATTCTGACAAAGGGAGTACCATTTTCATAGCAGACACAATGAACTGATTTATGATCTGAAGAAAATAAACATCACAACAAATTAAAGAGTTTTTAATATGAATTACATTTGATAAAAATAACATCTCTGAAGTTTAGCTTACCTTTACTTATTTTTTGAGCAGCAACTACAGGTTTGAACAGTTCATTTAGCTCCTGCAATTCTTTCTTCTTGTCATCTTTCTTCAGTTTCTTTTCAGCTTCACTTTGTGCTACCTATAATATCCCCAGGTTTAAAACATAAATTTATTAATAGAACAGAAGTGCTTTCCCTACACAGTAATATATATAGTCACTAACATAATAAAGACATTTAAATATTTATATGTATATAGTCCTTACCTCTTTAATAGTGCTACAATGGCCTTCCAGTGTGTATTATATGTTGAGGCTAAACCTTGTATGGCTTTTTTGTCTATAAATGTTACCATCTCTAATAAAAGCATATTCAAAATTTCATTGCTATACGTTTTAAGTATTTGCTCAGCATTTTTTAGTAAGTGGTTATCAATTGGGGTATTCCTCCTGTGAAAACAACCCACACCTCCAGAAATACATGGTGTATTTTGAGAATCAGAGAAGCAAAAATTCTGAAATGTGCAGTCCCACACAGTAAGGAATTGTACTGCCCCAAAATACCATAGTGCCCTTGGGGAAAAACACTGGGGCAGGTCAGTGTGGGAGATTTAAAACAAAAAACAAAGACGATGACGAAGAAAAAAAGAAATGACATAGACATATTCCAGGCATATGATTTACATACCTAATATGATTAGAGGATTCATCCAAATATTAATAAATCAGGTCCTATGTTAGATGACAGGGAATACAAAGGTGAAAAGATAAAAATAACTTATTTAAAGTTCAGAATCTAGGGAAGCCGATGTGGCTCAAGTAAGTGGTTGGGCTCCCGTTTACCATATGGGAGGCCTGGGGTTCGATTCCTGGGGCCTCCTGGTGAAGACAAGCCGGCCCACATGGGGCGGTGAGCTGGAGTAGCAAGATGACGCAACAAAGGGAGACAAGCAGACACAGAAAAATGCACAGCAAATGACACCGCAAGTACAAGCAGCAAGCGGGGGGAGGCGGGGAATAAATATATAAAATAAATCTTAAAAAAAAAAGAAAAAGTTCAGAATCTAGTGGGAAGACAGATATGTCAACAATGAGCCTCCCTTTGGCTACCTCAGGTATACTGGTAGCCCAGTGTGCCACTGGTGGGGATGTACACAGGGAAAAGGCCCTTGCAGGCTGTGAAAGCAGGCTTGGAGCTAATGTGAGGAGGGCTGATGCAAACTCCAGGTGGGCACGTTCCTTTGGCTCCACTGACTCCTTGCCTGAGGAAAGATATGGCTGGAGGAGAAACAGAGTAGGGTTGTCTTTTAAAGTGAAGGGCCTAGGGCAGGGTAACTCTAGTCTGGCTCTAAAAGCATTACTGTTGCTAATTTCCAAAGTTATAGCTGGTGGTTAGGTACCTCACATTCGCAGATAAAAGCAAAGTAAAAAAAAAAAGCAAAGTTACCCAAGAAAGTATAAAAAATATTTAACATACTATCAAACCTAATTACCATCACAAAGATTATGGCTTTTCCAGGTCTATGAAATCTGATATCACAACTCAAATATACTTCTCATTAGGAGAAAAGTAGGGGGAGTGGTAAAGGATTGAAAGGGGCTAAAGGAAAAAGGAAATACTTCTTATACACTTGTATTATGTCAGGAGAGTTACATTATCATTATACCACAGGAATCCTGTAAGGCATAATGCCCTCCTCCACTTTACAGAAAAAGACCAGTATAGCAAAATAATTTAAGATAATGTAACAAATAAGAGAGAAGACTCAAACCCAAGTCTACGTGATTCCAAGGCCTGAGCATTTATTTATTAAATCAGGTTACTAAACTACTAGGATGGAAAATCAATAGTTTTTGGCTCTAAATTCAAGATGGGTGTAGGTGAAAGAGTTGGGGGTACTGATTTGTAGACAGCCCGAATAAGAGAAATTTGTTTCAGATGGGGTTAACCATCTCATAAGTTTATTTTCTGATATTCTCAGAACTAAAAAAAACATGTAGTTAATCTCTTCTACAATTAAGGAAAACACTAAGTGTTTTGACTGGGAAAAGGAGATAGGGTGATTAAAAAAAAAGGTATTTTAAAAAATAAAACAACTTTGAAATTCATATGGTAAAGTAAATGCCTGAGAAAAGCCAAGAAAAATAGAAAAAAGTAACAGGGGGAATGGACTTGCCTTAGACAACAGGATATATTATTAGGCCACAATAAAATCAATATGATACTGGTTCAAGGACAGACAAGCAGAGCAGAAAAGAGAATCCAGAAATAGCTCCTAATATATGTGAGACTTTAATATATGTCAATAGTAGTAGTTCAGTTCAGTGGGATAAGTGATGCTGGTGTAAGTAGCTATTCAAGTGAAAGAAAATAAACTTGATCAAATAAATTTATACTACAAATTGCCAATTGTGAAATTACATTATTAAAAAAAAAAAAAAATCTAAGAAAACATGTATAATCCAGTGGCACGGGAAACCTTTTAATTACATAAAAGAAACGCTAGATATAACTGTCAGTATAAAAACTAAAGTTTGTTGCACAGCATAACTAAAATGTCATCAATTATCTGAAAAGAGACAAAAGGTTATCTCTTATAAATGACAAGGAAAAAAACAATCAAAAAAGCAAAGGATTTTGGGAAGTAGATGTAGCTCAAGTGGCTGAACGCCTGCTTCCCATGTACAAGATCCTGGGTTCAATCCCCAGTACCTCCTAAAAACAAACAAAAAAACCCCAACTTTCAAAAGGGAGTGGACGTAGCTCAGCAGCCAACAAGCATATGAGAAAATACTTGAACTCACAAGTAGTAAGGGGAAAAAAGTAACAAGATACCACTTTACATTTACCAGATTGGAAAACATTAAAGAGAACTTTAGTACCTACTACTCATGTACTGCAAATGAAAATATGAAGCACTACAGCCTGTGTAGAAAAGTGATCAGGCAATATTTATTAAAATTAGAAATACATTTTCCCCTGACCTAGAAATTCTATCACAAGGTAATTTATGCCACAGAAATTAAAAACAAAAAACACATGTAAGAACACATGCTTGAAGATATTTCTTGTAAAACTGGTCTTAAGTCAGCTGGAAACAGTGATCAGTTATGAACAGTGAAATGGATGGATATGGTAAATAAATATTGTAGAATAGTATGCAGTCATTAGAATAAATCAGAGCTATATCAAATAGCTTGGAGGAATATTCAAGAAGTATTGCTGAGTAAGAAAGGTGAGATTCAGAAAGGTTCATAGAGCAGGATTCTGTACTAAATATAATACATACTAAAATATAATTACAACACCAAATATTTTTACCTTGTAACAGATGATGTATATTATAAATCCATATGAAGAAAGTATGAAAAGAGACAATTTAAATTATTTACCTGACGAGGATTTTGTTGACCAAACTTAACTTGATGAGTGACAGCTTTGATAAACTTCTGTTGCTTTGCTCCTTTCTTATTCTTCAGACCAAAAGTTTTGTCCTAAATGAGAAAGAGCATAGAAATATCTTAGCAATTTAAATTAATTTATCTATTTCTTTCCAATGATATCTAAAACCATCCATTTGTTTACTGATAAACAAAATTATTCTTCCTTAGGCTCTCAACAGCATGCAAAACACTAAAATATCAAGCCAAGGCAATATATTACCTCAAAACATCATCCAAAATTCTTTATAATTTAGTACATACTTAACAACAGTCATCATTAAGCCAATTACTCTGTCATGAATTTCCAAAGTGTATTTTGGAATATCAGTTTGATGGGAGGTGCAGAGTTGGTATACTGGGATAAGAAATCCTAGAATCAAATTTAAGTTTAGGAAAATGCTGGGTTAAAAGGGTTTCTTAAGCATAAGGCATCTTAAAGTCTTTACCAGAGTAGTATGCAGCACTTCCAAATCTTATTTTAGCATCTAATGCATTTTTCATGGAGTATCCTGAAGGACTAAGCACTACTGAACGTATTTTGGGTAATACCGCACAAGAGGAAGACGACACATTAAGATCTGGACTGGTATTTTGGATAATAGTTATCTTCTCACAAACAATTAACTTTAATAAATTGAACTACTGAAATTTATATATTTCTAGCAGTTGCTAAAACAGTATTAAATTGCCATGATAGGTCTAGGAAAAAAGAGGTAAATACTCCCCCTGAGTTCACACATTTAGTATGTGTGGAAGCAGGAACTGAAGCCAGGCAATCTGGCTCCAAAGTCTGGTCTCTTAACCAACAAAGCTATCTAAATATACTTACCAAACTTATTTTGTGTCCCATTTAACATGGACAGAAAGGCACCTTAAACAATGAAAATGGGTTAAAGAAGGACTTGGTAAATAAAGAAATACTTCAGCAAATGTCTAGTTAAAACATGGTATTTTTGTTCATCCTAGGAACATAGTGATTCCATTCTGTTTTGGCCAGTTCCTTACTTTCAATCTAAAGGTGTTCTTGCTAACACATTCAATGAAGAAAAATTGAATGTTTTAAAACTGAACAAGCTTACAAGTTATGAATGAGGTGAGGGATGAGGGAGACTGCCCCCAAAGAGAGAGAAGAAATAAAACTTCTAACCTCACTGCCTTCTAGACATAAATATTTCTAGAATTTTATATTAATAGAATTATATGTTTGAGCTCTACTCTGCAAGTATTATCCTGACTTTTCATTTTTCCATTTAACTTGTTAAAAGAAGAGCAAAGTTCAACAAAAATATTCAAATTATTATATAAACACTGATGCATGGGGAAGGATGACTGCCAAACAGAATTTGATTGACTGCTAGCCCACTGAGCTAGCTTAAAATGCTTGTTCATACATGGTCTGTTTTCTGAATTCCTCCTTCCTCCAGTTTATTTGGGTCTCTGTGGTTCTGGGGGATACAGATGTCTCAAAATTTTCACGATCCCTGGCTATCTAGTCATATTTTAAAACTGTGCAGTACAAGAAACGTGCATTTGCACATGTGTATGCAAATGTGTATATATGTGTGTGGGCAGTTGACTAGGGGGCTTTACCATAGGAGATGTGGGTAGAAAGCCTGATGGAAAACTACCAAATACTGGTATCCGTGTCCTCTGTGTTTCTCTACAGAAGATCCTCCAGAGGCATCCTTAGCTGTGAGGGCAATAAGCCCGGTTGCAAGACAGGAGAAGAGAGCAGACGGGTTGGGGCGTTTCAGTTTACTGCACAAACAACTTAGGGGCCATTTTCAGGTCTACATTTTTAACCACCCCCCCATCCCCTCTGTGCCTGGTATTCCAGAACTGCAGGGGTAGTCACCTGGCTGAGTGCAGTAGATAAGAACTATCAGCGAATTCTAACATTTTTAACCAAGTCCCCATTTTTTAAATTTATTTTTTTCTTTTTTTTTTTTTTAGTCCCCATTTTTTAATCTCCTTGCTGTAGTATTACCTAGTGCTTCCCATTCCTGAGCTTTTCCAGAGTTTGCAGAGCAAATCCACTTGCTTCTCAATGACATACTCCTTGGCAGGCATGAATGTCTGACTACTCTGTTCTAAGTCAGTTCATCCATCCATCCACTTCCAATCTTCATGTACTGAGGTTCAAGATTATAGATGTTTCCTAATTTCAAGACGAAGTCTGTATTTTTTTTTCTCATTCTCTTGTTTATGGGTGGTTTCACAACTTGTACAAAATTACCTGTATTTAGCTTGAAACACAAAACAAAGCTTATAAACAGTATTCCTTAAGAAATAATTTGAAGTGCTGCCACAGCATCATAAGGCAAACTTAGACAAGGGTGTTGATGGTATTCAGGGAATTAATAAAAATAAGCTGAATATTAAGTATTTAAACATTTATTTTAATTTTAATAACACTGATAAGGGTAAGAGAACTTGATGCCAAATCAACTCAGGATCTCTTATTTCAAACTACATGTAATATATTTTGCTATGTATTTTAAACCAATACAAACTAGATTTCAGGATGTAAACTCCCATTTCTCAGCTAAAGCCTAGTTTTTCTGTTGCAATCTGGCAGCTTTGAACTTTGAAACCCTCACGGTAATTTCTTCTGACACATATGACAAAACTTTTTGTTCTGGAATAGTGGATAGCACAGGATGAGCAATGGCTGGATGAGATGTTAAAGAGGGTGATAAAAATTCCTTTTGATGATGTTCTTGTGTTGTTCTTCCAAAATGCTCTCAATTGTTGCCACTGCTAGTGCTTCTTCACAGTTAATACTACTCAGAACTCCCTGTTTATGACAAAATTGAGCAGCACTGCTTTCACTGTTATTACTACACTGTTTTCTCTGCTTAGGGACTTCAGTATTGATTTACAAGGGAAGAATTCTCCATTTACAACATCAACAAAGACTTTTTTTTTTTTTAAGATTTTATTTATTTATTCATTTATCTCCCCCTTGCTGCTTGTGCTCGCTGGGTCAGCTAACCACGCCGTGCGGGCAGGCTTGCCTTCACCAGGAGGCCCCGGGAACTGAACCCGGGGCCTCCCATATGGTAAACGGGAGCCCTACTGATTGAGCCACAGCCGCTTCCCAGCAAAGACTCTTTAAATGTCATAATGGTAGGCAGCTCCTGGGCAGAATGACCACTGCCAGAGCTGTTCTTTCGTTTATATTTGTCTGCTTCTTTTTTTTTTTTTCATGAAATTTTAAAGTGTTACTTTTTCCAGTTTTTATTCAGACCTTCTTAGGTTCGATAGTATGAGAAAAATATATTGTTGGTAAAGAATCATCTCTAAACTGTAAAACATCAGGGTCATTTTCATTATCACCATCCTCAAGGTTGCTGACATCATCATCATTATCATCATCATCTTCATTATCACCATCCTCAAGGTTGCTGACATCATCATCATCTTCATTACAGTAATAAGGATTTGAACTATTCATTGAACAATTCAACTGACTTCACTTTATGACTGAACAGTTCTGAATTTGTTAACATCTGTATGACAACTGTTGAAATAAGAGATTACTTGATGAGTCACATTCCCATTTATGTTTTACTCTTTCTTTTCCTCTTCAGAAGCTCTATCTTCTCCCTTTGCAATCACAGTATTAGGCTAACTATCAAGTTCACCCATTCTATATATATTTTTTCTCTTATGACTCAGTAATGCCCATTTGAGTCTTTTCTCCTCCTCTCTTACATACAACCTAGTATCATATATTGCATTTAATTGTCATTGTGTCTTTAATTTCTCTTCTTTTTAAATTGTGGAAACATATATAAAACATAAATCTTCCCATTCCAAACCCTCCCAAGCATACCATTCAGTGAGATTAATCACCTTCACAATGTTGCAATTCCCTCACCACCATCTATTACTAGAACTTGCCCTTCACCCCAAACAGAAATCCTACACTCATTTTGCAGTAACTCCCCATTACCCCTGCCTCTTCCCCCATAACCTGTACTCTTTTCTGTCTCTTTGAATTGCATATTCTGATTATTTTCTTTTTGTTTACCTTAGGGCTTAAATTTAACATCCTAAATCTACAACAATCTTGTTTTTTTTTTTTTTTTTGATACCAACTTAAATTCAATAGCACACATAAACTATGTATACACCTATGTCCCCCTTCCTTTATGTAGTTCTTATTACCCATTACATATTTTTACCACTGGTTTATCCTTATATTTTGTGCATCTGCCTTTTAAATCCTGAAGGAACTAAAAAGTAGAGTTATAAATAAAAAATAAAATAGAATTGGCATTTATATTTACCGCTGTGATAGAGACTGTATCATGTCCCCCCACAAAAGGCAAGTTCAGTTCAGGTCCCAACTTTGAAGATATTATTAGTTAAGGTGTGCCTAAATTGAATGAGGGTGGGCTTCAATTCAATAAGGCTGAAGTTCTAATAAACAAAGGAAATTAGACACAGAAGGAGAAGCCATGGATAGAAGCTAGAAGCCAGAAGTCAACAGAACCTGGAAGGGAGAAGACATTGCCATGTGACGGGAAAAACAGGGAACTCCAAAGGCTGCCAGCCAGCCAGAAGATGCCAAACCCTGGGAAGAAGCAAACCTTCTAGCCTCTGAAACTGTGAGTCAATCTATCCCATTGCTTAAGCCAACTCATTGTATGGTATTAGTTTTAGCAGCTGGGAACTAAAATACCATGTCACTGTCTTTACTGGATATCTTTTATTTCTTCGGGTGGGTTTGGTCAATTGTCTAGTGTACTTTACTTTTAACCTGCAGAACTCCCTTAAGCATTTTTGTAGGGTTCCTTCAGCTGGAAATGTCTTAGTCCTCCCTCATTTTTGAAGGACAGTTTAGATATAGAATTCTTGGTTGGCAATTTTTGCTTTTGGCACTTTAAATATATCATCCCACTGCCTTCCTGCCTCCATGGTTACTGATGAGAAATTGACACTTAATCTTTTTGAGGCTCCCTTGTATGAAACACATTACTTCTCTGTTGCGGCTTTCAGAATTTTTTATCTTTGGCATTAGACAATTTGATTAAAACATGGTACAGCATGGGTCTATTTGAGTTTATCCTGTTTGGAGCTTGCTGAGCATCTTGGATGTGCATATTCACGTCTCAGTAAATCTAGGAAGTTTTCGGTCATTATTTCTTTGAATAGTTTTTTTCCTCCTTCTGGGACTAAACATTGCATATATTGGGACGCTTGTTAGTGTCCCACAGGCTCCTCAAGCTCTGTTCACTTTTCTTCATTTTGTATGCTCCTCGGACTAGATTTCAATCGTCTTATCTTCGAGTTCACTGATCCTTTGCCTGGTCCAATGTTTCCTGTTTCTTGTATGCTTTATAGTCTTTGGTTGAAAACTGGACACTTTAATTGTTTAATGTGTTATCACTGGAATTTAGACTCTGAGGCATCTGTTTGTTAAGCTTGTATCCAGCTAGTATTATGACAGAGCTTTGATTACTAAGTGCTAACCAGAAAAAAGATAAAAAGAAAACACATTCCTAGTCTTTTGCAGATTGACCTGTGCAACTGTTGTCCTTTGTTCCAGACCAAAGTGTAGGGGACTCCTTGACCCTTTCTGCACATATGCCTTGTCCTGGGCATGCCCCCTGTGGGCCTAGGAATTCTCCCATTTAGTGTTCCAAATGCCCCTTCTTCCCTAGGAAACAGCATTCTGTAAGAGTTCCACAAACTGCCCTCTACATGCAGGACAAGTTCTGGGATGGCAAGCCCCTCGGGCTATTATTAGACAGATTGGACCAGACATACACGCTCCCAGTATGTGCCCTAGGATTACTCTGGTTCCTCTGGAACTGGGAATCTGTACTGGGACCATGGGCCAGCTCCATGACAGGCTATTGAGGGGTGCAAGAGAGGCCAACCTAGAGATCCTACCACTTTTTTTTTTTTTTAGGAGGTAGTAGGGATTGAACCTGGGACCTGGTACATGCTAAGCAGGTGCTCAACCACTTTTAAGTGGCCTCTTTCTTAGTTTGGCATTTGTCCTATTACCATAGTTCTTTAACTGTTTTTCTGAAGCTTTGAGAAAAATGTTTCTGTCAGTTCTTGCTGGTTGTTCAAAACTTCTATGGGGGAGAGAGCCCTCAAGCTTCTCATTCTGCCATCTTGACAGCGGGTATCTCAATGAAAAAAGTCTTCTCTTTTAAGTAATCAGCGACATCTGAGAGGCATTCAGTCTGAAATATATTAAGTTTCAGTGGCTATTTAAAAACCTTTATATTTTGGTATTGTTTCTAAGGGAAGGGGAAAGAGCAATGGAAAGAAAGTATTACAGGTAGTGAATACCACTTATATGGACAAGTTGGATATGGAAAATAACAGAACTGAGGGAATATTTGAAAACATCTGTGATGGTTAAGTTCATGTCAACTTGACTAGATTATGGTGTCCAGTTCTTTGGTCAAGCAAGCACTGGCTTGTGAGGATATTTTGTGGATTTAAATCATCAGTAAGTTGACTGCATCCAACAATCTGAGAGGTTTCATCCAATCAGTTGAAGGCCTTTACAGGAGAAGTGAAGATTTCATAAGGGAGAATTCCCAGCTCTACTGGGAATTCATTGAAAATCATCATCAGAGTTCCCAGCTTGTGGCTTGCCATATGGAATTCAAACTTGCCCATCCCACAGTTGTGTGAGCCAATTCCTATTAAAAAAAAAAAACAACTCATAATACTTAAATTACTTACTTATATATATCTCTTATCAGTTCTGTTTCCCTGGAGAATGCTAACACATCCAACAAGAAATAATCCTTACAGCATCCCAATACCAATAACAGATCTGTCAATGTTAAGATTACAAAGTTCAACAGGGTCTTGGTTTAAAAGGTTATTTGTCAGTATCTCTTTATATCTGTGACATTTACATCCACCCATATACCAAAACTCCACTTTTCCCTACTTAAATATATATACTAAATGACACTACAAAATTCTACTTGTATTTTTATAGCCCAAATATACGAAAAAAGAGGGCACTTCCAAGCTGGAAAAATCTCTGCATTGGGCTTCTTAATGGATGGCTTCCCTGGTTTTATAGAGAAACAAAAAACAAGCAAACGGAAAAACAAAAACAAAAACAAAACTCAAGGTAGCCATGGGTGTAACTTGGGAAACTGAATACAAAGGAGCTTAGAAAAACAGGCAGTAACTAAGAAAAGGATGGCTCCCTGAGGTTCCTTTCCAACCTGAAAAGAAGGTTTCACTTATAACTGCCGCTTTTCTCCTGCCCACCCCCCACTCCCTTAAGTAATCATGCTCCTTTTACAGACCAGACATCACTCCTTAAATAAGGTATTTTAAAAAAAAGAAAGGGGTACAGGGTAGCATTGAATAGAGCTCCAGGCTCTTGGGACACTAGGCTGACATTGTTTTACCACATTAATTTCCCCCTATCCCTCACAATGAACTGTTGTCTAATACATTTCTATTGTCTATCCATCCAATAGATATTCTGCAAACTCGTTAATCCAGCTTCTAGTAATCAAGAGTTGACCAAGGCCGAAATTTTCATTGGCAAGCAAATTTCTTTCTCCATCTTTTATACACCTGGTTCTCATCTCAACAGCTGCAATCACTATTTCCTTGCGTCTACAAGTCCTTGGCAGGACATCCTTCATTGCTTGTGTCACCCAAAAGATTATTTTTCTTTTACATAATCAAACTTTCTGTTTCCTCAACGCTAAAGTCAGTTTGTTATTAAATTTTTATCCATAAGAAAGCAAATGGAATATGCCATTTGGGACTAATGTGTGAATATGTAACAAAACCATAACCCTCTTTGATATAAATGAATTCATAAAATTTTGGGGTGTTATTAAAGGGGGAAAGAAAAGGCTGCAGACAATATGAAGAAATGATTTTCAGGTGGGCAGGAAGTAAGCACCATGTAGACCATACAGGTCAGGCTGTGGTTATTTCCTCTAACTAGTTTTTGTCTATAATATTAATAAATAAAATGGGTGCCATTTATGTTAGGCATGTCACCTGTTATCTCATTTAACCCACAGCTCTGCAATAAAATAGAAATTAGGCCCATTTTGCAAATGAGAATCTGTAGTTTAGATAATTTAACTTGTCCAAAACTACAGAACTAGAAGATAAAATATGGGAATCAAACCTAGGTCTACCTAATAGATCTGTCTGACTCCAAAGCTAATGCTCCTTTCTATAAACTATGCACATACTTGGAGATCTCAAAAGCTCCATGCTATTTTTCTACAGTAAATATAGTAGCGGCAGTGGAAGCAATAGAGGTAGAGAAGAGGGACATGTAGAAAAGGCAACGATTTCAAAAACCCATGAAAAGGAGGGAGGAGGAGGGGATAGGGCATATGGGAATCCCCTATATTTTTAACATAACATTTATGTAATCTAAATCATCTTTAAGAGAAAAAAACAAACAAACAAAAAAAAAAAATGAAAAGGAGAAAAAAATCAGAGATCAACAAGATGGTGAAATGAGAAACTCCTGGATTCTCTTACCCCACGGCAATACTGAGAAATCTGCAGAAACTGGCAGAACCAAACTTCTCAGAACTCTGGAAAATAGTTAAGGGTTGCAATAACTGGGAGAGTGTAGAATCAAGAAAATGGAAACTTAAAAACAGTAGGAAATAGGGGCAGGGGTAACGCAGTGGTTGAGTGCCTGCTTCCTATGTATGAGGTCCCAGGTTCAACCCCCAATATCTTAAAAAGAAAGAAAGAAAAAAAAAAGGTAGGAAACTCTTAAAGCACCTTTACTGGCCCTTCCCCCAACTCCTTCCCCACTCAGTATGGTGCAGGCTGCATTCCTAGTGCAGGTCCATGCTCTCGGTTTCTGGAGGGAGCACAGTAACTATGCGCATATTAGGGCGCATGTATGCCTGTACCATCCATCAGGTGACAGCCTGAAAGACTGATCCAGGATGCTTATCTCTTTCTTCCTGGTACCAGACTTGTTCTGGATATAGAAGCTGCTGGCAGAGCTGCTAAAACCCCATAAGAAAACAATCAAACCATAGCTTCCTGGGGCAAATGATTACTGGCTGATACATAAAATAGCACCAAGACTGAATTTCCTAGGAGAAGTTAGGTGTGTACCAAGTATCTGTGTATACAGAGGAACTGATAAGGCCATACTAACATGCCCAGGATAAGACCCATACTCAGAAAAGACCAGAGGATCCTATGCTTTTACCTCAGGCTATTCTTCAGGCCCACTGTTAAGGGTGGCTGTGTGCTGAAAGAGAGCAAAAGCACTGAGCCAATCTGCAAAGACTGAGAAAATTGTTTTTCTTTCTTTCTTTCTGTTAACTTCTGCCATTCAAAGTAATTTTTCACAACAGTGGCTGAATACAAGCTCAAGGAATAGAGAATTCAGCAAGACATAAGTCAAGGAATAGTCTTCAAATAAGGAGTTTGAGAAAATCACAAGCAGACTTCAGCAGCAGCAACAACAATAAAAAACCCCGGGAAGGCGAGAATATGATTTCCAGAACTAACACATTTAAAAATTCAAATGTCCAGATTCCAACAACAACATCACAAGGCATACAAAGAATTAGGAAAAGATGGCTCACTAAAAGAAACATAAGGAAGCTACAGAAACCATCAATGAGGAGGAATCCCATACAATTGACATGTGAAAGACTTTTAGAAACTGCCTTAAAAATGCTCAGACTCAAAGAAAAATATGGGCAAAAAAATAAAGGATATAAGAAAAACAAGAGTAATATGCAAATTTCAGCAAAAAGAAATTAAAAGAGGGAACTAAAAAGAAGTACTGGAGCGGAAAAGCATAGTAACTGAAATAAAAAACTGCCTAAAAGGGTTCAACAGCAGATGGTCTGTAACGAGCTATAGCACAAGAAAGAATCAGCAAACTTGAAAATAGGTCAACTAAAATTATCCATTCTGAAGAAGAGCGAGAAAGAAGAATGAAAAAATTTAGCAAAGCCTAAGAAACTTGTGGGACACCATCAAGCACACAAATATATGCATTATGGGTATCCCAGAAGGAGAAGAAAAAAGGGGGCAGAAAGTATCTTTGAAGAAATAATATGGAGAACTTCACAAATATATAATATACTTTATATTATATAATGTTAACTCAACTGCAAATAGTATCAACTCAAAGAGATTTACACTTAGACACACTATAGTTAAATTACCTAATACCAAGGACAAAGAGAGAATCCTGAAAGCACAAGAAAGAAGCACACATACTGTACAAGGGATCCTCCAGAAGACTGAGTGCCAATTTCTCATTAGAAACTGTGGAGGTGAGAAGGTAATGGAATGATATAATTTAAAGTGCTGAAAGGAAAAACAAAAAACAAAACTGTCAACCAGGAATTCTATATTCAGCAAAACTGTCCTTCAAAAATAAGGGAGATCAACTCCTGAAAAATCCACAACAAAGCTACTAGAACTAATAGACGAGTTCAGCAAAGTGGCAGGATATAAGATTAATACACAAAAATCAAAATACACATTACTGACATGCAATCTGAGGAAGAAATCACTTAAAAATTCCATTTATAATAGCAATTAAAACTATCAAATATTTAAGAATAAACTTAACCAAGGACAAGGACAAAGACCTGTATTCAGTAAACTACAAAACACTGCTAAAAGAAATTAAAGACGACTTAAATAAATGGATAGAAATTCCATGTTCACGGACCGGAAAGACTAAATATCGATAAGATATCAACTCTACCCAAACTGATTTACAAATTCAACACAATCCCAATAAAAATCCCAAAACCCTTTTCTGCAGAAATGGAAAAACAAATTATCAAATTTATTTGGAAGGCAAAGGGGCCCTGAATAGTAAAAAAGGTCTTTAAAAAGAAGAACGAAGTTGGAGGACTCCCACTTCCGGACTTTAAAGCATATTACTTAGCTACAGTGGTAAAAACAGCATGGTACTGGCATAAAGACAGACACAGTGAACAATGGAACCTAATCAAAAACTCAGAAATAGACCCTCACATCTACAGTCAAGTGATTTTTGACAAGGTGGTCAAGCCCTCCCAGCTGGGCCAGAAACAAAGGGTGCTGGGAGAACTGGATAGCCATAGTCTAAAGAAATAAAGAAGATCTCTATCTCACACCTTATACAAAAATTACCTCAAAATGGATCAAGGACCTAAATATAAAAGCAACAACCATAAATTCCTAGAAGAAAATGTAGAAAAACATCTTCAAGATCTTGTGATAGGCGGTAGTTTCTTAAACCTTACACCCAAAGCACGAGCAACAAAAGAAATAATAGGTAAATGGGATCTTCTCAAAATTAAACACTTGCACCTCAAAGGACTTTGTCAAAAGGGTGAAAAGACAGCCGACTCAATGGAAAAAAATATTTGGCAATCACTTATCTGATAAGCGTTTAATATCCATGATACACTAACTGAAATAAAGAACTGCCTACAACTCAACAATAAAAAGATACACTACCTGATTAAAAAATGGGCAAAAGATTGAAAAGACAATTGTCCAAAGAAGAAAATACAAATGGTGAAGAAACACATGAAAAATGTTCAACATCACTACCATGATTAGGGAAATGCAAATCAAAACTACAATGAGATATCATTTCAAACCTATTAGACTGGCCGCTATTAAAAAGTCAGAAAACTGTAAATGTTGGAGAGGATGTGGAGAGAGGGGAATGTTTATTCACTGTTGCTGGGAACGTAGAATGGTAAAGCCACTGTGGAGGACTGATTGGCAGTTCCTACAGAAGTTGAATACAGACTTGCCATGTGACCCAGCAATACCATTACTAGGCATATAAACAGAAGAACTGTAAGCAGAGACACGAACAGACACCTGCATACTTATGTTCATAGCGACTTTGTTCACGATTGCCAAAAGTTGGAAACAACCCAGGTGTCCATTAACTGATGAATGGAAAAACAAACTGGGGTGTATACACATGATGCAATATTATACAGCTGTAAGTAGAAATGAAGTCATGAAGCATATGACAGCATCCATGAACTTGCAGGACAGTATGTCGAGTGAAGCAAGCCGGACACAAAAGAACAAATACTGTATGACTGCGGTATTATGAACTAAATATATTGTGTAAACTCATGGAGTTAATAATTAGAACGTAGGTCACCAGAAACCAGAAGGACGGTAGAGGATGGAAAGCTGAGGGTTAATCTGTGCAGAATTGGTAAAAAGGTTGGTTGTAAATCTTTGGAAATGAATAGAAATGTTGAAAGCATATCATGGTGTTTGTAACTAGTAGAGCTATTATATGGTATAACAGTTGTTGAAAGGGCAAGTCTAAGGACGTATATTACTAGAAGGAAACCTAAAAAACTGTAACATGGGACTGTATAAGATAGTAAAACCTCATATAAATCACGAATATGGGTGATATTGCATATATAAGACTGTTTCTACAAAATATAAATACAAATATACTACAGAAAAGAAAAAAGTAGCAGGTATGTACAGCAGGGGAAGCACAGAAAAATCGAGAGGTGAGTTTTCTTTGTTTTTTATTATTATTATTGGAATAATGAAAGTGCTGTAAGAATGACATGATGAATGCACATCAAATACCATTGATTGTACACTTTGGATGGATTCATGCTTTATTACTATGTATCAAAATTGTTTAAAAAAAAATGAAAGGGAGATTAAGACATACATAGATAAATAAAAGATGAGGGAGTTAGTCACCATTAGATTTGCCCTACAAAAAATGCTAATAGTAGTTTTTCAGGCTGAAAAGAAAGAACACTAGATAGCAGCTTGAAGCTGTACAAAGAAAATCTTCAGTAAAGACAACTATACGGGTAATTATAAATGTCAGTATAGTCTTATTTTGGACTCTAACTCCACTCTTTACTTCTTATATTATCTAAAATGTAAACACACAAAAAAGCTATAAATCTATGGTATTGGCCACATAATGTATGAAGATGTAATCTGTGACATGAACAGCATACTGAGAGGAATGGAAAGTAATAGGAACATACTATGCGTATGCTACTAAGTTAAGGTGGTATCAACTCAAACAAGATTGTTATAGATTTAGAATGGTAACCCCATGGTAACCACAAAGAAAATATCTAAAAAATACACACAAAAGAAAATGAGAGGGAACTTTAAGTGGCTCACTACAAAGATCATCTAAACACAACAGGATGCAGTAATAAAAGAAATGAGACAAAAAAAGGTATAAGATTTACCAAAACAACAACAACAAAAAAAAACCCAAAACAAAACAAAAAACCCAAAAAACAAAAACAAATAAGAGAAGGGCAGAAATAAATCCTGCATTATCAGTAATTACTTCAAGTGTAAGTGGTTTGACTCTCCAATCAAAATGCAGTGATTGGCAGAATGGATAAGAAGCATGACACAACTATGTGCTGTTTGTAAGAGACTCACCTTAAATTTACAGTGGATTAAAAAAAATATTCTATGCAAATAATAACCAAGAGAGCTGGGGTAGCTACACTAGTTACAGACAAAACAGATTTTAAGTAAAAAAAAATTACAATGAACAAAGGAGGACACTATATACTGATAAAAGGGCCAACTCAACAAAAAGAGGTAACAGTAA
The DNA here is from genome assembly GCA_026826555.1 of Tolypeutes matacus. NCBI lineage: Eukaryota > Metazoa > Chordata > Mammalia > Cingulata > Chlamyphoridae > Tolypeutes > Tolypeutes matacus. The sequence goes on from JAKSZT010053929.1 coordinate 52,085,994, forward strand.
ACATATACACCTAACAACAGAGTGTCAAAATATATGAAGCAAATATTGACAAGAGTTGAAAGGAAAAATAGACAGTTCTACTCTAGTAGTAGGAGACACTTCAATCCTCCACTTTAACAAATGGATAGAACATCTGGATAAAAGTTAAGAAATAGGACTTGAACAAACTCAACACACATATACAGAATACTTCACCCAACACCAGCAAAACATACATTCTTCTCAAGGGCACATGGGTCATTCTCCAGGATACACCCATGTTAGGTCACAATACAAATCTCAATAAATTTAAACAGATTAAAATCATACAAAGTATTTTCTCTCTCCACAATAGAATGAAGCTAGAAAGAAATAACAGAAAGGGGTCGGATGTGGCTCAACTGGTTGGGCGTCCGTCTCCCATAAGGAGGGACCCGGGTTCGATCCCCGGGACCTCTTGGTAAAAAAAAAAAAAAAAAAAGAAATAACAGAAGGAAAACTAGAAAATTCACAAATGCATGGAAATTAAACAATATACTCTTGACTAACCAATGGGTCAAAGAAGAAATCACAAGAGAAATGAGAAATACCAAAACCCTTGAGGTGCAGGAAAGGTAGTGCTCAGTGGGAAACACACAGCTATAAATGCTTTGATTAAAACAGAATGATCTCAAATAGATAACCTAATTTCACACCTGGAAGAACTAGAAAAACAAGAGGAAACTAAACCCAAAGTGAGCAGAGGGAAAGAAATAAACAATAGCGAATCAATGAACCCTAGAGTTGGTTATTTGAAAAGGAAAAAAAAAAAAAGACAAACCTTTAGCAAGACTGAAAAGAAAAAGAGAGGGAGTAAAGAATTAAAATCAGAAATGAAAATGGGCACATTACTACTGACCTTACAGAAATAAATCTACCAACAATGATCCAAGAAGAAATAAATCCCAATAGACTGATAAGTAAAGATATTGAATCAGTAACCAAAAACCTTAACAAAGAAAAGCCCAGGACCAGATGGCTTCACTGGGGAATTTTACCAAACATTCTTAGAAGTAACACCAATTCTGCTCAAACATTTCCAAAAGTCCAAAGAGGAGAAACAGATCCTAACTCTTCCCATGAAGCCACCATCTCCCTAATACCAACGTCAGATAAAGACATTCACAAGAAAAGAAAATTCCAAATCAATATCCCATATAAAGATGCAAAAACCCTCAACAAAATACTGGCAAACTAAGTCCAGAAGCACATTAAAAGGATTATGCACTATGATGAATGGTAGGATGCTTCAACACAAGAAAATCAATGTAATAGACTATAATAATAGAACAAAGGAAAAATACCAAATGATCATCCCAATTGACAGAAAAGACATTTGAGAAAATCCAGCACTACTTCTTGCTACAGCAATCAAAATAGTGTTGTAATGGCATAAGGACAAACAGACCAAAGGAAGAGAAAGCAGATTTCAGAGATAAACCCTCACACTTACGGCCACTGAAATTTGATAAGGGTGCCAAGTCCTCACAATGGGGAAAGGATACTCCCTTCAACAAATGGTGCTAGGAAAACTAGATAACTACATGGAAAAGAATGAAATTGGACTCCTGCTTCACACTACATACAAAAATCAATTCAAAATGAATCAATGGCCTAAACATACACTTAAAACATTAAGCTTAAATTTCTTAGGAGAAAGCATAGGAAAGTTTCTTCAGGACCTTGTGTTAGGCAATGTATTCTTAGATTTTACAATGAAAGCACAAGCAACAACAACGAAAATAGATAAAGTGGACTTCCTCACAATTAAAACTTCTGTACATCAACGGACATTATCAAATAAGTGAAAAGAACCCAAGAATGAGAGAAAATATTTGGAAACTATATATCTGATAAGAGTTTAATATTCAGAATATATAAATAACTCTTACAACTCAACAATGAAAAGACAATCCAATTTAAAAACACACAAAGGGCTTGAATAACATTTCCCCAAAGAACAGATACAAATGAAAATACCATCATCAACAATTAGGAAAAATGTAAATCAAAACCATGAGATACACTTCACACCAACCATGTTGGCTATTAACAAAAAATAACAAGTGTTGATGAGAATGTGGAGAAATAGTAACCCTCGTGCATTATTGGTGGGAATGTTAACTGGCATGGTCACTGTGGAAACCATCAGTGGTTCTTCAGAAAAGAAAAGAATTATATAGGCAGTCTTTTCTTAACCAGGCTGGATAGCATAATATTCTCTATAAATCCAGATTCAATATAATATAATGCTATAATTCACAATATTACTCTACATTTCCAGTGGTATAAACATCCACGTAGTACATAAATCTTCAAAACTTAACTAACATTTAAATATGGCATTCACTTCACCTGACTGGGAACTGAAGATTACATGAAAAGAAAAGAAAAAACTACTCTTTTCATTAAAATATTAATGATTCTAACATTAAAGGCATGGCTTAACGTTTGGCATTAATCTTGAGCTATACTGATCTTAATTCATTTGAGTAGTATTTGATCATAAAAGCTGATCATATATGTTAAATGTGAAAAACAAGCTTAATTTCAGCATCTGTAAATTAATGCAGCTGTCTTATTTTTGCATTTATCTTTGAATAAGGCTTCATTAATAAAACTAAAGTTGCCTTCTCTTTAGCTTAAAAATAATCTTTTTACAAGTTGAATGGAATGGAAGACTGTAAATAACCTCGATGTACAATTCCTTAAAACATCCTTAACATCCTTAAAATCTGCTTGGTTTACATAGCACTGAATGACATCAGATCACTATTCCCAGAGATCTACCTAAGTTCTAAGATTCCATATTGTTCAAAAAAGTGATATAGTAGACATTGGTGTGAAGGTGATAATCATTTTGTTCTAAAACCTTTGGTTATGTTATTTCATGATAATTCTAAAAAGCACAAGTTTGCAATAAGAATATAGGGCCTTCTTCAGAGTTGGAACTTTGTCAAGGTTAGTAGACTTCTTCATAAACATTTTGCTTTCATCAAATTAGCTGACTAAAAATTATGTCAAATTTGACAGACACGTTCTAATTAGGTTTGCATAAGGAAATTCTGGAGGGCTTTCAGTCATTTTTCAAAGATGTAATAACCGAATATATTATAAAATCATTTATAAACCAATTTCAAAGCACTCAATTTACAGTTTTAATAAAACATTATTCTTTCATAAAGGGTTGTCAGATATAACTTATGAAAGAAAATGCTCATGGTTTTCCCTAATTACAACCAATACACGAAAAACTAATTACGAAGAGGATTAATAGCAGGAATAGAAGGAAAAATGATCTCGTTGCGGGCTATATCATAGAAAAATGTCCACGGAACCTCAAATATGGTTCACTCTCTCAAAGAAACTCACTGACACAGTCATTGAGAAACAAATGTCAAATAAAATTTAAGAACGCCAAAAGCGTTCCTCGCCATCAAAGAGCTACAGGCTCAAAGCACTAAACTATATATATATATATATATATATATAAAATTCGGGTATAGCACTTAACACAGCTAGTGCGGGAGACACCTAATCTGTTTGAAAGCGTTATTGTATTTAATCTAATTCAGAATATATTTAACTAGCACTATGTACAAGACACTGGGCTGTGACCGAAGGAAAAAACCTCCACTTTTTAGGGTACTTTAAATAGTTTACGAATGGCTCGAAAAAGCCATTAAATAGTAATTAGTTGTCTCGAAATAACTAACAGAACTACTCTTGGGATGATGAGTAAAGAAAAAAGCAACACAAAGGCCCGTCGTGAGTCGCCTTTCCATACCCTGGCCCGAACCCGTTCACCAAATTCCTTTAAACATAATCCTAGAAAAATCTCCAATTCTGAGAGGACTAACGAAGGACAAAGCCGGGTGGCGGGCCCCGGAGGTCGCTTCGCACCAGGTCGGGTGAAGGCGGGCGTTGTGGGCAGAGAAGCCAGGCGCGAGGGCGTCAGCGGCTTCACTATAGCGATGAGAAGCAGCAAGCGACATCAGCAGGCTGGGGAAGGGGCAGTGGGCCACACAGAACCGAAGGGCGGGACACGTGGATCCGGAAGACGTGAGGAGGAGTCAGGGAGCCGGGCGGCTACTTAGCCCAGGGCTCGCGGCGTGACTGGGGGGAGGGGGTGGGTGGGTACTCACTTCGATAATCTTCTCCTTCTTTTTCTGTTCCGCTTTTTTGCTGCCCCCGGCCTGAGCCTGTTTCTTGGGGGGCATTGCGGAGACAGGTGGTACCGGCCAGTCTTAAACACAGCGGGAAACCGTCGGGTGCTCTGGCCCGGCGGCAGGAGGTAGAAGACGACCAGGGCCACCTTCGCCGCCGCACAGCGCGGAAGGCAAACCACTCACTCGCCCGCCTTTGCGACAGGTCGGTGCCGCAGAGCATTGTGGGTGTAGCGAGGAGGGGCGCCCGGAAGCGAAGCTGCGCACGCGCGTTTGCCGCGTCCGGCCAGGAATGGGCAGAGGTTAAACGTGGGAAAATGGCTATGCGTCACATGTGTTGTCGCGCACCTACCTGGCACTTTCTAAGTTGCGGAGGACCTGAGGATAAATCCGGGAGGGCGGGCTGGGGCCCAATGCATGTGTGCACTTGCTTCGCGTCTTTTTTCGCTGAGTATGGGTGACTCTTGTCCTGCGGCTGTGTTAATTTGTAACATCCCGGTCCTGAATGAACACCGAGCAGCCGCAGCAATTCCTGACTGTTCCAGCACCCGGGACCTAGGTGGGGCAGGGCCGGACGGCCGCGACTTTGCGTGCTTCAGATTGTTGGAAGAAGGTTTACGAAAAAATGGAAAAAGTTTCCCTTTTGTGTAAAGGGTTCCAGAGAGCGCCATGGTTAACATCCAAGAGGAAAAGCTTGAGCTCTTTTGAAGTTTTTAATCTAATTTATTTGCAGACTTTAAGAAGGTGCTTACACGATCCCTAAGAATCCTTTATAACGTGCAATTAAATTTTAATTAAATTTAAATTTTATTTAATTTATTATTTAATTTAATTAAACTCTACTTTGAGGATGGAGAGCAAATCTTAATGGCTTTTTTTTTAGTGCTTGCTAAATCCAGAAACTCCTTGGCACATTACACGCATTATTCGGTTTAATTATCACAGTGACATTGAGATAGAAATTATTATTGTCACCATTTTATAGCTGAGCCATAAAGAGAAAAATATAAACCAAGGTTATGTTAAAGGCTGAGCCAGGTATTCTTATCTTGACACTTTCCGGCTTCAAAGTACTCGGTTTCTAAAACTTGCTAAATAAACTTTATTTTTATTTAAAAACCCCATGATTTTATAGACTGTTAATAACCTTTATCAACGACCTTCATCCTTTTAGATAAGAGTTTTCAATCTTTTCTGTCATTTCCAAAAGGAGAAAACTACAAACCTCCTTAATTAGTGCAATTAGTTAATTTCTCAGTACCTTTCCACACAGGATAATGTCAAAGAATATTAAGAAGGTGTGTGTGTATAGTTTAACTTCTACATCTGGGACCCTATCCCAGGTTAATGAACTCTCCCTCTTTTATGTATTTATTTACTTCCTTATTTATTTCTTGATGTTGTTCTTGCTTGGAAGACCCACGGACTTGGCCTGTGTTTTAGTGAGCCAAAGGGGTGCTAATACAAAATACCATTTGAGGTAAAAACTTACGGTTACAAATTTCTAAGTAGTCCGACTCAAGGTTGCTTTCTCACCAAAGCCAGTTGCCATGTATTGACACAAGATGGTTGCCAATCTCTGTGAGGGTTCAACCTTCCTTTCTCTCAGCTACAGGCTGACATAGGTCTTGTTTCTTTCTGGGCTTCCTTAGCTGCAAACTATTGGAGGAATGGCTCATCTCTCTTCCAGAGACCCCAAGATCAAATCTCTCTCCTCTGCTGTGTGTCTATAAAGCTCTCTCTCTTCCCGTGTGCCTTCTTGAGTGAGTGTCCCTTTATATAAGCCCACCAAGGGTGTGGGGACTCAACCCTGAGTCATGCTCTACTGACGTGGTTGAATCAAAGATCTAATCTTAATCAGAAACAGCTCAGCTGAATGAAACTACCACAGCCTGCTTCTCTCTTTATCCAGTATTATGATCTGCTTGTTTCTTTGGGGATCCTCCTTTCAGACACTCTATGGAAGTTGAATGTTGCAGGACCTTTAACTTCCTTTTTTTGGTGCCCACAAAGATGCACTTGAGCCCTTTGTTTTTTGAAGAATTTTATTGTAATGATTATTATGAAGTCAATGAACTAATAAATAACAAATAGGGGGAAGTTACAAAGAATCTAGAATCACATAAAGTTATAACAGTTGCTCCTGATTCATAGTTCTTTACCCCCTTCTGCCCCTGACCTTTGTTTCTGCTTAAAGTTTATCCAAGTAGAGAAGAAAGATCCTTCCTTGTCTCCAGTGGGAAATTTACATTTCTAAATATAGTACCTGCCCTGATAGCGCTCTCCTCTCATGTATTCATTTCTTCATAGACTTAAGAAATAAAGATGTCCAGCTTATTTAATTCACTGTCTTTTGAAATAGGGTAAAAAATCATTTATGGTTTCCATTACAGCAAATCAAAACAGGATTAGGAATCGAATGTCTTCTATTCCTGTTATTTTTCTTGACTTTATAGTTCAAACTAAACTTTCAGAAAACAAAGTTTTGAATATGTTGTCCAGGTGTTAGAAGCCCAAATGTCTTGAGGAACCAGGTATATAAACTTGTGTGTTAGGATGAGTAGAATACATTAGGGAATAGTGGGAATAGGTTCAAGCCTGAGGCAAATGCCCATCATTAAAGATTTCGGTTAAAGAAAGATACCAGTGCCAACCCCAGTTCGTAGATTTGGTAGGTTGCTATTTACTACTTTCCCATAAGTTTACAGTTATTAGAAGACAGGTGGTATTTCTTGGAACTGAGTCACTAGGCAATAGAAGTGGAAATCATTTTTTGCTGCCCAGCAACATCCAAAAGTCTTTTTTTTTTTTTTTTTAACTTTATTTTGTACATTTAATAATTGAAAACATAAGCAATTAAAAACTAAAAAGTAAACACAGATGAATAAATATATACATTTCTCAATTAAATGTAAAGGTTAAATGTAAAATTTTTTTGAATGCATTACTTGTGAATCAATATATTACACAATATATTTGGTTCATAGTAATGCATTCATACAGTATTTGTCCTTTTGTGTCTGGCTTCCTTCACTCAACATAATGTCCTCCAGGTTCATCCATGTTGCTATATGCTTTATGACTTCATTTCTTCTTACAGCTGCATAATATTCCATCGTGTGAATAGACCACAGTTTGTTTATCCATTCATCTGTTGATGGACACCTGGGTTGTTTCCAACTTTTGGCAATGGTGAATAATGTGGCTATGAACATCGGTGTGCAGATGTCTGTTCATGTCACTGCTCTCAGTTCTTCTGGGTATATACCCAGTAGTGGTATTGCAGGGTCACATGGCAAGTCTATATTCAACTTCTTTAGGAACTGCCAAACAGTCCTCCATAGTGGTTGTACCATCCTGCATTCCCACCAACAGTGAAGAAGTGTTCCTATCTCTCCACATCCTCTCCAACACTTGTAGTTCTCTGTCTTTTTCATAGTGGCCATTCTGATAGGTGTGAAATGATATCTCAGTGTAGTTTTGATTTGCATTTCCCTAATCATGAGTGATGTTGAGCATTTCTTCATGTGTTTTTTTGCCATTTGTATTTCTTCTTCGGAGAAATGTCTATTCAAGTCTTTGGCCCATTTTTTAATTGGGTCATTTGTCTTTTTATTGTTGAGCTGTAACATCTCTTTATATATCCTGGATATTAAACCCTTATCAGATGTGTGATTTCCAAATATTTTTTCCCATTTAGTCGGCTGCCTTTTCACCCTTTTGACAAAGTCCTGTGAGGTGCAAAAGTGTTTAATTTTGAGGAGGTCCCATTTATCTACTTTTTCTTTGGTTGCACGTGCTTTGGATGTGAAGTCCAAGAAACCACCACCTACTACAAGGTCTTGAAGATGTTTCCCTATATTTTCTTCTAGTAGTTTTATGGTCCTGGCTTTTATATTTAGATCTTTGATCCATTTTGAGTTGACTCTTGTATAGGGGGTAAGATAGGGGTCCTCTTTCATTCTTTTGGTTATAGATATTCAGTTCTCCCAACACCATTTGTTGAAGAGACTGTTTTTTCCCATCAGCGTGGGCTTGATAGGTTTGACTGTATAGGTGAGGGTTTATTTCTGGATTCTCAATTCTGTTCCACTGATCGATATGTCTATCTTTATGCCAGTACCATGCTGTTTTGACCACTGTAGCTTTGTAATATGTTTTAAGGTCAGGCAGTGAAATTCCTCTCACATTGCTCTTCTTTTTTAGAATACTTTTGGCTATTCGGGTGCACTTACCCTTCCAGATGAATTCGGTAATTGCCTTCTCTAATTCTGTAAAGTGAGCTGTTGGGATTTTGATTGGTATTGCCTGGAATCTATAAATCAGTTTGGGCAAGATTGATATCTTCACGATATTTATTCTTCCAATCCATGAACACGGAATGTCTTTCCATTTGTTTAGGTCTTTTTAAATTTCTTTTAGCATTGTTTTGTAGTTTTCTGCATATAGGTCCTGTACTTCCTTGGTTAAATTAACTCCTAGGTATTTGAGTCTTTTTGTTGCTATTGAAAATGGAATTTTCCTCCTGATTTCCTCGTCAGATTGTTCAGTACTAGTGTACAAAAACATTACTGATTTTTGCGTGTTGATCTTATATCCTGCCACTTTGCTGAACTCATTTATTAGTTCAATTAGCTTTGTTGTGGATACTTCAGGATTTTCTAAATACAGGATCATGTCATCCGCAAACAGTGAGAGTTTTACTTCCTCTTTTCCTATTTGGACACCTTTAATTTTTTTGTCTTGTCTAATTGCCCTCGCTAGAACTTCTAGTACAATGTTAATTAACAATGGTGACAGTGGGCATCCTTGTCTTGTTCCTGATCTTAGGGGGAAAGCTTTCAACCTTTCCCCATTGAGTATGATGTTGGCTGTGGGTTTTTCATATATGCCTTTTATCAGATTGAGGAATTTTCCTTTTATTCCTATCTTTTGAAGTATTTTTATCAAAAAAGGATGTTGGATTTTGTCGAATGCCTTTTCTGCATCTATTGAGATGATCATGTGGTTTTTTTCCTTCAACTTGTTAATGTGGTGTATAAAATCATTGATTGATATTCTTATGTTGAACCAGCCTTGCATGCCAGGAATAAATCCCACTTGGTCGTGATGTATAAGTCTTTTGATATGCTGTTGGATTCGATTTGCAAGTATTTTGTTGAGAATTTTTGAATCAATGTTCATGAGAGAGATTGGTCTGTAATTTTCTTTTCTAGTGGAATCTTTATCTGGCTTTGGTATTAGGGTGATGTTGGCTTCATAAAATATGTTGGGTAATTTTCCATCCTTTTCGATTTTTTGGAAGAGTTTAAACAGGATTGGTGTTAATTCTTTTAGAAATGCTTGGTAGAACTCACCTGTGAAGCCATCTGGTCCTGGACTTTTCTTTGCTGTGAGATTTTTGATGACGGATTCAATCTCCTTAATTGTGATTGGTTTGTTAAGTTCTTGTATTTCATGTTGTGTCAGTGTAGGTTGGTTATGAGTTTCTAGAAATTTGTCTATTTCATCCAGGTTGTCTAGTTTGTTGGCATATAGTTTCTCATAATATCCTCTTATGATTCTTTTTATTTCTGTGAGGTCATTTGTAATTTCCCCCCTTTCATTTCTGATTGTATTTATTTACATCTTCTCTCGTTTTTCCTTTGTTAGTCTAGCGAGGGGTTTGTCAATCTTATTGATCTTCTCAAAGAATCAGCTTTTGGTTTTATTGATTTTCTCTATTGCTTTTTTGTTCTCATTTTCATTTATTTCTGCTCTAATCTTTATTATTTCTTTCCTTCTTTTTGCTTTGGGATTGGTTTTCTGTTCTTTCTCTAGTTTCTCAAGTTGTTCAGTTAAATCTTAGAGTTTAGCTCTTTCTTGTTTCTTAATATAGGCATTTAGGGCTATAAATTTCCCTCTCAAGACTGCCTTCGCTGTATCCCATAAGTTTTGATATGTTGTGTTCTCATTTTCATTTGTCTCAATATATTTACTGATTTCACTTGCAATTTCTTCTTTGACCCACTGAATATTTAGGAGTGTGTTGTTCAGTCTCCACACATTTGCAAATTTCCTTTTTTCCTGTCTGTTATTGATTTCTAGTTTCATTCCATTATGATCTGAGAAGGTGCTTTGTATAATTTCAATCTTTTTACATTTATTGAGCGCTGTATTGTGACGTAACATGTGGTCTATCCTGGAGAAAGATCCATGGGCACTTGAGAAGAATGTATAATCTGCTGAGTTTGGATGCAGTGTTTTGTATATGTCTGTTAGGTCTAACTTGTTTATCATATTGTTCAAGTTCTCTGTTTCCTTGTTGATCTTCTGTCTAGTTGTTCTATCTAATGATGTGAGAGGGATGTTGAAGTCCCCGACAATTATTGTAGAAATGTCTATTTCTCCTTTCAGTTTTGCCAGAGTTTGTCTCATATATTTTGGGGCACCCTGGTTAGGTGCGTAGATATTTATGACTGTTATATCTTCCTGGAGGATCGTCCCTTTTATTAATATATAATGGCCTTCCGCATCTCTTATCACTTTTTTGCATTTGAAGTCTGTTTTGTCTGATATTAGTATAGCTACCCCTGCTTTTTCTGTTTACTATTCGCATGGAGTATCTTTTTCCAACCTTTTACTTTCAGCTGGCTTGTATCCTTGTGTCTGAGATGAGTTTCTTGTAAGCAGCAAATGGATGGCTCATGTTTTTTTATCCATTCTGTCAGCCTGGGGAATTTAATCCATTCACATTCAATGATATTACTGAAAATGCACTATTTATTTCCTCCATTTTATTCTTTAGTTTTCATATGTCATCTTATTTTTGTCTTTCTTTTTACTCTTTTGGTTATCCTTTCTGCTTTTCTTTCTTCTATACTCTCCTCCAAGCCTCTCTCTCCTGTCTTTTTCTTTCAGGTTCTAAGGCTTCCTTTAATATTTTCTGCAAAGGTGGATTCTTTTTTGCAAACTCTCTTAGTTTCTGTTTGTTTGTGAATACTTTATATTCACCTTCATATTTGAAGGACAGTTTTGTTGGATAAAGAATTCTCGGCTGGCAGTTTTTCTCTTTCAGTTTCCTAATTGTATCATACCACTGTCTTCTCGCCTCCATGGTTTCTGAAGAGAAATCTGCACAAAGTCTTACTGGACTTCCTTTGTACGTGATTGTTTGCTTCTCTCTTGCTGCTCTGAGAATTTTTTTCTCTTTATCTTTTACTTTTGACATTGTGAATAATATGTGTCTTGGCGTAGGTCTATTTGGATTTATTCTTATTGGGGTACGGTGTGCTTCTTGGACATGTAAGTTCATTTCTTTCGTGAGAGTTGGGAAATTTTCAGCTATTATTTCCTCAAATACTCTTTCTGCCCCTTTTCCTTTCTCTTCTCCTGCTGGAACTCCCATGACACGTATGTTCTTGCGTTTTGTGTTGTCATTCAACTCTCTGAGCCCCTGCTCAATTTTTTCCATTCTTTTCTCTCTCTGTTCTTTTCTCTCTTCAATTTTAGCTGCTCTGTCTTCAGTATCACTTATTCTTTCTTCTATTATTTCGAGTCTGCTGTTGTATGCTTCAAATGTATTTTTTACTTCACCTATTGTGTCTTTCATTCCCATGAACTCCGTTACTTTTCTGTTCATGATTTCAAATTCTTCTTTACGTTCGCGCAATGACTTCTTGATGTCATTGATCTCTTTAACTATATTCTCTTTCATCTCATTAATTTGATTTTGGAAATGTGTGCTCATCTCACTGCTTAGTTCTCTCAAATTCTGCGTCTCTTCTGGGTCTTTGCTGTATTCCTTTTCTTGGGCCATGTCTTCTATTTTCTTAGTATGGCCCGTAATTTTTTGCTGGTGCTTAGGCATCTGGTTAGTTTGTATTTTACTTAGATGCTCTATCTCTTTCTCTTTTATGGGGTTTTAGTGGCAGGAGGCTGTGAGTTACCACAGCTCTTTGATTTTTGGCTCAACCTTGATTGTTAGGATTGTTCTGCTGGTTGCTCAAAACTGGGCACTGGACCCAGTAATTGGTTGTAGAGTCGTTTCCTAGGGCCTTGGGCAGGGAGGCTATAGAGGCCAGGAAAAGCCTCTCTTACTTATTAATTTTCTTATGTGCACTTCCTTGGTCTAACAGGAGATGGCACTTGTTGGCAGCTCTCAATTCAATGCCTGGTTGGAGAGTATTTGTTGTGACACAGACCAGATCAATGTGATAGAGCGTCCTGTCTGGGGGCTAGGAGCTCTGTGATTCAAACTTTCTGGGACAGTTCTCCAGACTTCTCTCGTAGCGCCCCCCTTTTCCTAGCTAGGAAATATTTCCACTCCCTTCTGAATCCTCAACAATCATTCCCTGTTAGTAGAGGAGGAGATTGGGATGTTTGTATATCTTTAGCCCCTTGCAGGCTCCAAGGCAAACAATGGCACAGCCCCACCCAGCCTGGAAGGGCTCTCGGGACAGGGCAGACCAAACCTGGGAGTCCAAAGCAGGGTCAGCCCCAGGCTCTCTCTCCCCTCTCCTGTGGTGTCCTCAACAATTAGTCCAGGCTAGAAGAGAGGGAGGTTGCGAGGATCGGATTTCTCCAGTCCTTTCTAGGCTCCCAGGGCAAACCACCGTGTGGCAGGGTCCGTGGGGCTCTGCAGCCCTAATTTCAGGTCAGAACCTGAGTCAGCTTAAGGCTGTGTCCCTCTCACTCCCCTTTCCGGGAGTGGCAGATCCCTGAAGCCCCCTTTGTCTGTGGTCGCAGGCCCAGGAGCCCGAGAATTCTGAAGAGTGTGGGGGAGGGTGCCAGCAGCAGCAGAAGCTGCTACTTGCAACTCACAGTTCTGTAGTCGCGGTTTCCCTCTTCTGTCCCTGTCTCCTCTGGGTGGTGTGCAGCCTTCACCTGCTGTCCTAAACCCTAGAAGCCAAAAGTCTTTTTTTGTTATTGTTGCCAGGTTAGGGTGGAGGTTATTACTCACTGTGCTAAAATTCCTACTTTGGAAGCTGTTACAGTTGGGCAGTGTGATGTAATTATGAATTCCAAAAATATAATTGAATTATGCTTGTAAACTGATCTGTTAATCTGGGAATGATTAAGTTATGATTGGGGAGTTGACTGGGCCACATCAGTAGGGTGTTGAGCCCCACCCCTTGGTGGGTGGGGAATGAAATATAAAAGGCATGGCAAGAACAGAGTTGAAGCAGTTTTTGAGAAGCAGTTTTGATTTTAGAGAAAAGGCCCCAGAAGAAGAGAAGTGAGCCGTTTGCCTGATAGTCTACAGCTGACCTTGTGGAGGAACCAGAAGAGCTAAGCCCAGAGAGAAACGCAGCCCCAGAAAGAGAGGAACACAAGAAGCCTGAACCCTGGCAAACGTCGGCAGCTGCCTTGCTCCAACACGTGGCAATGAACTTTGGTGAGAAGAAACTTAATGCTTTACGGTCTGGTATCTGTGGACTTCTACCCCAAATAAATACCCTTTATAAAGACCAACCCATTTTTGGTATTTCACATTAGCACCCCTTTGGCTGACTAATACAGAAGCTAAATAGTCAAGTTACTATTTCTCCCTTGGAGTCAGAGCTAGGGACATAATTTATGATTGGGCAAGGAGATTCTCCCTGCCATCTCCCTTCCACCCCTAAGATTTTTAATCTCGAGGTAATGGGACAAAGACTCAGGAAAATTGAGTTCTTCATGGCATTTAAAGAATACATGTATTACAAGTCAGGTAGTAGCAGGCCATGGCAGGATCTGCACTAGACTGTAGTTGGATTTTTGCTGCCTATTATCTCTTGCTTTCTTTGTTTTCTAAGGTTTATTTTCCAGGCTTCCTCTAGATTCTGTGAGCAATCTTTTCAATGAATTCCTTTTCTTAAGTTAGAGTTGGTTTTAGTTGTTTGCAACCAAGAACTCTAATGATAGACCAACCTAAGCTGAGGCAATATTACCTAATTTATCAAAATAAAGTCTGTCATAAAGACAATATTAGTTTGGCCATGTAAATTGCTAATCCATTTTATGGGTTGAGATGATACATACTAGAAAGTACTCTAACATGTAGGTAATCCCCTTTAAGACATTTTTCCCCTTCAAAGTGGTAAATTCTTACAATAGATTTGCAGTGTTTCAGTAGAATATGTAAAATCTCTTTTAATTTGTCAGTTTGCGTTTCAATTCTGTAAACCTTCTCTTCAACCTGAATTGAAATAAAATTTTCTTAAGTGAGTGACTTTCTATTTGAAATATTTTTTAATGCCACTGTGATAATAGTTATGGCATTTGTCAAGAAATCAAGATGTACAATTTCCAAATATTTTTGCTTCATTGAAGTGAAAATCATTTCCCATGATTCCCATCAATCAAGTCATTTCTCTGGAAAAAGTGTTCTAGTGGTTTCCCATGCCCTCTTGAATTCAATACAAGGAATTCCACGCCTTCCTCAGCTCAACAATGTCTGCTTTTTATCTACTGTTATTTCAGTTTTTATCTCCATTTTAGGCCAGCTTTTCCTATTATCCATTTCTACACCCCACCCAATATTTTCTCCTGTCTTAGAGCCATTTTTTTTTTTGCAATTTTTTATTCTTTATTAGAGAAGTAACGGGTTTACTGAACAATCATGCATAAAATAAAGGAATCCCACGTACCACCTGTATTAGTCAGCTAAAAGGGATGCTGATTCAAAGTACCAGAACTCTGCTGGCTTTTATAAAGAGTATTTGGGGTATAAGCTTACAGTTACCAGGCCCTAAAGAGTCCAACTCAAGGTACCATAAGAGGTACTTTCTCACCCACAGTCTGTTCCATATGTTCATGCAAGATGGTGGGCGATGTCTGTGAGGGTTCAGCCTTCCTCTTTCCTCTAAGGGTCCATGGTCCCAGCTTCTTCCAACCTCAGCTGTAGGCTGGCAAAAGGCTTGTCACTCTCGTTTCTTTCTGGGCTCAGCTGCTCTGCTCTGCTCGCCACATGGTCAGCTGTAGACTATTAGGCTCATCTCTCTTCCCCAGGCTAGGTCTATGGAGCACTCTCTCTTCCTGCATGTCTGCTTCTGTGTTCTCCTTCTCTATTTATTTATTTAGTTAGTTAGTTATTTTTAAAGATTTATTTATTTATTTATCTCACCCTCCCCTCTTGTTGTCTGCTCTCTGTGTCCATTCACTGTGTGTTCTTCTGTGGCTGCTTGACTTCTCTTTAGGCGGCACTGGCAACCGATCCTGGGACCTTCTGGAGTGGGAGAGAGGCACTCAATCTCTTGTGCCACCTCAGCTCCCTGGTCTGCTATGTCTCTCATTGTCTCTCCTCTGTGTCTCTTTTTGTTGCATCATCTTGCTACGCTAGCTCTCCACATGGGCCAGTTTGCCTTCACCAGGAGGCCCTGGAAACCAAACCCTGGACTTCCCATATGGTAGATGGAAGCCCAATTGCTTGAGCCACATCTGCTTCCCTCTCAATATATGTACTTCTCTGTCTTTGATGGAGTATCCGTTTATATAGCCCACAGCTGTAGGCTAGCTGTAGGTAGGGACTAAAACCAAGTCACCCTAATGACATGGTCAAATAAAAACCCTAACCTTGATTTAATAAAGTAAAAGTGAAACCTTTGAGTCTACAATCTAATATGCCCGGAGGCACAGACCAGTTTACAAACACAATCCAATATCTATTTTTGGAATTCATAAACAATACCAAACCGCCACACCACCCTATTATTAGCACCTTGTATTGGTATGGAATATTTGTCACAATTGATGATAACACATTTTTATGATTGTACTATCAACTATAATCCATGGTATAACTTTGGGTTCACTGTGTAATATAGTTCCATGGATTTAAAAAAAATTTTTTATTCTGTTACTATATGTACAATCTAACATTTCCTCTTTTAATCACTTTCAGATATATATTTTGATGCTATTATGTTCACAATGTTGTGGTACCCTCACTACCATCTACTACCAGAATATTTCCATCATTTCAAATATGAACCCTGTATGTTTTTTAAAAAAAGATTTATTTATTTACTTTATCCATTTTAAACGCCCCCTTCCCCATTTTGCTGTTTTTGTAGTCCATTCGCTGGGCAATTCTCTGTCTGTTTCCTGTCATCTCTTCTCATCCCTCTCCTCCAGGATTTGATCCTGGAGACCTCCGATGTAGGAGAGAGGTGTTCTGCCACTTGCATCACCTCGGTTCCTGGTTTTCAGAGCTTTCGGAGCATCTCTTCCCGGTTACTTCATCATCTTGCTGCATGGCTCCCAGGGCCTTGGCGGCTTACCAGCACACACAGCCTGGCAGCCCATGTGCCTTCTATATATATATATATATATATATATTATTTTACTGGGATAAAACCCAGGGACCTCCATATAGCAGACAGACGCCCAACCATTTGAGCCACATCCACCCCCCAACCCTGTACGGCCTTAACTTCTCATTCCCTATCCCCACTCTGTCTCCTGGAAATTTATATTCTAGATTCTGACTCTATGAGTTTGCTTATTCCAATTATTTCAAATCAGTGAAATCATACAATACTTGTCATTTTGTGTCAGGCTTATTTCACTACACTGATATCTTCAAGGTTCATCCATATTGTTGTACTTATCATGACTTCATTCCTTTTTACAGCTGAATAATATTCCATTATATGTATATACCACATTTTATTTATCCATTCATTAGTTGATGGACACTTGGGTTGCTTTCTTAGACTTTACACCCAAAGCACAAGCAACAAAAGAAAAAATTAGATAAATGGGACCTCATCAAAATAAAAAATTTTGGCTGGAGTAGATGTGGCTTAAGCGGTTGAGTGCCTGCTTCCCACATGGGAGGTCCCAGTTTTGGTTCCTGGTGCTTTCTAAAAACAAACAAATGAAAAAACCAACTTAGGGGAGCGGATGTGGCTCAGTGGTTAAGTGCCAACTTCCCACATACAAGATCCTAGGTTCAATTCCCATGCCCGATACCTCAAAAAATAAGGGGGGGGGCGGGGAATGGATGTAGCTCAGTGGTTGAGCACCTGCTTCCCATGTATGAGGTCCTGGGTTCAGTTCCCCTGTCCAGAAAAAAACCAAACAAACAAACAAAAAAAAAAAACCCCAAAACTTTTGTGTCTGAAAGGATTTTATCATGAAAGTAAAATGACAACGTACACAATGGAAGAAAAGATTTGGAAGTCACATATCCAATATAAAAAGAAATCCTTCCACTTAACATAAAAAAGACAACACAATTTAAAAATGGGCAAAAGATTTGAGTAGATATTTCTCCAAAGAGGATATACAAATGGCTAAAAAACACATGAAAAGATGCTCAACATCATTAGCCCTCAAGGAAGTGCAAACCAAAACCACAATGAGATACCATTTCACACCCATTAGAAAGGCCATTATTTAAATAAAAAAAAAAGAAAGAAAATCACAAGTGTTGGAGAGGACTTATTCATTGCTGGTGTAATGTAAAATGGTGCAGCCACTGTGGAAGACAGTTTGATGGTTCCTCAGAAAGCTAAGTATAGAACTACCATATGACCTGATAACCCACTGCTAGGTGTATACCCAACAGAATTGAAAGCAGGAACTCGAACAGATATTTGCACACTGATGCTCATAGCAGCTTAGAGCTTTTTGTAAGGAATCTTATACCAGAACAAAAACTACTGTCTGCCTTCCATCAAGAAACTTTGGTGAGACAACTTTGATTCCTTCTCTTTCTTCCACTTCCAAATCCAGTCAAGTCCTAGTGATTCTACCTCTATCTCACTACTTTATGTCAGGACAATTGCAAGAACCTCT
The DNA here is from genome assembly GCA_026826555.1 of Tolypeutes matacus. Lineage (NCBI taxonomy): Eukaryota > Metazoa > Chordata > Mammalia > Cingulata > Chlamyphoridae > Tolypeutes > Tolypeutes matacus. Next base: position 52,103,942 of record JAKSZT010053929.1, read on the forward strand.
TTGGTTTTTTCTTGCACCAATTTCTTCACTATACATAATGCCAAAGTAAGTTCCCTAATGAATGCATTTGATGGGGACACCCTATTTCTTAAACTTCTTCAAAGGCTTCCTATGATCTGTAATAGAATATAAACTATATACTAAAAAAAACAATGAAAAAATAAAACAAACAAAAAAAATAATAAAAGAAGAAAATTTAAACTATATATGGGTTTTTAGTTTAGACTGATGGCTAAATGTAGTTACAAAATTTCATTTTTCATGTAACAGGCATAAGCATTTTCATATATTTATACATTAGAAAACAAAATCTAAATCCCATAAGGAATTCCCCTTCTCTGTTAAATTATAAGCTGTCTGTGATGAGTGATTATATCTCTTTGGTTTCTCATAATACCTTGCATATTTTCTTAAATCTAATAGCTGTTTAGTAAACTTATATTGCAATGGTTCTCAAATTTTGCTCATATGGAAGAGTTCAGCAATTTGGACTAGGATGACCCACTACTAAAATTTAATGATAAAACTTTTCTAATTAACAGAAAAATCATAAAATTTTCTCCGTTCTAAACTTTGTCCCCTCATATTTGTTCTAAAAAAATAATTAGTAAGTTGCTAGCATTTTTTCAACTAGCAGGTCACCAAATGAATGAAGAAACAAGTCATAATGTATGAAACATTTCATGTGGGGCTATTCGTGTAAAATAAATCTTATTTTGTTTTAGGAACATAACTAATTTTTTGGTGAAATTAAATATATCAATATTTTTGTTATTACTTAAAGAACACCATGACTTTCAGGTGTTTGCCACCTGAACACATTTGAGAGCAACTAATTTAATGATTTGAACACCATGTAATTTATGTAGCTAGATTTAGTGCCAGTTGTTCCAGAATCCTAAAACTTTCTGATTGGTAAAGTTGTTCCTAGAGTGAACTATCAAGTTAAATGCTTAATTTTTCTCTTACCAAAAGCTGATTTTCAATTTCTTTTCTATAATGTAATATATTAAAAATCAGCTTTTAAAGTCAGATATATGTGGGTTAAATCTCATCTACTCTACTTCTATAGATGATTTTAGACAAATTCTAACACCTCTAAGCCTCTGTCTCTTTAATAAGTAACAGAAATAATTATACTATTTCTAGCTCATAGGGCTTTTGGAAGGATTCAATGATATAATGCATGTGAATCACCCAGTAGAGTGCCTAGTACATGGTAAGCTCATAGTTAATGATAACTGATATTACTATGTAATCCAGGTCATAGTATAAAAAAGTAAAGTTGTCAGTGTTGACGCATTAATTTCTAAACAACTTCACTTCAAGAAATATTAAAGAAGTAAAGTCAGGGAAATGGATGTGGCTCAAACGGTTGGGCATCCATCTCCCATATGGAGGGACCTGGGTTCGATCCCTGGGACCTCCTGGTGAAAAAAAAAAAGTAAAGTCAGGAGATTGGGTGACTGGATATATGAGATGAGGGAGAAGGAGTGAAAGTAGGAGAGGACTTCCAGCTCTCAGTTATGGGCAGACTGATGAATGATGGTTTTAGGTAAGTTTTACAAGCAATGTATAGTGTGGGCAGGAGAGGGAATAATGTATTCAGTTTTGGCTCTGTTGAATTAGGAGTGCTAGTGGAACACCCAAGAGAAGAGATCAGTGGCAAATGGATATTCAGGTTGGAAACTCAGGAGAGAGTTTGGAATGTATGGGTAAGGGAATGGACAACTTTGAGGGATATTATACAGAGCAAAAAAAAGGTAAATATGGACTTAGGGGGAAAGGAGGCAACTATGGCAGGGAGAGGAACATTTCAGGTAGGAGGGTGTCAACAGGTCTGGTAATTTTGACTTGGGTTGGCTTAAAATATGTGGCTACTCATTCAGAATGAGGATGAATTATACTGGGCATCCAATTTAATACATGGAAGTCTGAAATGAGTGGATATTTTAAACTATCTTGGCTTGTATTTATCTTCCTTTACTCTTCCTGTATGTATCAGTACTGTCATTTGCTGATATCTTGTGTTTCTGAAGATCTTTTTCTGTAGTTAGGATATGCATTTAGTGTATGATTGCTCTTGTTCTCTCTTTTGGGTCTAGTCTTCCCTTGGATCTCCACATGGCTGGCTTATTTTCAGTTTGCAGGAGTCAACTCAAGTGCTAGTGCCTCTAAATGACTGTCCCTATCCACTATATCTAAAGGGTCTTAGCCTTCCACTTTCAATTAATCTTTACCTCATTACCCTCTTCATTTCTTTTATAGGGCTTGACATAATTTGTAATTACTTAGTGTTTTGGTTTCTTTATTTAATTGAGAGTCTCCTGCCCCAGAATGTAAGCTTTCTGGTAGCATGGGACCTTGGCTCTCTTGTTTACCGCTGCATGACTGGTGTCTAGTACAACTTGTCTCTTGGAAGGTTCTCAATAAATGTGTTAAATATATGGATGAGGGCTAAGAATTAAGGTGAGAGCTGAGAGTTTTCCTTTCATTTTCTGTGCAAGAGTATATTTTTGATATTCATCTTATCTATTAACAGTGAATTTGTGCCAAGATGTTCTGCCACCCAGATCCATCTAGGGCATTTTCCAGTGATAATGGGGATGTGTCTATCTGTCACTAAATGCCAAGATTCCACAAGAAGAAGACAAATTTAATAGATGAGATTTCTGAGGGTAAATGTCTCTAATTGTGTGTATAGACACATTTGTAGGCATTTTTCTTTCCAGTTCTTTTGATGATCCTTCAGTTACTTATGGAATGTGTGTTTTTAAATAGTGTGTTGTGATGAATAGGCATCATGCAATGTGGAGTAGGGAATAAACTTTGATAAAGTATTTTTATCTAGGCTGAAATGATTCTTTGCCTTCTTTGTTGATGCAAGCAGGATACAAAATCAGAAAAAAATTAAAAAAATCTACAAGTCAGGTCTCTTTCCACAATAAATTAATCTGGGATTTCTGATGTGGCCCAGTAGTATCTGTAGCTATTATATATTCTGAGTTAAAAAGTGGGAAACAGGGAGTGGATATGGCTCAAGCAGTTAGGCACCCGCCTCCAATGTGGGAGGTCCCAGGTTCAGTTCCCGGTGCCTCCTAAAGAAGATGAGCTGCTGTAATGAGCTGATGCAATGAACAGACATAATGTGCAGGGATTGGATGTGGCTCAAGCAGTTGGGCACTTGTCTCCCACATGGGAGGTCCCGGGTTTGGTTTCTGGTACCTCCTAAAGAAGACAAGCAGAAAACGAGTGACCACAATGAACAGATAATGAGTGGACACAACGAGCAGAGACAATGGGCAGATACAGCGAGCAGAGAGACGTGGGAGCCATCGGGGGGGGGGAGGGGATTAAAAAAAAGTGAGAAACATAGTTTGACAAATATGTTCATGTGCTTATGAAGACATATGGATAGAACATTTGAAATTGAAGCAGTCCTGAAAACATCCACAATGTATAGGTGATAAAGATATGCTATCAGTACTTGTAAGATGATGTGGAAACACCATAGATAAAATGACTTCTTACCTAGGGAAGTTAGAGAGGTCTTCTCATAGGATGTGCTACTTGAATTCTTGAAAATAGGAGTTTTCCAAGTAGACCAGAGAGTAGTGGGTATTTGAGGCAAAGGAAATAGCATGTGCAAATATATGTGCATGTGAAAGGGTACATGGCATTTGCAGAGGATGACAATAATTTAGTGAAGGTGTATTGAGATGGTGAAAGAAGATGAAACTAAAAACATATTAGGATCTGATTTCAAAGGGTCTTATATATAATTTTTTTGTTTTTTTATATATTCTTTTTCTTTTCTTTTTATATATATATAATTTTTAAAAAGCTTGGGTTTTAAAATGAAGTTAGAGAGACATTCAAGGTTTTTATGGAGCTATATGGTCTCAGAGATCTGATTTGGATTTAGTCAAGATAAATCTAAAAAGGTAAATTAGAAAGGGGAGAGACTAGACATTGAGAGATAAATTATTCTACTGCAGGAGTCTTGGAGAGAAACAACAGCCCATACAAAGAGTGTGATGATGGAGAGAAGGAAATAAAGTGAGAATTATTTAGCAGGTATAAACAAGAAAGCTTGAAAGAATATGGGAGGTGAGAAGGAGAGGTAGGGATTGAGGATGATTTTGTATTTTCTATTTCAGATAACTGTGTTGAAGATAGAGAAGAAAGAGTCAAACTGGGGGCAAGAGAAGAGGAAAACAGGAATTTGATTTTGTACAGGCTAAATTTAGAGTCCTTTTGACCTTGTAGGTGGCAATGTTTGATAGGCAGTTGAAAATATAAATATGGGATTTGAGAGAGAGGTCAGGGCGAGAGTAATGGTTTGCAATTCATCTACAATATAGGGGTCAATTGAAACCATGGAAGTAGTTGAGATCACCCAGGGAGAGTGAATAAAGTGAGATGATAAGAGGGCTGAATGAACACACCTAAGTAACAGTAACATTCAAGGAATGGGATGTAGAAGACTGTGGTAGTTTAAACATATGTCAGCAAATTCATTGATACTCTTTTTTTTCAAAAGGTGGAGCCTAATTCCTCTCTTCTTGAGTGTGGACTTGACTTAGGGACTTGCTTTCAGCAAAAAGAATTAAAACAGAAGTGACAATGTACAATAATGGGGACTAGGGCATAACAGGTACTGTAAAAATAAAGGTACTGCAGCTTTGTCCTTTATCTCTATTCCTTGCTAGCTCTGGGCAAAGCTAGCTGCCATGTCGTGAGGACACTCAAACAGCTGATGGGGAGATCTTTTACTAGATGAATAAAATTTCAGTTGCTTCATGTAAAATATTGTCTCTTCTTATTTCACTAACAAGAGTCTGGAGTCTTTGCTTTTCTCTATATGTTCTTTTTCTGAGAGATTTTTATCTTCTCTCATGGCTTTATCTAATAACTGCATGTAGATGGCTCTCAATTGGTTACACGCAGGCCCCTTGGTTTGGTTCTTGGAAGTAGCAGTTTTAACTGAATCAGTGTTACATGTAATCTTAATATGCTCAAATTCTATGATCTAGCTCAAAGGGCTGTGAAACTTTCTCAGAGTTAGCTGTTTCTTAATTTTTTCTTATATTGCCATTATAGATATAAACATATGTCATATCTGTCTCCCTCACCAAACTGCTTTCCTCAAAGGCAGGGCCCATGTCATAGTCATATCTGCTTCTCCTCTCCTTGGTACAGTGACTGAAACAAAGACAATCCATATGTGTTCACTGACATCTATCATCTCACACTTTCTATCCATCAGAAACGTGGACTTGGCCTTAGCTAGGTCCTCTGGATCTCTCATAAGGGCTGCAATCAGGGGGTTGGCTGGGGCTGTGGTCTTATTTGAAGGCTTGGATACGCAAGGTTCTGCTTCCAAGCGCATCCGAATGGTTGTTGACAGGATTCAGGTCCTTGTGAGCTGTTGACTGAGGGCCTCAGCTCCTTGCTGGCTGTTGGCTGGAGACCACCCTCAGAGTGTTACAAAATGGCTTTCTTATATGACAGTCATAAGGCAGCTGGCTTCCATCAGAATAAGCATACAAGAGTAAGAAAGGGTAAACAAAAAGGACATCAATGTCTTTTGGTAACTTAATCTTGAAAGTGACAGCCCATCACTTTTTCCATATTCTATTTTTTGAAGCAATCACATACAAGGATTATAGAAGGGCAGAAATACCAGAACAAAGATTCCAGGGTCATTGATGACCATTCTAGAAAGTGCCTACAACACAATTTGTATTGATTAACAGTAGTAAGTTCACATTCAAATATGTGGACTGACTCACATGCCCCTTTACTACATAAGAATGTACTTTACACATTAACTAAGATCTAAAAATGCTAAGCTTTTAGTGTTATCCCTTGGCTTGTGCTGGTATTCTGTAAAATACCAGATACCAGATACTACAGTGTTAATATGGTAATAGTAGATACAGGTAAAAAAAAATGATATCAGGAAAGAAGTGGGACAGAAATTTTATAATTTGCTTATTTACTAGCATACTCTCTCTCTCTCTCTCTTTTTTAAACAAAAACAGAGCTTAAATCTAAAACCAAAAACATTTAAAACACTGCCTAATTCAATAATTTTTAGTTATTATTACTGTTATTATTTTATTTTTATTCTTTTCCAAACAGTGACTCCTTCTGATTCTACTTTTCTCCTATAAGTACTACCAATCCTGGACTTGAGAAGTTGGCTTTTACTTCACCTCTGCCATGTTTCCCTAAAGCTAAGCATTGTTGACATATCAGCATTTCCAATGGTGATGCTTCTTAAATTGGTTGGTATCTTTCTTTTTTTCTATTGTGATTATTACCACCTGAGTTCAAGTTATAACATTATTTTTGATGATTGCAAATGCCCTCCAATGGTTTCTCTCTCCTAATCTGTTCTACACAAACCTAATCTTTGCACCTTACTTTGTCTAGAGGCCTGTTGGGGATAGTACATACTGTTGCATTTATTTGCTGCTAAGGTACCTGTGATGGTTTGAAGCTGTTTGGATGCCAAAAAAGTATGTTCTTAAAATTAATCCATTCCTCTGGGTATGAACCCATTTAAGTAGGTTCTTTTGATTAGGTTACTTCAGTTAAGGTGTGGCCTAGGGTGGGTCTTAATCCTCTCACTGGAGGCCTTTATAAGAGAATAAAATTCAGACAAAAACCCACAGAAGCAAGAAGCTGGAAGCAGCAAAACCAGAAGAGAAGGGAGAGACCAGCAGATGCCACCATGTGACAGAGTCGTCCAGGATTCCTAGCAGCCAGTCTTTAGGAAGAAGGTATTGTCTTGATGATGCCTTGATTTGGACATTTTTATGGCCTCAGAACTCCAAACTTGTAAGCTAATAAATCCCCATTGTAATGTGAATATTCTCGCTGTTCTGATTTTGTGATAATCCGGGTAGGCTAAACATTCACTAAATTAGAAACCATGCATGTGTCCCCAGACCAAGTTTTTCTCCCTAGGTCTGTTTTTTAGAATGCTGGTGATAAACTAAGACTTATATGATCATCCTGTATGGGAAAGGACTGTAACTCTAGGTATCTTTGGTCAACCTTAAGAGATATAGCAGGGGGACGGATGTGGCTCAAATGCTTGGGCGTGCGCCTCCCATATTGAGGGACCTCCCATATTGATCCTGGGGACCTCCCAGTAAAATTAAAAAAAAAATATATAGAAGGCACCTGGGCCACCAGGCCCTGTGCGCAGGTATGCCATCAAGCCCCATGAGCAGATGCGCTGTCAGGCCCACAAGCAGGTGAGCCCCCCAGGCCCTGCGAGCAGGTGTGCCACCAGGCCCTACGAGCCACGTAGCCAGATGATGACATAACAGGAGAGTGACACAAGGGAGAGCCAAGATGAGACGTGCTGAAAAACCAGGAACTACGGTGGCGCAGGTGGTAGGATGCCTCTCTCTCACATTGGAGGCTCCGAGTATCAAATCCCAGTGAAGATAGGAAGAAAAGGATGAGAAGAGAGGGCAGGAAATGGACACAGAGAGTTGCCCAGAGAATGGACACAAAAACAGCAAAAACGGGGTGGGGTGGGGTAAAAAATGCATAAAAGTAAATAAATAAATAAATCCTTTAAAAAAAATGTATAGGGGAGTAAGATACGGACTATAGTTAGTAGTAATACTTTGACAATGCTCTTTTATGATTTGTTAACAAATGTTCCACAACAATGCAGGGTGTTTGTATGGGAGCCCTGTATGATGTTATGCATGTTTGTTTTGTAAGTTCACAATGTTTACTGAACACTTATAGTTTGTGTATGTTCATGTATGAATGATATACTTCAATAAATTGTTTAAAAAAAAAATCCCAATTGTAAAAGCCAATCCATTTCTGGTATATTTCTTTCTTTATCTTTAGCAAACTAGAACAGTACCCCATTTTGGTCGGGAGGTAAGTAAAATAACTTTTCCATCACCTTGATTCCCAATACCCTAATGTTGCAGATAAGAGGTTCTCAAAGCAAAATATATAGATCTTGAGGGATGCTCAAGACTTTTTCAGGGCATCTGCAAGATGAAAATTATTTTCATAACAAAACTGAGACTTTATTTGCCTTTTACATATGCTAACATTTGCACTGATAGTACAAAATCAATAGTGGGTAAAACTACTGGCATCTTAGACAAAATCATGGCAGTGGCAACAAACAGTACCAGCAGTCATTGTTTTCTTTACTGTCATATACAGAAAAAAAGCAAGTTTCACTTAAGAATATCCTTGATAAAGCAGTGACATGGATTGAATTATGTACCCCAGTTTAGACATGTTCTTAATCTTGAGCTGCATTCCTGTAATGTGAACCCATTGAAAATAGCATCTTTTGAAGATGTTCTTTTAGTTAAGGTGTGAACCAACTGAATTAGGTGGGGTCTTAATCAGGATTACTAGAATCCTATATAAGCAGAAGAAATACAGGCATAGGGGAAAGCCATGGGAGGAGCCAGAAGCTGGAAGCTGGAAGTCAATAGAACATGGAACAGAAAGAAGAGGACATCATCATGTGATGGGAAAGCCAAGGAACTCAAGAATTTCCAGCCAGCCAGAACATTTCTGATCCAAGAGGAAGCAAGCCTTCTACCCTCTGAAACTATGTGCCAATAAATTCCTGTTTTTGTTATTTGTCATAGTAGCTTGGAAAACTAAGATGAGCAGTAAAAATGAATAGTTTTATTAAATTTTGATGCTTGAATATGTCTTTTTAAAATTCTGCATGACAAAATCAGAAGTTTATATAAAGCTTTTTTGTTGCATACCAAAGTAAAATGGTTTTCCGAAGGAAAACATCTGTGCAATTTTTTGGGTTGTGAGCTGATTTACTTGCTTTTCTTATGGAACAGAATTCTTACTTGAAGGAATGACTAACTGCAGTTATCAAAACTTGGGTATTTGGCAAACATTTTCTTGAAAATAGCTGAGACTATTGTTTTAATTTGGTAAAAGCTGCTGGGGGCAATATACCGGAAATGGGTTGGCTTTTACAATGGGGATTTACTAATAAGAGCTTATAGTTCTGAGGCCATGAAAATGTCTGAATCAAGGCATCATCAGATCCTTTCTCCCCAAGCTGCAGCTGTGGATGTTTAGGCATATGGCAGAGTCCATTAGTCTCTCCCCTTTCCTCTGGGCCTTGTTGCTTTCAGCTTCTGGTTAAAGAGGCTTCTTCTCAGCTTCTGTGTTTCGTTGATTTCAGTTACTGGCTCCCAGGGACTTCTCTCTCAGTTTCTGGATTCCTCTCTATCTCTGTAGGTTTTTTCTGTATCCGTGGCTTTTTGTTCCTCTGTTTTAAAGGGTACCAGTAAGAGGATTAAGACCCACCCTGGGTCACACAATCTAACCAAAGTTCCCAACTACAATAGGTTTACATGCACAGAAATGGATTAATCCTAAGGACATGATTTTCTGGGGTTCCACAAAAGCTTCAAACTGCCACACTATCACTTTAAGGAAGACAACTGACAATATTTGTAGCTAACAATAAAATACTATCTTTCAAACAAAATTTAGAATTTTGGAAAACTTGTATCTGTCACTTCGAGCTTAACAGCTTACCAATAGTTAAAGGCTTTCTTGATGATATGGGTGGTAGCATTAACAAATGTAATTTTTTATTTTATATAATAAAATGGGTTAACATTTGAAAGATCTACATAACTCACTGAAGTGATATTTTCCTAAAGACCAATGCATCAGTATAAAATCTTGTGTAGGTAAAAGATCTATTCAAATTACTAGATGGATCAATGGATTTTTTTTCCCAAAGATTTATTATTTTATTTATTCCCCCCTTGCTGCTTGTGCTCACTGTGTCCATTTGCTTTGCATTTTTCTGTGTCTGCTTGTTTCCCTTTGTTGTGTCATCTTGTTGCACCAGCTCACCACGCCACACAGGCTGTCAGCTCACCACGCCGTGTGGGCCAGCTTGCCTTCACCAGGAGGCCCTGGGAATTGAACCCGGGGCCTTCCATATGGTATATGGGAGCCTAACCAATTGAGCCACAGCTGCTTCCCTGGATCAATGGGTTTTGATGTAATACAGTTGTTTTAGTTTCCTAGGCTGCTAAAGCAAATACCATGAATTGGGTTGGCTTAAACAATTGGAATTTATTAGTTTATGATTTTGAGGTGAGAAAAATTTCCAAATAAAGGCATTATCAAGACGATGTTTTCTCCCCAACATCTGTGGCATTATGGGGCTGGCTGCCAGCAATCCTTGACTCCTCTGTCACATGGCAATGCACATGGCATCCTCTGCTGGTCTCTCCCTTCTCTTCTGGGTTTTGTTGGTGTCAGCTTCTTACTTCCTATGGCTTTTTCTCTTTCTGTCTGAATTTCATTCCGTTATAAAGGCTTCCAGTGTTAGGATTAAGACCCATCCTGATTGAGGTGGGCTACACCTTAACTGAATTTACCTCATTGAAAGGTCCTACTTATAATGGGTTCACACCCACAAGAATGGATTAAATTTAAGATTATGGTTTTCTGGGGTACATACAGATCCAAAACACCACACTCCACCCTGTGGACCCCCAAAATACATGTTCTTTCTACATGTGAAATTCATTCATTCCATCACAACATCCCCAAAGCCTTAAGTCTTTTCAGTAACAATGCTAAGTACAGAGTCTCATCTAAATTGGTTATGAGTGTGGTCAGTCCTGGGACACAATTCCCCTCTGACTGTGGACCTGTGAAACCTAGAGAACAAGTTTTCTGCTTCCAATATACAATGGAAGCTCAGGCATAGGATAAACATTTCCATTCCCCTAGGGAGAAATTGGAAGAGAAACAGGGGTCATGAGTCCCAAACAATTCCAAAACCCAGCAGGGCAGATTCCATTAGATTTCAGGGTCTGAGAGTTATCTATGGACTGATGTCTTTTCCTCTGGGCCTGATGGAAAGGTAGCACTAACCCTTTTGAGCACTTGCCCAGTGGCCATGCTCTCCCTGAACACTGAAGTGAAAGCTCCACCCTCTCCAAGCATCAGGATGGTGGCCAGACTCTCTGCAATCTGCAGATCACAGGCTCTACCCTTGCCGATCCCTGGGATAGCAGCCAGAGAATCCCTGGGGCACAGGCTCCACCTTCTCTGAGCACTGTGGTGGCAGGACTCTTTCTGAACAATAGGCATATGGCCTGCCCTCTACAAATGCCCGGGCAGACTCACTCTATCCACACACATGGGTGAGTTTGCTGTCTTTGCCCAAAAAGATATATTCTGTCCAGACCTCATTTCCCATTATTCTGCCCTTGAAGTGATTTTTCTTCCAATGTGTCCCTTTCCTATTTCTTTTAGAACAGACTGGCAGTGGTTCTGTTCATACAAATTATGGAAGAAACTTGTCAGTTTTGCATGTAGTTCACAAGATTCCGCACTATCAGACAGTAGGACTTTCTACAAACCCTTCCTGTATAACTGCACCTTCATTCCTGACTTGCATGGAAACTGCTGACTGGTCCCATGTCCAGTTAGATCCTCACACAGAGCACTGTTCTATGGGAACTTACTGTCCAGAAGCTCAGAATTTTCCAAACCATCAATTTCTGGTTTCTTTGTGTCCAGGATTTCAGTTCTCAGCTTTTCCCTTTCCTCTCTCATTTTACTATAATCTGCAAGGAGAAACAAAGGTGTATTTTCCACACTAGCTTCAAAATCTCCTCAGCTAAATATCCAAGTTCATGCTTTCAACTTCTGCCTTCCATCAACACCAGAACTCAATTTCACCAAGTTCTCTGCCACTTTAAAACAAGAATTGCTTTTCCTCCATTTTCCAAGAGCACATTCATCATTTTCTTCTAACGCCTCATCAGAAGTAACGCCTCTCAGAAGTACCTTTAGCAGGCATATTTCTTTCGACAGTGTCTTTGAACTATCTAGGTCTTTTCTATCAAGCACCTCAATTCTTCCAGCCTCTACTCATTACCCAATTCCAAATTTGATTCCACGTTTCTTGGTACTTGCAAAAGCAGCACCCCACTTTCCTGGTACTAAAATCTGTTTTTGTTTCCTATCCTGCTCAAGCAAATATCATGAAATGGATTAGCTTAAACAATGGGAATTTATTACCTTATGGTTTTGAAGTCATAAAAATGTCCCAGATCAAGTCATCATCAAGATGATGCTTTCTTCCCAAAGACTGCTGTGTTCTGGGTCTGTCTACTGGCAATCCTTGGCCCCTGTGTCAAAGGGCAAGGCACATGGCAGTGTCTCCTGGTCTCTCCCTTCTCTTCTGGGTTTCATTGACTTCAACTTTCTACTTCCTGTGGCTTTCTTTATCTGTCTGAATTTCATTCTCTTATAAAGGATTCCAGTAACAGGATTAAGACCCATCCTGATTGATGTGGGTCACACCTTAACTGACATAGCATCTTCAAAAGGTCCTGCTTACAATGAGTTCATACCCACAGGAATAGACTAAATTTAAGAACATATTTTTCTGGGGGAACATACAGCTTCAAACCACCACAAGAGTTTACTGATATAGTTTCAGATTCCACATTTCAACTACCTTTGAAAAAAACCATGATTTGTTGAATTTTGGCTTAGCATCCAAGAATAATTTCTACAATTATCTTAAAAATATTAAAATACAGCTCCCTTTTCATTTTTGTTTGAGACTGGATTTTCACCATATACTTTAATCAAAACAACATATTCTGAATGCAGAAGAAAATATGAATATTCAATTGTCTTCTATTAAGCTGGACATTAAAGAGATTCACAAAAATGTAAAACAGTGCCACTCTTCTCATTAATTCATTAATTTTTTATTCTAGAAAATGCAGTTATTTTTCATAAACTTATTTATATTAACATGTAATAGGTTTATTATTGTTACTTTAAAATGAAATAATAAATATAAAACATTTTTCAGTATTAATTGCTAGTATGGTAAATATCGAGAAAGTAACTCTCACAAACAAAAGCTCTTTGGCATCCTCCAAGAATTTTTATGAGTGTAAAGTGGTCATGACACTAATAAATTTGGGAACTGCTATTGTAGATGGTAATCAACAAGGCAGATCTTATGGGAAACTTGGGTGTTCCCAGTTAAGCAGTCTGTCTGTCTGTCTTGAAGAGGAGAGAAACTTTGAGTCCATTGCCTGTGTTGGCAGAGGCTGTGTCAATTCACTAAACGGGGTTCCCACTGGTGCCAGACAATCACTGTGATCCTCTCTATCCCTGCAATAACTGTGCAGTAGGAGCAGCGGTGTTCTGTATCCAGCTATTTGACATATCTTGTAGCTAGTATCAGTTCACAAATGTGGACTGATAAATCTGCAGGAATTTTGTGAGCCAGCTGTTAAAGTGTCACTATTAAAAATTAAATTATACAAAGAAAAAATGAAATAAATTATATTATAAACCAAGGTAATAAATAACTCAGCATTATCTATGCTCTTGAGGTTATTTATGCCTATTGTATGTGTATGGTAGTAAAACTACTTAATTACATGCTACTGTATATCTCTTTCCAGCTCTGTGTTTTGTAATATCACAATGGTAGCTTGAAATCAGCCACTGTGGACAATGGGAGTATTCACAACATGAAATAGGCAAACACTATAAATAAGGGTTCTTTGCTGCTCCCACCCCCAGAGCTGGTTGTTAAACATTTACCATACATCACTGCTTATGATGAGTTTTTGATATATTAACTTGAGTTTTGCTCCTCTGATATTTTTATCTCCTCTCCATTACCAGCAGAGAGATTGGCCTTCATTCTTCCTTGTCTTAGGAATAATTTGTGTTACCTGATGAAAAGTAGATGTTGCTTGCAAGCAGCTTGCCTTCCCGGGTCTTGCTAAATAGGGAGAACTGAGCTTCTGAAAAATATTCAGGGGTAGAGGAGAGAGCTGAATTCCTCTGAAGGCAGTGGGTGAGGGAAGAGAAAATCCCCAAGGCTGAAACTGGAGGTTCATGAAACCCAAAAAGAATGGTGATCCACATCCTATTCCCTAGCAATACCTTGGGAACTGGCAAGATTTCGGAGTAGATTTGCTATGTGGTGTTCTTAAAGAGACTTGGCTCAGGCAGTGGGACGCCCAGCTTTGATGAAGATTCTAATGCTCAGGTTTGACATGGAAGGAGCAAAGCTACTATACCTACTATAGTTGTTTTTAATAATTTACAACATTTGTGTATAATTGCAAAGCAGAGGAGATGAATAGAAAGTGATAGGGGACATGATTCAAAAGGGAAGATATTTAAGTGAGCCGGAGAAAAGTGAGAAAAACAAGAGAGGTAAAAGAAGGGCCAATTCTGGAAAGAGGGCATGTGCTTCTGTGTCATAACTATTGTGATCATTGGCAATTCTGCTGTAAATAAACTTGTTGGTTATCAAATGTGAAGGGAAAATTTGATTCAAAGTTTTCAAAGTGCTCCAAGTATGTTTGTAGAGTCTTATAAAAATTCAACCCAGGTTATAATTTAAATTATTATTTCAACTTAATAATTAAGACTGTGATTGATTAAGATTGTTAGCTCTTTGTGAATGCCAGTTCTGTGGACTTTTTATGTGCTGTAACTTCATTATCTGTGGGGTATCATCACTCAGTTTATAACTCCACTGCAAGGGAGTGTTATAAAATTGTAACAAGTCACAGGGAATGTAATATTTTAAAGCATGTAGTATGTTGTTTTCTTAGGTTGAATTAAAGTTTAAAAGGTAAACCTATACTCTGAAAATGGAAGCCGTTCATACTATAATTCTCTATCTTCACAATTACCTATTTGCTTTTATTATCATAGACAAAAGAAAAAGGATATCAAAATGTCCACAAGGAAGAAAAAAACATAGAGAATAAAAACATCAAGTATTTTTCTAGAGCCAGTATTTGTACATTAAAATTCCTTAAAAGCAGATTAATGATTAGAAATAATCACCCCCAAACATACTTTGTTTCTTCTTTGATTTTACAGAAACCTGTTGTAACTGTTTTATATGCAATGTATCTGATTTATTCCCATTCCTCCTGTTCCTCCAATATTTTCAGAAAACCCTAATAATTGGTGATATTTGAAAAGCTTACCATCAGTCAAGAAAAAACAATTTTTTATATACAAGAAGACACATGATTACATTTGGAATGATGTTGGAAGTAAAAATTACATGAATTAATTGGTGCTACAAAGGGACATAAATATATTGTTTATGGTACCTTTCTTCCTTCAGCTCTCCCAAGGTCCTTTTGTTCTTCATAATAGGGCAAAAATAAAAGTTTAATCAATAGGAGTGAGGTTAGTTCCAAGATAAGAGTTAACCTTGGATTTCAATGATTCTATTGATTTGGCTTTATGAACCCCGAGGCAGGATTGAATCACAGGATTGGGGTGTACTTTTGTTTAAAATGAGTACTTCTTAAGTTGTTGGCAAATAGACTGGAATTGCCAATAAACTTGGCTGAGACAGGCTCAAACAATATCTTAGCTCATACAGAGATAATAACTCAGATAAATATATGCGTCACAAAATGTTCACTTAAAAAAAAAAAAAAAACTTTCTAAGCTATAATTATCAAAATAAATTCCACCAGTAATGAGGAGTGAAGCTAACCAAAACAGCTCAAGGATACACATGACCTTCAGTGAGAAAAGCAGGAGCATTGTTTTAATCTTTTTTTCCTTCTTCTTCTTAAGGAGCATACCCTTCTTTTCACCTCCTCTCACTTTCTTCTTCTACAATCTACAGCATTAAATTTGCCCCCAGGAAAAAAGGGGTCATATTTTTAGCAACTCCTTAATCACTTGCCAAGGGATTCTGGCTTTGAAACCTTAGATAATGACAATAGTTAAGCAACTGGGTGGGGGTGGTGGCAAAACAGCTGTGACCTCATGCTCACTCCTTCCTCTCCTTCCCCATTTCCCCATTTACCATATGTCCACTTCGTAGATATGATTCAGCCAACTGAAATGTCAGTTTATTTTGGAGGGAAGAAGTTTATTACTAGTGATAATGTAAGTCTTTCTTTAATGTTTTAATTAACTCAGTGAGGTTGCAATAAGCTGTTAGTGTATTTTCTTTTCCTTTTCCTACTCCTTTTCCTTCCCTTTCTTTCTCTTTTTCCTTACCTTCCAGAGATTGAGGGTGCAAGGTGAAGGGATGGTCCCTGTTCTTAGTTTAATGGTAGATATGAAAGTAGTTACTGTACAACATGATAAATTCTGTATCGGAAGTCTGCAAAGTATTTTAAACTGTAGTGACAAGATCAACTAAGTCTACCGTAAAGTGATAGAAAAAACATATAACATAACATAACATAACATAACATAACATAACATAACATAACAT